>JAZGUH010000765.1:0-503253 GCA_037893225.1 Hippasteria phrygiana | reverse complement strand
CAGGTCAGGTGTAAGAGGGACACCAAAAAATGTCACACTTCTGGACCCCAAATTTATGGAATGACCCAAATGCATGAGCCAATAACACGGGTGAGGGAGCATTGGAACAGATACGGCTTGCAAAACCGTGGGGATGAGTTTGCCCCGATATCTTCATGCAGCGTGTCGCTTAAACACACACGATGACATGACACCGAGCAAACATCTGCAGATAAATGGGACGACCATTAGACTTGCGATCGGTGTGCGATGGAACCTGCCACAGCTTGCCTCAAACTCTCTATACAAATGACTTTCTTCATGAATGCAAATCGAGTTGGCTGTAGTCCGCTCACGCACAGCAAATAGGACTGCACTCTTCACAACAACGTCTAGTATATATACCTCGCCGCCTGAAGTTGGGTCCATCAGTAACCCAATCCGAAATGTGGTTTATCTTCTCTGCCTGAATGACAAACATACAATGAGAGAACCACGCGAGGTAATTCTGTTAAAGGAAAAAGTATTTGCGTTCCAGGTTGTTGCTTGCAGAAAAAAAAAACCTTGAAAAGATGTTTTAAAACCAATCTGTAGAAGTTTCCGCGCAATAGATAGGCATACTCTACTCCTCGCGGAAAAAGTAAAAAACTCCACACAAAAAATCCGAGGAAGGAAATATTATTTCATTGAAAACACGCGATTCCGTATCTCAAAAAAAGACAGTCACCCGACTCACCTTTGGGTAATGACCTACAATTGTTTTTTCTTCAAAATGACAGCACGCCAGTCTGGTACTATTACTATTTATAGAGTAACACAAGCTTCTGCCATAATTCGGTCGGCTGATTTTCGACCAACTGCCAAGGTTATTAGCAACGAACTCCATAGACGACCCGATGGAATGAATATCATAATTACTAAAACATATTTTGTGTCAACTCATTTTGATCATGGAGTTTTTTCTAATGTTTGACATGGTATTTTCGATTGAAGAACAAATATGCCTATACTTCACGGCTACCCAAAGTCAATCAGTGTCTGGCTGTGGTTGTAAAGTTTATTATACCAAATGAAATTTGCAGCCTGATACCAACAAGTTATCTTAACGTTGTGTGTGTCAATTTACTTGGTACTTGGATGGGTCACTGCAGTCCGGTCCAGTTCATTTTACCCTATCATACAGGTTTCGTATTAGCACTGTTTTCATACAATAAACAATACATAGGGCTTGTATCAAGGGAAAAAATAATATGATATTAGCGGCTCTCTAAAGTCCTAGTGAAAATTCGCTTCAACCCATTGGCACTAGGAGCAAGCCGTTCAATTGTGTGCCTGTGGTTCAAGCCTTAAGAGTGAGTTTTACTCGGGGTGGATGTAAGATGACCACATGAACTTGATATATTCTGAAGACCTATAACCATGTATATACATGTATTTAATTGTGTAAATATTCTTGTTTTGTGTAAATATTCTTGTATGTGTGTAAATACTCATTTTTAAATAAAAGTGTTTGAGGGGTCCCAATGGAAAAAAAAACTGTTTGGACACACCCTGGGCAAAGAAATGTTATAAATACATTCCGTTACGACCACCTTGTAAATCTCAACCTTAACTTTACAAAACGATAGAAGCCCTTGCTCGGTAATATGAGTTTGGGTTGGGAAATTGTCACTCACACGTCGGACCTGCTATCGGCGTCTTAAAGACAACATCCATCGACAAGTCTAACGCGAGTGTCACACTCTGCAGTGTCATGTAATCTTCAAGAGCAGGGGGGATCTGCTACTGGCGACTGGCTGTCATGAAATCCGACGGCGATGTGAAATGAGAGAGACTGAAAAACGAAGTGGCTTGCTCGAAGGTCTGGCGAGACAGATGCAACGTTCGATTGTGACAAGGGGAGCGTGAGGAATCGAGGTAGGGTAGAGAAAGGCAAGGAGGACAACATCGAGCAGTGACCTTCCCCGAGGTTAGGAGGATTTGCAAACCCTGCATAACTAACACGATGCCGGTAGTGAATCGTCGATATTGTCTTACTTTCTGGAATGCCAAACAGCCTCTTGTTTTAAAGTCTCCGAATTCGCGGTCTTGCGTTGAGATGGGGCGACGCACCTGCGTGCTTCAGGCGCTGTGACATTGATCCTTTCACGGACATTTCAGTATAACTCAGAAAGAGAGAGAGAAATATTATGGAAGTGATCGTGCCTGGCATCGATTTCAACATGATTATTCAACGCCGTGCAGTATGACGTCATGGGGATACGTGTCGGTGATGGATATATGGGCAGATGGGTACGAGGCAGTCGGGCAAAAGTGAGGGCGGCGCGTGTTGACGTGCACTGGGAGCGCACGGTACCGGTATTGCTTGATGTGCGGTGGGGAAAGTAGGCGATTTTCGAAGCTCGGATGGATGGATGAATGAGTACGGTAACTGACGAGTGAAAGTTGATCCGTTCTATCTCGTGTAATGCGCCGATGTGCCACTTGTAGCATATATTGAATGTGCTCGGCAAACGGGGATGTGCTATTTGGAGTTCCGAAAGCCGGCTGGAGGGATACTATTCTGATGGAAATGAGACACTCAGTGGGGCGAGTTAGTGTTTGTTAAACCGGTCTGGTTGCGTGATCATGGGTATGCCTGCATTAATGCAGGGTCGCTAAACGACGGCGGAACACTGAGCTATAAATAAGGTTCGTTATACCGAACAGTGGGATGTAACTGAAATATTTCAAGTATATACAAGTAAGATTACAAGGAGAGGCAATGGGATACTCCGTGGCTTTGTACTCAACTGTATGTACATATGAGCGCGTTACACGTGAATATTTTGCAGTGAATCTCGTCTACAGTAGAAAGTACGGTACTGCATAAAATCCCCGTAGTTGATGAGCTCACACACAGACTGTTTTTGAAAAAATGCCTTTTCAGGTAAACAATATCAGACGACCTTGACTGGAAACGTCTTGACAATGTTCACATGTGGAAATACAGATCCATTGCTGCAATGTCTATAATGATATGCACGCCGTTGAATAATTTAAAAAACACAGCAGCGCGGCGGTATACAGTGTGTTCGCGTGTAATCATCGGTACTGCGTGAGAGATGTCACTGCTTGGAAACCGGCAGTGAGCGATGTGTGTTATTGGGTTTACTGTGCACGTCAGTCCGGGAAGTTATCACACACGTCTAGTCGGCGCAAATGCTGTCTTTGGGGAGCAACCCATGTTTTTCATGCATAATCCCCGGGCTAGGTATAATATCAGCGTACATGTACATTGCTGAAGGGTTGAACAAACTGCCCCTGTTTTTGTCAGATGTTATATGAGATGAGAACGTGCAGTCCAGTGAGCGGGTGTCTGTCTACCCAGAGGTGCATCTCAGCCCCAGACTTCGTCAGTGGAATGTCATGGTTGTTAGCGGAGCACCGCTAGTCGCCACCACCTGCCGTCTTGCTTGTGTGACCCTCACCAGGTATGCTGGTTCCATCCACGGTGCTGCATCTTACCATGATCCTCGGTCTGCCCCTTATGTCAGCCCGCAGCGACTACCAGCAGCAGCAGAAAGAGCCAGATGTACCCTCTGATGAAGCAAGCCTGAATGGGTGCACGCGAGATCAGTTCTGGGTGAACGTGACCCGGAGGAACGATGGGGATGCTTTGACCAGCGCCTGCCCGAGATGCGGTGATTTGTGCCGGCAGGCCCGAGCGGTCAGACTGCGGTGTGATCTGAGGGAATACCCGTGTACATGTCGGTGCCCGGAGAACCAGACGTTTAGGACGGACATCAATTTGTGCGTGGATTCGTTCTCAGGTAGGTTGGCTCTTGGAGTGTACCTAGACATTTCCTCATCGAGGTCGGTTTCTAGACAGCGCATTATAGTTCACACATACAAACGTGTATCGACCTCCAAACGTGGACATGTTATTGTTCCTCTTTTGTTTGTACTTTTTCGGAAGACCTCCATATGTTTTGTACACACTCCCAATCGCGGACGTATGCTGGGAATCGCGGACGATGTTGTTCTCTTTTGCTCTCCGGCATTTTTCGTCCACAGTTTGAATACCCCGACACCCCCACTCGTACTTTCCCAATACTTCCGAGGACAATGCTTTGTGTTTCCTATTGTTCCTTTAATATAAGCCAACCCCATAGACTAAGCACATATTTTTACTTCCGAGGACCGATTTCAACAAAAGACCTGACTTGCGAGGACTGAAAGGTTCCTTTGTATTTTCTTACTCCTCTTGTCCTCGGACGTATATACAGAACCTGTACAAGTGTGTAAATACCGGCAATCGCGGACTCCCTATTGTCCCTCTTTTGTTTGTACTTTAACTTTTTCGGAAGGCCTCCCATATGTTTTGTACACGAATTTTAATCGTGGACGTTCGGTCAATCGTGGACCCTTTGTCTACGCCCTAACTTGTATGTCCCAAGTCCACGATTGCCGGTATTTACATATAGTATCATTATTTAATTTAAAGTTTTTAATGTACGTATTAAAGATAATGTCACTATTTACGAAATGAGAAACAAAATAACACTGGTATGCATTACACATAGGCCTATTTTTTGCGAGGTCCTTCCTCCATGCTCTTAGTTCCCCCTCCCCCGCTGTTTTCCATTCGAGGAATATTCAAGGGTTACATTTTTGGAAAACGCAGGAAAAAGTGGTGAGCCCCGCCCCCACCCCTTCAAATTCGGTTCGGTACATGCACCACTGCGTCACAACCCCCGAAGCCGTCAAGAAATGGAACTTCCAGGAACCCCGATTGAACATTTTCTCTTCCGAAACACGTTTGAATTGTTTTAACGAGAACTCTAACCCAGTTTTATACAATTTGTATCCAACCAGTACTTGTTTTCAACACACAATGGTTGGTTTAATGCACTTTTTGCATTATGCGTGCGATAGCTTCTACATAGGGGACTATAAGTCATATAATTATTTTTATTGAATAGCCAGTTTATTGCTTCAGTTTGTGTATAGCTTTGCCGCCCGTGTGGAATTTCCACTTACCTCGTTTCTGACAATTTGGTTGCACAAGCAAACCGCTTTCGATGCCTGCGATTTACGCAATTCGCGCGGGAATCTGTAGGTCTTGTATATGAAACAAAATTAGGCTGTGCAAGGATGGATACCATGCCTCATCCCTAATAACTCGTTTTATACTTCCCTTGGGCACATGAGCTTCCTGCCTATATAACCACGAGAAGGCGCAAAGCTCCACCAATGTGTTTATCATCAATGAATGCCTCACTATTTCGGTTTCCCTTTGTGCATGCATTCATCATGCGCCAGATATATTTTCCCTTCATCAGTCGGTTTCTTGCACGGCTGTTACGGCCCATTATGTCCGCATGGCCCATTATGTCCGCACGCTTTTTCAGGCCCATTATGTCCGCCCCATTATGTCCGCAGGCACATTATGTCCGCCCCATTATGTCCGCAGGCCCATTACGTCCGCCCCATTATGTCCGCAGGCCCATTATGTCCGCCCCATTATGTCCGCAGGCCCATTACGTCCGCCCCATTATGTCCGCAGGCCCATTATGTCCGCCCCATTGTGTCCGCAGGCCCATTATGTCCGCCCCATTATGTCCGCAGGCCCATTATGTCCGCCCCATTGTGTCCGCAGGCCCATTGTGTCCGCCCCATTGTGTCCGCAGGCCCATTATGTCCGCCCCATTGTGTCCGCAGGCCCATTATATCTGCACCCTTAACGCATGAGTATTAGTCCTAACTGCTGGTATTTCGATATGGTTGAGGGGTACGAGACTGTCGCAAATCCTTCATTTTCATGCACAAGTATCAGTATAATGTTAGATATTTTATGTTTAAGATTATACTGTCCGTGCTCTTTGATATTTACCCAGGGATTTACGCCCATGAGGACGACCATGGTAAGACTAGAACCAACGACACCAAACAGTCAAGTTTCTGACAAGAAATAAACGAATTTATCCTTCCTCCAAAATTTTGTCTTCAATTTTTCTAGGCGGGTTTCTTTATTGCATGGGTGAAAAATAGGGAAAAGAAATATGTTCAACATGTTCAGTGTCATTGCAAAATCGACCAACATTGTCAAAATAAGTTTGTTCGGTACCGAGGAAAACCATAACAAAAAAGATTTTTAGTCTGGTTTGGACTATACTGAAAGTGCACCGAAATGAGGCAGTAATCAGATACGCAAAGGCCCTAGACGTCTTGGATATGACATTAACATAACGCAAAATGTTCGAATAAAACTGTGATTTGTTGGTAAATTTTCAGATGTTTTTGACGTTTTTAAGGAACAAGATGTTAATGAATGGGAATAAAAGTGTGTTGGAGCGTGTATAATAAATAGTCTACAACCGGTGAAGGGCGTCGCCGATAATGGCCCGAGCCGACAAGGCTCCTCACCGGTTATAAATCAAGAGTTTCAGATGCTTCGGGATCCATCCATTCTTCCACCATGGGATTTGCCTGAGCCTCTTCCTGTACCAGGTCTGTCACAACACAAGCATAAAGTTGTGCACTGCAGATTCAACTCTTATGTTATATTTAACATTTTAGGGCCCAACTCGGTCAAAGTCGGTTCTGAGATATGACCCCCTGAAAATTAGTACCCCGCCCCCTTTTTCTCATTCATATTTGCTTCGGGATATTTGCCAGGTTGAATGACATCCAATCTGCAAAAATCTGCTGTCAGAAATACTGTGACCATGTTTCCATTTCAAGATATGGCCCCTCAACACCCTTATTGGAGATGATCAAATAACTTGTGTATATTTTCACCCCCCCCCCCCCCCCCCCCAACCCCCCGTGCCCTCATGGATCATCAGCTCAAATGGGTTTCATATTTTATATGCATACACACTAGATGCATGTGTTTGCTTCTTAGCAAGGACGGACCAATCGTTTGTTTTCCTGTTTCCTTCATGGTTAGCTGATTGTTTTTTAAGACATACTTTACATTTACACATATACATGCATATCATGTCAATCACCAAAATTGTCAAAACCACAAACAGATTAATTCTTAAACCCCCCCCCCACCCCCACCCCTTATATCCACACATAATATCAGAAATGTCTGTTTACACTAAATTGGAGGCTGCATCACATCTTAGTCCCCGTAGGCAAACCTCAATTTGTTTAAAGAGCTATCAGCATAATACAGATGGGACAATAAGGTCCAATGAGAAAAATCACCAACATTTCCAGATTTTCCAGACCGTCAGTTTTCAAATTTTAACAGTTCAAAGATACATAATGTAAATTCAGTTTGCACAAAACAATAAAGTTTGGTTCTCACTTCCTTTATATTTAGTTGCTTTCTTGTTCTGGCCTATATTGGCATTAAGCCCTTTAGGAGTACACACTATGTTGACGACATAGTACATGTATGAATGAGTACACTGTGCATTTGCATGTACGGATACCTGTGCACATAACAGGTTCTGTACATACGTTCGAGGACAAGAGGGGAAATAAAATACAAAGGAACCTTTCTTGTTCTCGGAAGTCGGTCTTTTGTTAAAATCGGTCCTCGGACGTAAAAATAGTGCTTAGTCTATGGGGTTGGGTTATATTAAAGGAACAATAAGAAACACAAAGCATTGTCCTCGGTAGTATAGGGAAAGTACGACTGTGTGTATGTCATACTAGAAAAAACTACTTTTCTGTACTGTGAAATAGAGCTTAATTCATTATGAAAATAATGAAATGAAATATAAGATTATTTCTACAGAACTTAAAAGGGATGACTTACCACCACCACCACCTATCCACTCAACATGACAAACTAGTTCAAAATTATTTGTTTTTAGTCATTTCAATATTTTAACAAGTACCAAGTGACACAGCCCACGGCGGGAATACGCGTTAAAACTTCACTCGGTCCACGAACCGTACAACCGCGAATTCTGCAACGCAATGGGGCGTGATCAAATATGCAGATTGCGCATGCGCATCAGTGTTACGAAAACACCGGTTTTCGACTCATTAGCAAAGCCGTGATACACGCGTGGCATGGAAATATATACAAAATTTCAATGCGGCCGCCAGGATGCTGTGGCTATCCTGCGGGCGCCTTGGCGTTCTTTCCTCGCCGTAGGGCGCATCGGGAGCTATTAGCGCGGAGGTAAAAGTTCCCGATGTGTCGTAGAAATGTTTGCTGGCCGTAAGCCCGTAGACGCGTCGTAAACAGCATCGCACGGGCCCAGAACGGCCCCCGCAGCATTCGTACGGATGCCGTACGATTTTGGGACGGAATTTTGGGCCCCTCAAATCGTACGTACGGCACGCGTACTATTTCCAAGATTATCGTACGAGTATCTTACGATGTCCGTGCGAGTCCCTACGAGCCCCGTACGATGTATAAAAATCGTACGGGTATCTCACTGCTCCCGTCCGACTCCCGTCCGACTGCCGAGCGGCGTCTAAGATTCCCTTGCGGACCTGGCGCGGCGCCCTCGCGGCCGTGTTTTTTCGGGCGGCGTCTGCAGGATTATCCTGCGGTACACCTCGCGATTGGAGTCGAGAAAACTTCAAAGGGCACCGCGCGGGCCCTGCCAAATATGTGACTGCTACACACGGATGCCGCAGACCCCTGCGATACCCCTGATTTCCAAAAATCTTAGAAATCCGCCGTAGGTAGAGAAATTCGTACGGGGCCCGGTGGATATGTGACTGAGGCATAAGCAGCATGGCGCCGTGGCAAAAAATGAATGAAGCTGTAACATGTATACCATGTAGTCCATGCCATCGCGTACATTATTATGGGGACGAGTGCTAATATCTCATATTAAAGAAATAATAATATCGACAACGACGACAACAACAACAACAACAATAACAACCACAAAGAAAATACCAATAACAATAACATCAATTAAAAATACAAAGGATGTGAGAACCAAGCTTTAATTTAATTACAATAAAACAAAATTATTTCTGCCATGAAATAAGAAGTTACTTTTGAGAGCTGATTTTTATCACGGTTTATCAAGTCCCACTTATGTCATTTGTCTAAAAGTCGTCGCTGGGGGCACCAAACAAAACTTTAAAAATATGACGTCATGTTACAGCTTCCCTTTTGCACCAAGTATAAAAGGAGAAACCGTAACATGACGTCATATTTGTTTGCTTCCCCCAGCGACGAGTTTTAGACAAATGGCATCAGCGCGCTAGACGGGACTTGATAAAAACAGCCATCAAAAGTAACTTCTTTATTCATTTCAAATTACGTGTAGCAGAGGCATACACCCTAATGCAAAGTCTTGCCGCGAAAAGTGACGTCATGATGACGTCATGATGACGTCATCACGTGTCACGTGACGTCATCTTAAAGGTGCATTTTTGAAGGGTCCATATCTAGAGCACCGTAGGTCTGATTGCTTTCAAACCTGGTATGTTGGTAGGCTAGCATGTGTTATAGATGAAAATTGAGGTGACCTCATGATGACGTTATTATACAATTTTATATGGTTGTTTAGGTTTTTTAACCTTTAAGCCATATCTCGTCAACAGAACATGTTAATTTCAAAATTCTTTTTGTGATAAGTGTGACGTCATCAAAAATGTGCTTTTTTGAAACAAACATAAGAGTAGGTCCGAAATCGGTGAGCAGGTAGATATTTGTATTAGTACGCAAAATCCGAAATGACGTCATGATGATTTTCTATGAATTTTTAAATGTTTGAAATTTCGTTCTCCTCTGAACATTTTACACTGTCGTTGATCAGATTGACTCTAATCTTGACATAGCCCAAGACCACGTTGCAAATGTTTTCTTTGACAAGTGCCGCCGTGATGACGTCATCATGGGCCACGTGACGTCATCTTAAAGGTGCATATTTTTAGATCCTGCATCTGGAGAACTGTACTTCCGATTGCATCCGATCTTGGTATGCTGTTAGGCCGGCTAGCGTTACAGATGAAAATTGATGTTACGTCACGATGACGTCATCATATCATTTTATATCATTTTTAAAATTTTCGAACCTTCAAGCCATATCTCTTCAATGGAACATGCTAATTTTGAAATTATTTTTGTAATACGTTTGTTAGGTCATATATACTTCAATGTAATTGTGGAAAATGTGTGACGTCATGACGACGTCATAAAAAATGTGCTTTTTAAAAACACATATAATGGTAGGTCCGATCATCATAAAAATTGATGAGTAGGTAAGATATTTTCACTAGCATATAGAATAGTAGCAGCAGCAGCAACATCAGCAGAAACAGCAGCAGCAGCAGCAGCAGTAGTAATTACACTTTTTGTTTACTTTGAGGCATTAAGAAAATAATGCTTTATTATGACTATCCTGTAATCTTGCCCTTTTTGGCAATATATTTTTTACAATTTTGCTTTATTACTTTCTTGGTTCTCCATGCTTATCTGCTTTACTTCATTTGCTGGTGTTTGAAAATAAACGGTTTATTGAATAGAATCGAAACTGTACCAACATTGTCTGTGTAAAACAAATTTATATAATTAGAAAGCAATATAACATTCAGATCTTTGTAGTTTTAGGTCATTTCAAAAATGAAATCTTGGCAAGCGGTATATTCTCGTCAGAAGAATTATCTGATGAAGATTGAATTTATGGCTCCGGTTCTACTCGTGTGGGAGCTGGACTTGTGATGCCTCTTGAATCTGCAGTGCACAACTTTATGCTTGTGTTGTGACAGACCTGGTACAGGAAGAGGCTCAGGCAAATCCCATGGTGGAAGAATGGATGGATCCCGAAGCATCTGAAACTCTTGATTTATAACCGGTGAGGAGCCTTGTCGGCTGGGGCCATTATCGGCGACGCCCTTCACCGGTTATAGACTATTTATTATACACGCTCCAACACACTTTTATTCCCATTCATTAACATCTTGTTCCTTAAAAACGTCAAAAACATCTGAAAATTGACCAACAAATTACAGTTTTATTCGAACATTTTGCGTTATGTTAATGTCCATATCCAAGACGTCTAGGGCCTTTGCGTATCTGATTACTGCCTCATTTCGGTGCACTTTCAGTATAGTCCAAACCAGACTAAAATTCTTTTTTGTCATGGTTTTCCTCGGTACCGAACAAACTTATTTTGACAATGATGGTCGATTTTGCAATGACACTGAACATGTTGAACATATTTCTTTTCCCTATTTTTCACCCAAACATGCAATAAAGAAACCCGCCTAGAAAAATTGAAGACAACATTTTGGAGGAAGGATAAAATAGAAATTCGTTTATTTCTTGTCAGAAACTTGACTGTTTGGTGTCTTTGGCTCTAGTCTTACCATGGTCGTCCCCATGGGCGTAAATCCCTGGGTAAATATCAAAGAGCACGGACAGTATAATCTTAAACATAAAATATCTACCATTATACTTACTTGTGCATGAAAATGAAGGATTTGCGACAGACTCGTACCCCTCAACCATATCGAAATACCAGCAGTTAGGACTAATACTCCTGCGTTAAGGGTGCAGATATAATGGGCCTGCGGACACAATGGGGCGGACATAATGGGCCTGCGGACACAATGGGGCGGACACAATGGGCCTGCGGACATAATGGGGCGGACATAATGGGCCTGCGGACACAATGGGGCGGACATAATGGGCCTGCGGACATAATGGGGCGGACATAATGGGCCTGCGGACATAATGGGGCGGACATAATGGGCCTGCGGACATAATGGGGCGGACATAATGGGCCTGCGGACATAATGGGGCGGACGTAATGGGCCTGCGGACATAATGGGGCGGACGTAATGGGCCTGCGGACATAATGGGGCGGACATAATGGGCCTGCGGACATAATGGGGCGGACATAATGGGCCTGAAAAAGCGTGCGGACATAATGGGCCATGCGGACATAATGGGCCGTAACACACGGCTAATATTACACAATGCTTCGTGCCAGGCTAACGAGCGGCAATTATATCGCACGGTCTGCTTTCAATCGCTTTAATACATTCTTGGTCATTTCCACGGTTTCTATGAGTTTTCATGTGTCATATTGTGTGTGTTCTTGCGCGTGTTCAGAGGCTCATGGACTGAAACGAATACATCAAAATGACTGACCGCCGTATAGCATATGCCTCATTATGAAAAATGCACACGGGCTGATGGTTTATCAAGTGCGGTGCTCCGGAAGGGGCCTGGGAGAGACGATCGATAGCCCCTCAGAATACAGACATCCCCACTATACCAATTATGTTACAAAATTGAATTAATCTGTTGATCAACCAATAAATCCATCCATGTATCGATCGAGCTGTCGATCAACCAAACAATTTATACATTTACATTTTTTTTTCTGTACGGATCAAAATTCATGCATCATTCAACCAATCGATCAATCAATCAATCAATCAATCAATCAATCAATCAATCAATCAATCGACCCAATCAATCAATCAATCCATCAACTTATAGATCAATCAGATCATCAATCAATCTATCAATCATTCAATCACAATTTTTCATTAATTTCTCACGAATAAAATAAAATCGTTTGAAATTGTTCCGCTTTTTCTGAAGTAGGGTCAGGGAACCAGACTACAAGAAAAGCATGTTCCCCTCCGTTTTCTCTGTTTTCCCAGCATCTATGCACACAAAACTTTAAACAGGTCAGTGTTACAGTATTTTCTATAAAATACTGTCCCCCAAATCCATTCATTTCTGAAAATTACAGCAAAAGCAAATGTTGTGTATATACTACTAGCTTGTTTTGAATTTTCTTCTTAAGGATGCAGGTTCTTATTTGGACAAGTTTCAATTTGCATACCGGAGCAATAGGGGAGTTGATGATGGGGTACTAGTCTATCTTCATAAACTGTACAGTTACCGGTACCTGGACAAACCAAAATCTTATGCTAGGTCTATGTTTATAGATTTTTCTAGTGCCTTCAACACAATTCAACCTCACATTCTAATAACAAAACTCATGCAAATAAATGTGTCTCCAAAAATTGTACAGTGGATTCATAATTTTTTACTGAATAGGCCACAGTGGGTAAAAATCGGAGACGTAAATTCCAAGGTCAGGATAATCAACTTAGGTGCCCCTCAAGGATGTGTTATCTCACCGCTGTTGTTTTCTTTTTATACAAGTGACTGTCTCTGTAGTATCAAATATGCGGATGACACAGTTATTATACAGGCTACTTAAAAGATGACCCACTCTGTTATATATCGGAGGTAGCAAGGTTTGTGGATTGGTGTGATCGGCATTTTTTGACTATCAATGTTAAGAAAACTAAGGAGATGATTGTTGATTTTCGTCGCAACACTGGACTTCATGAACCTGTATATATCAATGACAACGAAATAGAAAGGGTTAACGAGTACAAATACCTTGGTACTGTTATTGATGACAAACTTAACTGGAACAAAAACACCCAGGTAGTTTTTGGCAAGGCCATGCAACGGATGTTTTTCCTTCGTAAGCTTAAACAGTTCAATGTCGATAAGACGATTTTACGTTTATTTTATCAATCTATAATACAGAGCATTGTTACTTTTAACATAGTCAGTGTGTATGGTTCACTTGCACACAAAAAACAGGGACAGGTTTGAGCGCGTCCGTTAAATTGCCCAGCACTCCGTAGGTCTCACCTTGCCAACATAATGACAACATCTTTTTGGAACGTGCAATATCTAAAGTGCATTTCATTTTATCCGATCCAACCCATCCACTTTTTGATTGTTTTGTTTTTAATAGATCTGGTTTCAGACTTTGTGTTCCTCGTACAAACCTTACTCGATACAGGCAATCCTTTGTTCCCAATTCTATTCATTTATTTAACACATTAGCTGTACGTAAATTTTATAGGGTTTTAAATTTTATGTTTCCTGTAGGTTTTCTCTTTTGTGGGTAAATTATTGTTTTATCTAAATGTATTTTTAAAAGTGCCAATGGAAACAAAATTTCTGTATTTTTATGATGCGGACAATAACATTTCTAATCTAATCTAATTTAGGGTAATTTTTCTGCTTTAGCAAGAAGGGAAGGTGGGTGTCGACCATTCAGCCGGTCATGTACCTCCCCCACAATGATCGATTCCAAGCACTACAGTATGTGCCGTGTAAACAGATAGGGCAGTATTACAAAAACAAGTATGGCCTGTATGAAATACATAGAAAGAACTGTCATTCAACAACACTCTGTGAATGGTACCCATATAATAACAATGTCATTTACAGATTTTAAGAAAATAGAAGTTGTATGCGCATGTCGATGATATTGGAATTATTTTGTCAGAAATACCTTCTTCTTTTTGCTCGGCTTTCTAATAAAAAAATGTTTTGACGTATGCAAGTGTAAAACTGAGCTTGTGCACGCACTTAGGAAACGCCATATGTAGAACGAATTTCTCCTCTCGGTGTCCGTTTAGTGTCAAACTCAGATTGGTTAAAATAACACTGGCGGTGCAAAATGCACTTGTATTTGTCATACCAGCAAACTGAAGCCAGTAAAAATTGCGCATTGTTTTGAAGATGCCGTGTCCGTGGTTTTTGGGCGTGGCACTCCGAATTTTGTTTTTGAAATACAATTGCTAATTTGTTAGCATTAGATAAGTTATGAGCTTTACAGTGAAACATTCCACGCCCAAACAATTCGGTCGATTCACAACAAGGGCGCCGCCAGCGGCAAGCCGGGAAAAGGCCAAATTATGCAGTGCATCATGGGAAAAAGTCGACATCGCAAAACCGGAAGTGGGGATTGCCAATGCATCGACCGTACTTCTTACACCCCTTCTTCGCTAAATCTATCAACTCTTCTCTCTTCTTTCCCGCACAAAGTATTCCCCGATTAGTCAAAAATGTATTTAACTCATCCACTCGCATTCGCGCGAAATCCATACTGCTGTACTGACCACATCTAATACAATGCGATAGACGCGATGTCGACCCGGAAAGTGGGAAATTGGCCTTTCCCGGCTTGCCGCTGGCGGCGCACTGAGTTGTGAATTGACCGAATTGATTGTTGATAATAAGTAATGCAGTTTAAACTTTTTTTGCAATAGAAGCGGGATTCTCCTATTCTTACATTATAATGCAACCATCGCGCGTTAAGTTAAGACCGAACATAATTATTGCAGAGTGCAGTAAGCGTTTGGGGTTTTTCTTTTTTTTCGATTTTTCATTCAAAAAGTTTACTACACTTTACTACAGTGGTGTGCAAAATTATTCGAACACTTGACATATCTGAAGAAATTGATATGTAATGCCTTACAATGCCTGGTTTACATTTTTCACCTGTATTAAAGAGAAAAGGTAATTGTTGTGAGCATCTGCCAGTCCTACCATCTTTTTTTTATCAAACTTTACTCTAATATTTGGTGTGTCCACCCTGCCTTGGCAGCAATCACTGCGGCACATCTTCCGGGAATATAGTGTCTATATATTTCCTGAGAGTTTCTATACTAATGCTGTTCCAAGTCTTCTGAAGTTCATACCAGAGGGTTTCATTTGAATGTACATTGGTATATTGATTGCCATTTCATCACAAACAACTAATTAAAAGTACCTAAAATATGCCAAGTGTTCGAATAATTTTGCACATCACTGTACATTATTCGTTTATAGGAGCAAATCCATTAAAGTAAAATTTTCAGCCAGAGGTCGGACATTAATAGGGAACACTATGTAAAAAACAACGTAGATTAGTGTTGGTATGTAAATACATAATCACAAAACATAACACACCGCGGCCTTTTCTTGACAACCAGTATACGTAGTTCAGTATAATATTCTAAGCAGTTAGTCTTGACATTTATTAACGAATATACCTCTAACTTTTGTACCAGAAACGGCGAACTGGTGAGTCTATGTACCCAAAGTCGGTGTTTAAAATATACATGAAACGGCAAAAACGTTAGAGTTCTTACCGATCTGTCAAAGCCCCGCAACGAATTTGCCCCCCGTAATTTGATCGATATTGTGTCAAACAAGCGGTCATCACACTCCAGTATAGTACCCACTAGGGGGAGCTAGCTGATAACATCCCGGGCCCCTGAGTCGTTCGGCTATGGTCTAAGATTTCTCAACGCTCCGGATCGTGATGTATAATCTGCGGGCGGACGATATGGCGGGCGTTTTGACATGATTTTTGGCGCGAAAGACGAGCAACTGACAGTTTATTTGTTTTCTTAATTCGGCGCTATCCGCAAATATTTGGCGAAGGGGAATGATGTTTGTTGAAGTGTCCCTGGCTTGCAGACGGAAGCCTCGGTGTGTCATCGGTAATGGAAGGCAATTGATTACACTCCCCACACTCGCTACTCGTTTAAGTGGCATTCAGTCCTTCGCTGAGAACTGAGCAAGTTTTTAGCTACTTACGCCATAAACCTACCAAATCTAAAATGGAAAATGCCCTTCGAGTAGTCTTAGGCCTTTGATATTCAAACAGTGGATATTTGGCAGCACAATGAGGACGTACGGTTTGTGCAGCACCCAGTTAGTCAGCGCCCTCAAGCCACAAAAAGGCCCGGACTACATGGTACAACCCTACAACGTTGGGGCTATTAGGGCTCTGGCTACATTTAGGTGCAGTGTTGGAACTACTTTTATGGCTTTCATTTTGTACTGGCTTTTGGCTACATTTATGGGCTTGGACCAGTGGCATATCCAGGGGGTGGGCAGGGGGAGGGAAGTCCCCCCCCCCCGGCGGCATTTGAGGCACCATAAACAACAAAAAGAAATACAATGTAGTTCTTTTTAAAGACGGTTAGGACGTTGTTTGCCCTCCCTGGCACAAAAATCCGGATACCCTACTGGCTTGGACTACATTTAGGGGCTCGGGCCACATTTAGGTATGGGTTAGGCTACAATGTGGGGCTATTTACAGCTGTAGAGCTATCTCATTCATCATTATTCATTAACCCTGGTGCGATTTCAACATATACCCTGCAGTGGCTGGTATAACCGATTTACTAGCCTGACCGTATTGTGACTATCGTGGTCACTATGGCAATGTGACCGATTCCAGTGACAATATCAGGTCTGCACCTACAAGCCAAGTGGAAATAACACGGTAACTGTGCGAAAGCCATTGTGATTACAGTGCCCGCCAGAGTAACGTCATACTCATGCAAAAATCGTTTGACAAAAATTGCAACAACCTTGATCAAACATTTGTCTATGTGAACAGATTCTTACGATTCTGGCAGTACTATATTTAAAGGTATAATGCCTGTAATAAGAAAAAGTAAAACTCCATTTTGTGAGGTATGTTTAGTATAGGCTAAGTGCCATTGAAATTAACCAGGCCATCTGAAGTTGCTCATGCGCGCGTGTCTGGATGTAATTATCAGAATGGTTATAAGTTTTGTCAGATGATGGTTATAAACTCTCAAGCACCGCGGCCACAGCTATTATAACTCTGCTATATGCTTAACTATAGCTAGTGCCATTGTTGTTGACAGCCATTCTTATCTGCAAGCAAACTTGAATCCTCGATCCTGATTGGTCCATCCATGGCAACTGACCGTATAATAATATACAAATAATGAATGTTTGTGAGTGCAATGGTAAGAATAATTTCATGAGGTGACAGATTGAATGTTCCATTCCACGAGGCGAAGCCGAATGGAATGGAACATTCCATCTGTCACCGAATAAAACAAACAAATAGTGAATGTTTCACATTCATTATTTGTTTTGTACAACGCCTGAATTAAAATCCTTGCATGCATGGATTTCTTTGTGTACAACGTGCCGTTTTCCCTTCTCAGTCCCGCATAAAACCGCGAAAAAATTTGTCCAGTTCGGAATCGGTTAAAGCTCAATTGTTGTTCCTGTGTGTCTTTCAGTTTCATCTAATCGTTTGACTGCGTTTTTAATTTGTTTCTTTGTGTTAGCAGCGTCTGCATCACCTAGGAGTTCCGATATTTCATCTTCTGTAAGGAGAACAAACGGTGATTCGCGAACATCGTCCGCCATTTTGTGTGAATGACAGCCGTGGTGAAGCGCCACCAATAGTGTGACCCTGGAATTATGGAAGTTCTATTCAACACGTACTGTTGAAAACATTGATCTCCATTATATAAAGAAAAATATAATAATGGAGATCAATGGTTGAAAAGAACTTCTATGTTTGCGGTGCCGGGCGTTGCTTACTTCGAATAATTCAATGCGCGTGATCGACGATCCACCAATCAAATCGCGGGGATTTATCCAGGACTAATAACTACTTTTTGTTGCGCCGAAGTCTGGGTGATTCGTGAATAGTATAAAGCCTGTACGTGTTGTGTACATGATAACAGTAATCTGTTTATTTCCTTTGAAATCCATATTGCCTGGCAATAAATTCGGTTTTATTGGCAATTTCTGAACGAAGACAAAAACAGTTTACTGTGGTACTTAAAATGCGGCGACTTGGCGACAGAGACAGGGAGTAAATTTCGTATTTTATGGACTAATAAAACTTATGTACGATCAAAGCCGGTGAAGCACTGAGTGGTAGACGGCCAGCAAGTGCACTGGCTTTAAAGTATACAACATTGCTTTTGCTGTAATTTTCAAAAATGAATGGATTTGGGGTTAGTATTTTTTTTATAGCAAATACTGTAACACCGACCAGTTTAAAGTTTTGTGCATAGGTAGGCCTACCGGGAAAACAAAAAGAAAAATGTGTTGTTCTTGTAGTCCGGTTCCCTGACCTTATAGTTCAGACAAAACAAAGGAGTTTAACAGGTTTTTTTTAAAATAAGCCGGCAACCGGCGAATTTGACCGGCTATTTGAACTTTTGCGCCGGCTACTTTTTTCAATCATGAAAAAAAAAACCTTCCCTGAGCTACCGCTTTGGGGGAATAGATCCTTGTTTTTAGTAGAAATTATATTTTGTTTGTTCACCAAAACAAATACATCCTGGTCCCATGGATCGTAATTTACGGGGGCTAGCATAGCATGCAGCGTGACGCGTTGAGTATACGGCTCACTACCCGGACCGCATACATATCTCTACGTTACGCGCAAAACACAGTAGGGCCTATACAAATAATGAATTTGTGCAATGGTAAGAATAATTTCACGAGGTGACAGATTGAATGTTCTATTCCACGAGGCGAAGCCGAGTGGAATGGGGCATTCCATCTTTCATCGTCTTTTAGCCGCGGTTCGAAAACATCGTCCGACATTTTGTATGAATGACAGCCGTGTTGTAGCGCCACCTATAATGACCGTAAAATTCGCGATGTTACATCACACGCCTACCGTGTGATGTAACTTCTCGCGGCGTGCGATGGAACGAATAATTCAATGCACGTGATCGACGATCCACCAATCAGATGACGGGGATTTATTCAGGCGTTGTATAAAAACTATTATTGACACGCGCGCGTGTGTTGTACTTTCTGGTTTTGTGTACAACTTGCGTGTTCCATCCAAGGGCGGATCCAGAACACAATTTTGGTGGGGGGAAGTCGAAAAAACGTGCACAAATCACAGATAAAACGGAGGGTTTTTGCTTCCCTTCCTTTTAAAATGTATTGCTTTTGTTGAGTTTTGTGGGTGGGCGTGCGCATTGGCTGCCTTTTTTTTGGGGGGGTGGGGGCATGGCCCCCTTTGCCCCCGCCCCCCCCCCCCCCCCCCGATCCGCCGTTGGTTCCATCTATATTGTGCGTCAAGTTTGTTTGATGATCAATTCGTTATCCCACTCGCGCTCGTGAAACACGGAAAATGTACTGCGTCCGTGTCCCATATGCCACTCGGCCTTCGGCCTATGGGACACGGACGCCCTACATTATTCCGTGTTCCACTCGCGCTCGTGGGATAACTAATATTATCAAATACAGCTTGGTGTAGTACGGCTCAATTTAAAGCGTGATCAATTGCGTCGTGTTCCCTGTAGCAAATTTATGACCAAGCACAGTGTATCAACGCACACGTCAAATGCACCAGTCTATAGTTTTCGATGAAACCAAGGTAGTCGCTTGTCTTTGCGTAGGTCCGGGGATAACCCTGTAATCTTCATTTGGTCACAGCAAGTTTTGTCGGTCCGATTTTTGTTGATTCTAGATTTCCTAAAACTCCACGGAAAGGTTCGACTTCAGTCTGAGTGGTAAAACAGGCTGCATAATATCAACGATGTTAAATTCTGTTAATTTTGGGAGGCATTTTGATATTAGCAATTTATACCTCTGTAATGTAAAGGTTGGGATTTGATAAAATCTCCAGAATCTTAGTTGCATCTGTTTATATTATAATGGAATTCCACTGTTAAGAGTTATCACTAGTACAACCTTGACCAGCTTGGACATCAATTAATTTCACGAAAGAGCAATTTCTTGATTTTAGAGGTGAAACGCTCTATAGGCCCGTAGCAGCATTGAATATTTACGGTTCATCTGCGCCCTGCATTTCGTTTTCATATTTCGCATATGCGAAATGTGTTCCGGGTCAATTTGTGTTATTAAAACGCGCAAAGGGCTCACTTGCAGTGTTAACCCTAACCCCCTATATAGTGTGCATGCAAAATCATATTAAAATTGTAGGATTTGGGACTATTTGGGTTTTTAATACGTTTTCGTGCATCTGGAAAATTTCGACATTCAGCATAATGATACACGTTCAACACATTTTAAAGAACGAACTTTATTTTTTCTTTCTTTTTCAAAACCATAAGAACACATTGTGCTTATAATCTCCAAAATAGCCCCCATCTGGACCTAAATATGCATGCAAAACCATGAGTAATTTTTCAATAGAAAGTGAAAGATGAAAATTCGTAGTTAAAAATGAACCCGTTGAAACCATGTTCAAGATTGATCTTACCCAAAATCAATGATTCGACCACTTTCATAGAATTTACTCTGACCATAAATTCCCTTTCTCCTTGTTATGACATTCAGAGTAGGCCTATAGCACTCCTACTCATGTAGTCGACATTATATTGGCTACCGAGGGGGGATACCCCGTGCCCCGGGGACAAAGCTACGAATTGCAGACTGAGCCAGCGGTCTCTTGCCCCGTGTGGGGGAAATTGTCTCGGCGCTTGAAAAATATATCCCCGCTACATATATGCTAATGGCTCTACTTATTGGATTTGAGGACATGTATTGGGCCCCAGGCTTCCTTCCTTGCATGTGGATTAGCACAGGGAGCCGTTGGTGTTATACATGGAAAGTAAACACGCAGGGAAGGGATCAAATTCGAAGTAAATCTGAAATTGCTAATGGATGTAGTGCTAGAGATGTTGGCAAAAAGTAGCGCGCACCACGTGGTATGTTCATATGATGATGCGAGTGAAAGGAAAGCGGGTCATGTTTTTCGCTCATGTTGGCGTCATTCGAGTAAGATAAATGATGTTTTTTTTATAAACAAGGGCGGATTGGGTGGGGGGGGGGGGGCGAGCAACGAGGGCCATGTCCCCTAATATTACCAAAGCAAGTAATAATTGGCAAGCCAGAAACGCTTGCGTAATCCGGCATTTAGCCTATTAAATAAAAAAACATGTTTAGCGTCACCACCCGCTTCCTTTTTGGGGGCCGCCTGGATTTTTAAAATGTGTACCAGTGGAAATGAGGTGAACCCCCCCTTAAAAAAAATGTCAACCGATCCATCAGAAAATAAAATACCAGCTTACTAAAACTATTAAAACCACTGTAAAAATGTCCAATTCTCCTGTTCAACATGTCTCTTCCTTTTTGTATCTTTGAACAGTTAAAAAACATACGGTTGTCGTAAATTTTAAAATGAAAGGCGGCCATCTTGAAAATATAAAACCCGGACGCTAAACATGTTTTTTACTTGGCCTTAGTTAACCCCAGGCTCAGACTGCAGCATTAAAATTGCGCCATAAATGTCATTATAGAGCGTATACCAAATTAATGCAAATGGGGATAAAATCGATGTTTCTTTTTTATTGTATTTTTATTTTTAATGAAAAGTTTTGCCTGTTGTGTTTTTGCACCCCTCCCCAACAAAAGAGATCCGGATCTACCCGTGATAAACAGGTCGGCCATATAGACTAGGCCTATAGGTAACTATCTTTATCTAAAAAGTGGAATACTATCATCATCGCTCATTTATGCATGCTTCTAAACAACATGGATTAATATTACCATTAAATCAGCCAGCAACGATCTTAAATACACCTTTAAATTATCCATTTTAATGCGCAATATGCAACTTAAATCTGGTACTCGCACTCGAGATAATAAAGTAGTATCTCAAGCAGTGTTGGAGTCGAGTCATACAATCCGAGTACCAAGTTCTCCGAGTACATTTAGAGCCGAGTACGAGCCGAGTACGAGTACATTGATGATAGAGTGAGTCCTGTGCCAAAATTCGAGTCCGAGTTTTTTAGGGTCCGAGTGAGGGCCGAGTACAAGTACATAAACAGTCGAGTATGGGCCGAGTACGAGTACACTAAGAAACAAACATGTCAAGTTATGTTCTGAACATTTATTATATTGTACCTGCATCCTCAAGAGTCTAAATACCAACAATTCAGAAGACTGACTATTTCACTTTATTTCCATGTTTCTTATTTACTTTTCACACAACATGATGAACCTACTCAAAAAGTTGTACATCAATGTCTCCTTTTGGGAACTATAGGCCTACCCAGCAGCCCAAGAACTGTTTATGTATGAGTACTTTCGAGTCCCACGCAAGGTGCAGTATCAAAAGAGAAAAATGATCGATTTTATTCTCGAGTACAAGTATCGAGTACCGAGTACAACATGCCGAGTCCGGGTACGAGTCCGAGTACGTGCTGAGTCAATTGGTTTTTTTCGAGGACTGAAAATCGAGTTTGGGCCGAGTACTTAGTGATACTCGAGTTGTACTCGAGTACGAGTACGAGTACTCCAACACCTCAAGTAAACCTCTTAATACCACGGTAGTTTTTGCGCATATTAGAAGCAGACAGTTTCCCAGAGTGTAGTTTTAACAGCAAATAAACAAGATTGCACACATTTGTTAGTGCACAGACTTGGCAAGAAACCCAAAGGACATCGGTTTAGTCTTTCGATTGTTCAATCGGTTGTTGAGTAGAAGCTTCTACAATCCCGGCCAAAATGCTTGGGCCACGTGATGATAAACATACCCTCCTCCGCGCCCCCCGCTCCCCCGCTCAATGTTGTAATATCAAGCCGGAGTGCATTCCGCGCAATGAGAGCCAACATTGACCGGGGGCAGGGGGGTCGGGGGCCCAACGAGATTTGGCCGGGATTGTCTGAAATTTTCTTTCTCAAAAAAAAAAAAAAAAAAACATTAGAAAAGACCTAAGTGTGAGAAGCAATGGATGGTCATGGCTTTCCGAGTGCAGGAGTAATTAAAAGAAAAGGAAGTGGAAAAAAAGAGGGTTTTTTTCGGGTTGGATTCGAACCCACAACTGTTGCATTTGAATGTACATGTCCAAACCACTAGACTATGTGAGTCACAGATGCTAAGAGGCTTAATTGACCGTTCAATTTCCAGACACAGATGATCCCAATTGTTTTGTAGTGCGCATCGTACACGATGTACCATGACGAATAACCATGCCATTTTGTCAAATAACTTTACAAAAGACATTTTTGTTCAACGCGAAAATCGCATTACGCTACACAAACCACCTACAAGCCTCTTCCAATTTTTTAGCCGTCTCTTTGCGTGATTTGTCGGAAAATTCAACGGTTAACCCTCGCCACCAAAATAGTAAAGGAGAGTCTGTCATTTCTCTATTTTTTTAGTGGCGAGGGTTAACCGTTGAGTTTTCCGACAATTCACGGAATAAGGTAGTTGAAACAAAATGGAAGAGGCTTGTATGTTTGTGTAACATAATGCGTTTTTCGCGTTTAACAAAAGATGTCTTTTGTGAAGTTATTGGACAAAATGTCATGGCTAATCGTCATGGTACATTGTGTACGATGCGCACTGCAAAACAAGTCCTGGCGCAAGCGCATGACAGCCAGGAATCGTCATTCTGTTAACCCTATCCCGACCGGGCTTAGTTTGGTACGTACGGAGACTGGAAAGGGGCGACTACTGCCCCCCCCCCCCCCCCCCCCCCCCAGACTTCCGTGTTTTCCCAAGTTCACAAGCGATTTTCAGGAAACAGGCCACAAACGTTCAGTTCAGGAAAGTCGCAATGATGACGTCCACAACTTTTAGCAAGTGCCAACTGTAGGGCGTTGGGGGCTATTTTTTAACTTGTTGTTAAAACAATCGTATTTATCCCGTAATTAACGTCTTGGTTGTCCGAACGGTCAAACAAAAATTATGACAACCTAATTAGTTGGACATCATTATTAAAATAGCATTCGATGTTTAGACGGGGATCTCCCTTGGGGGCGCTATAATCAGGTAATTCAAACTATTTGGGTTGAAAAGTTGATTTTGCGTGTTTTAAACTCTTTATAGATAAACTAGGCGAACTTTCAGACAATCCCGGCCAAAATGCTTGGGCCACGTGATGATAAACATACCCTCCTCCGCGCCCCCCGCTCCCCCGCTCAATGTTGTAATATCAAGCCGGAGTGCATTCCGCGCAATGAGAGCCAACATTGACCGGGGGCAGGGGGGTCGGGGGCCCAACGAGATTTGGCCGGGATTGTAGGTCAATGGGTATTCAGTTTGTCTCTCTGACGGTTTTAACAGTGGTCAGAATAATGTATGTGTACTGGGAGGTCGGGTCGTGATAAGTTACGCGTTGTCGCCAACCAGTAGTCTATGCGTCAGCCAATATAATTTCAAGAGGGGAAATCTAGTGTTTACGATCAAAAATAGTCCTGCCCAAGACATGCTAGACAAATATGCTGCAGACGAAACGTCGTCAAGAAACTCACACCAGATCGGTCTGGCTTTGTTTCACTACCTACTTATTTGGCAATCCGAAACTATCGCTCGATCACGCTTGAGACTTCTGGCCGTTTCGGTCAAGGGTTTGCGGAACATGATTTTCTGTCTATACCGGGAATGAAACGAAAAGTGGCAACATTTGTGGTCGACCAATGCTATCCCCGCTCGTCCTTAAATTGCAACCAGACACCCGTTAAAAAAAATGTCCTTTAAAATGACCTCATTCCTTCAAGGAGGATTTTGAGCGGCGCCTGTAGAATGAATTTCGGCGAAATTACCTGAAATTAACTTGAAATGAAAAGTTCTATAATTGAACCGTTAGTGAACAGTAGCATCTTATTCAAATGTTTCACATTGCGTTTGAAATAGTACTTCGAGGAAGACGCCTATTGATTGTTTTTTCGTAGAAGAGTTTACGGTTTGAACCCAAGTAATACAAACCATAGTAATCATGTAGACCATTTCAACGGCAATCGGTTGGTACATTATTCCAGGCGTCGTCTTCTTTCAGCAAAAAGTGAAGTTTTGTAATAATTGCGTCCCCTTTTCTTTGTTTCCCTATTGCTCATGTGCTTTTGCTTAGAAAATGGCACCATGCCGTACATGTCACAGGCAGGTCCTTGTAACATCGCGTTTTTACAGCATGAGGCAGACTGACATTGAGGCATGGAGCTTCACTATTCAACTACAAAGCTTAGTTACTAGGGCGTTAATTAATAGATGCTCCTGGGAAAGTGTCACTTTATTAAACTGTAGGGACTAAAGAGTCTGGATGCCTGTAAAGTTGTATGAGGTTGCACACCAGTAAATTAACTTCCATAGACCCCAATACGCCAACTTCCGAAATTTGTAGAAAAAATATTTGATAAATTATGCCTGCGCTCCATTGTAAAATAGAACCTTTTAGCGCCCAATTGCATCCGAATTTTATAGTAATAACAGCTGGCAGTCCTGTGCACCGCTTCCAAACTTCTCTTTCACAAACTCTCAAGTTCATGGACCACAAAATGCTCTAACAGCAGAGAATTTGAGGGCTCGTAAATCGTGATTTGGTCATGTTTCGACCGATTTACTGGCCTGCGCCCATGAAGTGTCTATACACCTGATACCCAGTGTGCTTAGCCTACAGTCATCGATGTTGGCTGTCTAGGATACCAGACCTTCCAGCTATCTGCTTGTCAGTCAGGTTGTCAATATTCACGGCTGGGTCGTCCGGTCTGCTGGCTCCGATCACCAAACATCCCTTTAAACCACGCACCGCTTCTCTCGCTTCCGTGACGTCACAACTGCTTAGTCCGTCCACTGTTTATCCATGACGAATCGTCATCATACTATGCAATCAGCCGATTTGCCCTGGCCGTGGACTCAGGGAAAACAAGGCACGAACGGGCACCTTTCGTACACGGATTGGAGATGCGTTCTACGTCATCCCATGCAGTCCACATACCGAAGCCGATCGAGATTGGCCTTTCCGCAGCGTGGAGAAGTGGGTAGTTGACAACGAAGGCAGATAAACTTGACATATTACCGCGGCGATTGAGCGATGACCGGTATACAACTTTCGTGCGGGGGCATCAGTGCTACGCTTACGATACATGGGATGCATTCCCCATCGCTGGGGATGTGACTTGCTTAGGCTATAGCATGGAGGTCCTTTTAATACCTCCATGCTTATAGCATAGAGCTTCAATTACGGATCCGTTTTCGTGTAGACAGCGCACGCGTACGCGTGTGTGGGAGGATGGGTCAGTTAGAGCATGGAGGAATAAAAACACATTATTCCTCCATGGTTGGAGGGGACATTAGATTTCCAATTACATGTATCTTTCATCTCTTGCCTTTGAGAAGAGGACTGCAGTCAACGCCACCGTTATGCTTTCTCTAGCAAAAATTGTGATTTCTCATCTAGTTTAGCCAACGGCGAGTTTAATCTAATTGGCTCCGTTTTTTCCCCGTCTAAATCTGAACTGAACATTGACTGTTAGAGCTTGGACCGACAATCATGCTGAACGCATGCAGCTTCAGCATATGTTAATATTCTGTTTGTACATCCTTGCAGCTATTGCGCTGATTAAAAACAAGTCGGATTATTAAATCCACATGTCTACATTCTTTACATTAGATTTTGTTTACCCCGTATACACTGTGCCGCGCAATTGAAAGCCTGAAGCCGATCAATTTTATAAAGGTATTATCAATAACAGCAATATTTGTACGATATTACGAATCGGGCCTACTCATGTTGAATGACAGTATTGGGTACAGAATAAATAGAGGTATATTCTTTCTGGTAATGAAACCAAATATTCCTCAAAAGCGCATTTCGCAGTGTAGCTTGAAAGCCTTAAGAAACCTGTATAGGAAGAACGAACAAATATTAAGGTTTTTTAGAGGTGGGAGGAAAACCCCAGAACGACATTCTCGGGAAAACCCAGATAGTATAGGGCCTGGGACAGGGAACTATCCATAGAGATATATTAGGCCGTGTCCGAATTACTTGGCTACGGCTTGGAATTACACACGAGTCTACGGGAAGTGGCTGCAGTCGCTGCCATAACATCCAGCCGTAGACAGGTAATTCGGACACAGCCTCAAATTTAATATAGCTCTATGGAACTGACGCATGGGCGAGGTAGACTTGAAGCTTCGCGTACAGATTGTATGCGCGCTAGCGGCGCGGCGCGGTGCAGGCATCATTTCATGCCACGGGACGGCTAATGAAATGATACTGGTCTTGAAGAAATCAGAACATTTTGGACAAAATATATATATGTATGAGGTACGGTATAGTAAACAAATATAGCATGGTTTACTTCGGATGGAGAGTCGATATTTAGCTCCCCTCGGTATCAGAAGCTGACAAACTACTTCCCTCGGCTTCGTCTCGGGAACTACCGGTAGTTTGTCAAGTTCTAATGCATCGGGGAGCTATAATATCGACCATCCACAGACAAACCATGTTAAATTGTTTGAGGTAGTGGAAGTTAAACTATTTTCCGAGGCGAAGGCACACGAGCGGGTAACTACCAAATGTATTCGCTGGCACGTTATGGTGAATTAGGCCCAACGTCATCTGCGGGTTGCTTTAAGGCCAATTTACATATACGCGACTTTGTCGTGCGATATTGTGAAATACTTACGTGCGTGTAGCTAATGCAGTGGTTTTGCAGTGATCTGGGCAGCTCAAATCGCCCAGTCGGCGAACTCCAGTGGTCTTCTTCTTGTATTCAGGTGGTGTTTTATTAAATACAGTCGAACCCTTATAATAAGAGCACTGTTAATACAACATCCTGCTTATGAGAAGGAAATAAAGGTCCCGAGTCTTTGTTTTTCTTTGTTTCCCATTACTGATAATACAAGGTACCTGTTATAACAAGGTAAATTGTAAAGTCCCAAGGACCTTGTTATAAAGGTGTTCGACTGTATTACTGCTTGTTTTATTAAAAATCTGCTTGCAACATTTTCAGAATCAATATAAAGCAATACAATTTTATCGACACGATGTGCGAGGCGTTTATTGTGTTTGGGACCTATCCAGACGTCACATTTATACACAATAAAGGAGAAAACCTGCAATCCGGATAGGACGAGAGCCCGTACATGTTTCCATGTACATGTATTGCTTCATCTAAGTGCACATAGTTATAAACATTTTCTTTCTAGAAAACACGACATCAGACTGAAGATTAGATCGACTGTGGAAAGACCCACATCAGAGAGGGACGTGTGGTTAATTCAAGCGCACATTCCTTCACAATAGTGGCTTTCTGGGTGTCTTAGAATGAAATGATTAGGCTGTTGAATACGCCCCATTAATTTGTGCGTGCGGTTGCTACCCACCATCCTTGTACAGGAAGATATATGCATCCCGCTTGAAAGAGATGCTTTTAAGAGCAGGAATCTATTCAGTCCGCGGGGACGGGGTCGGCGTTTTGTTGACGTTAATTTCAAAATAACAACCTTGCTGCAAGAGGCCCATTCAAGTTGGTATTTTATTTTCTTAATCAATTGAGAACTTTCCCTCGTTTATCCAAACTTCTCTCCCGAAGGTACCAAGATAAAGATGACGTCTTTGTTGTCACGGCAACCAAATGGACAATGAAATCAACGGGGTTGTTGTCGAGGAACGATGTCGCGGATCTCCGTTTTTTCTCGTGGAGTGTTTCTCCGCTGTCTATAGAATCGCACTGGGTTTCATCACAATGCCGTTTGTCCACGGTAGCATTATGTCTCTAGTCGGCTCAATGCGCTTTCTTTGGACTTTGTAAAGACATAATGCCAGGTCTGGCATTAGTAACAAAATAAACCCGCTGCATGCTAAATTAAGAACACTTCAGTGAACTTGAATTTTCGTAGCTCATGCAAGATCTGAAAAGCTTCAGAGGTCAGTGAAAGCTAAGTCCTTTTTTCGAGCAGTGAAGACAAAAAATAATCTAGTTGCTTTTTATTCCAAAATATATCTTTATTATCAAGATCTTTTTCTATGTTTTGATAATGTAACTTGAGTTGTTAGTGGATCGCATAAATTGTCCATTGGTGTATGCTTTGAAACCATTTAAATCAGAAATACAGGTCTTGCAGTAGAAATATTTCTTTTGCACCAGCACACCCATAGCTTGACCTTCAATCGGGGACCTCCTGTTGCCCTCCTTTTGTTCATACTTCAACTTTTTGGCAAGGACCCTCATTGGTTTTATACACGATTTTCAAACAGGGACCTTTTACAACCGGGACCCTATTGTTAAAGGTCCCCTATTTAATGCCAAAACAAACCCACTGCCAACCAAAACTGACGGATCGGGGGGAGGGGGGGGGGGGGGGGGGGGGGTCAAACCTGCCCTGTTCTTTACCTTTTATGTATTTTTTTTTTATCTATTCATCGATTTGCTTGTATGCGCACAGTTGCAAACCAGAAAATCAGAAACCCTGCATGGATGTTATTTTACGATAATGGTTATAAGAGCACACACAGGAGGTTAAGGGTGAATCGTATGCAATGTTTGCTTTTGCTGTAATTTTCAGAAATAAATGGATTTTAGTATTTTATAGGTTGCTAACAAATACTGTAAGACTGACCTGTTTAATTAAAGTTTTGTGTGCATAGATGCTGGGAAAACAGAGATAAAACAAATTATGTTCTAGTATAGTCTGGTTTCCTGACCCTACTTTTAGACAAAACGGAGCAATTTATAGAGTTAAGGAATTATCAGGTAGGTGAACTAGACTACTTCCAACGATTGTCGTCCGACAATCGTTGGAAAACGATATAAAGTTCCACTTTTCTTGAAAACGACAGCACACCAGCTGCCGTGATTTCACAGGATGCTTGAGACTGCTATTTACTTACAGTCTAGTACGGCATTTTCGTAATAATTCAGTAGTTTTGTTTGATGTTTACAAATGTTGTATACTACCTTTAAATGGCGGCACCAATGTCAAGAAAGAGTAACCCCCCCCCGCCCCTTCTCGTATTTTTTTGTTTGCAGGCGAAAAATTTGGAGGTCAACTTTTCGGGCAAATGTACGGAAAAAATGTCAACCCCTCCCCCCGAAAAAAAATTCTGGATCCGCCCCTGCAGGTTCATTAATAATCTCATCATTATAATTTTATTGCATTGCTATTTTGAAGCTCTGTATTTTTACGTCTCGATTGCAGCAAAACATACACATTGTTTTGAAGCGCCACGGCATTCTTTTCGAGCGTTAACATTTTGTGAGAAAATACCACAAAGAAAAACAATAATTGTTTATGCATGCTACGTTGAACAATCAGTATGAGAAAATGTAATTACGCGTGCGCGTGCAGTTCTTCATTATTCAATTTGTTTCCCATTGTTCTCAATAATTGCAGTTTGGCTTGGGTTGTGAAAGTAATTTTCTTCCCGAAATATTTTTTTCAAGATGGCTCACTATTTTTTTCATCGATTCATCGGGAAATTTGTTACCATGACTATTTCATTTAGTTAGAAATTAAAGCGCCTCTATGCATCTCGTCTAAATTTAACTGTGCGCTCGAAAATATCTCGAGCTGTTCGTCCGGACAAACAGCCCTTCTTCAGGCATAGCCCTGGGTATCATGCAACTGAAGTATTCAGCCAAACTTTTCTTTCAGCGTTGTTGATGGCCCAAGGATCGGTAAATGCGTGTTTTTAAGTGGACATTTTATCAAAAGGAAAGAGAATGCATTGATCGGCGGAACTGTGACGCGCTCGATATGAAACCTGACCATCACTGTCGTGTTCAAACCAGAAGTGGCTGGTCGATTTCCCCTATTATGTTTATGCCCTCTTACAATGCATAATGGGTGCGATAGATTTCAAGAAACGGGCGAACACTTCAAGTTGTTAATCTGCAATTTATCTTTACATGCTGCGTGTAAAAGTGCAACCTTTACCACACGTGGCAATTGCTGAATCGTAATATAATAGTGTCGTCATAATAATTCCAGTTTTTAATACACAGCTCGTATGCCTGTCTTTTTCGTTCGAAAGTCACAGATATCCACCCATCATTATGAAGCATCTTCGTTATCGTCTTCTCTTCAGTGAGTTTCTTCAGGTATTTGAGCAACCAAAACCACGACGACGACGACGACGACGACGACGACGACGATAATGGTGACGACGACGACGGCGGTGGCGGCGGCGGCGGCAGCAGCAGCAACAGCAGCAACAACAACAACACTAACACCAACACCAACACAAATAACAATTACAACAACAACAACAACAACAACAACAACGACGACGACGAGGACGACGACAACGACAACGACAGCATTAATAATAACAACCGCATTCAGCCACAATGGCAACACCAACAAATTTATAGCAGCAGCAAAACTAACAAAGTAACAACGCTAACAGATCAATAACTACAGACAACAACAGCAAAACACTAACAGTATGCAGTAGCAGTATCATCTGCAATATCAGTAGAGAATAGCTTGTTTTGTAGCTCGAAACTTTAACAATCAACCACAGTACATAGGGCCTACGTCAACAAAATTACGTCAGCAACTTCAGCAGCGACGAGGATATGCACCTACACAATTGATAACATACGACTGGCTGCTATTTTTACCATAAGTACTACCAAAAATAGCCCAAGTACGGATTATATTCATAATTATGTAATTAATTACTAAACATAACTTGCGTCAATGTTGGCTGAGACATTTTCCTTGCAAATTCAGCTGTCATAATCAGCGTGAGGCATATCACACCATGAGTTGTGAAATGATATCCATAATGACATTCAGCCAAAATGGCGATGGTGTACAGGCATATATATCTGATTAGGTTCAGATCTATATAGCGTACGTTCAGTGTCAAATTTAACGCGTGTTCACCTGATCAACTCTTTTTATGAACTACATCTGCTTTCCTGCATAATTGTGTTCTTAATTCCAACCGTTCATAAATTATAATTTTAGGAAGTGAGTATTTGTGTTCTTGCAAATGGTTATGCTGCTGTCATGTGAAGCCAGAATAATCCCTTTCCCAAATCAGTTGATTTGCCCCGGCAACGTGTATTTAATTCATCTGCGAAATTGGATGCGGTCATAAAACCCACGGTGGCCCTAGATTAAACTTCACATTAACCTTAATAAGATTTTAAGTGCGGCCATCCTTTTCTCCACTTCGATCATTTCTAAGCATTTATTAACGGCGTCAGGTACAATCTGTCATGCCTTAATTCCCTGCTTGGTATTCCCGAGGAGTGTGTAGATTGCCGTGAGTGGCTCGTTCTGCTGAAATTTATTGGACCCGTGTCCCAGTTTAATTTCGAGTAAAACTCCAGTTCCACTATAATGCGGAGTAATGTAGGCCAGACCAATGATTGTATGTAGACATGCATTCCAAAATAGGTAATTTGAACCCCGGATTTCCAATCAAGACAAAGCCTATCAGGGGCGGATCTAGGTTTTAACTAAGGGGTGGGGGGGGGGGGGGTTTACCTGAGGTGATTGGCCTACACACCCCAGCGTGCCGAAGGCACGCCTTGCTAGGGGGGTCCGGGGCATTAAACCCGTAAAGCATGCCCCCCGGAAAAATTTGAAATCTAGATGTTTTCTCCTGCATTTTGGGGCATCTTTTCAGAGAATTTGGGGTTGGAATGAAGCAATTTGAGGCAACATTTTTATATGATTATAAGTAAGAATTGGCTTGTTGACAAAACCATCAGTTTATTACATGAACATGTTGCCAGAAGTATACAGCCTGTCAGGGCTCACTTTTTTGATGACAAATACATCAGTGACTGATTAACAGTTTATTACATGACGTTAGTCAAACAAGATGGAGTTGCAGAAGAGACGCCTTGGATAAGCCCTGACAAAGCGCTTGACCATCTCTTCTGTGCTGCTTTTTATTTTTTTCTAAGCACATCACGATTTCACTGGGCAGCCCAAGGGGGGGGGGGGGGGGGGGTTAAACCCCCCCCCCCCCGTAGATCCGCCACTGCCTATGACTGTTATTGTAATCTGTGTGAAACTGGTGATTAAAACCATTGCTGAAAAATACATTACCGTCAATCATTGCTGAAAAATACATTACCGTCAGGATTTAAGAAAAAAGGCCACTGTAAGTTTGACTGCCAAATCCTGCCATACTCAATTTAACCCGAGAAGCAGTACTCAGCCTTAGCGACCGTGAGAAATACAATTAAACCAGAGCCGTTTCAGTGTGAGGATAGTATCAGATATGTCACCAGCACATCTTTACCGGCCAGATTCGAGCCGATAACACGAGCACGCTTTCCAAGCGGACCGGCTGGAGGCAAAAATAGGGCCGGTTAAAATATCTCCGTGAACGGCGTGCTTTTGAAAAGTGGTCGCCCTCGGCTAGCGTGTACGATCTACCATCCATGCGTGCATAGCTTACCGTACCCTCACAATAGTATTTTGATTTCGCGATAATGTGAAGAATTCACTTCGTGTTTTTGATTTTGACAAAAAATAGAATGGATCATATTAAGCGGTGATATAAGTTGAGAGGTACGCTCAGGACGTTATCCTGTGAGAGCTGCAAAATCGATTTAAAAAAAATTATAAAACCTGTTCTAGCGATCTTGTACGTCTGATTTTATCATTAAAAATAACAACGGAGACTCGGAGACTTTTGTAGATTTAGAATATGCACTTAGCCTTTGCCTCTGTCACGTAAACTGAGGAAAAATATACACTGCGCAATGTATGCTGGAAGTGGGGAAATAATGCGTTTTGACGTGCAAACATGTTAGTCAATTTTAAGAATCATTTTTGTTCAAATTATTGTTGGAAATAACAAGTTCTTCGAAAATTTAAAGGTAGTGTACATGATTGGTCATTGTTGCAATTTTGGGCGGATTTGGGGGTTAGTATATTTTAGGAAATATCGTTCCACTGACCTGTTCAAAGTTTTGCGGGCGGCATCAGAGCGCCCTCTTGTAAAATTCGCCCAATTTTTGTAAATGGGATCGTTTTCAATTGGTCACATAACATGTACAGCGGCCAAGGGACGTCCAAGATCCACTGTATGCACTGGGCCCAATTTCATAGCGCTGCTTAACGGTAAAGCAGAAAATTTGCTTAAGCATTAGCGTAGCCTATTTCATGGCCAAGTCGTTCGCTCGCTTGCGCGTGCATGGAGATGTATATTGTTGCGTCACTAATTTAAGCAAATCCTGCTTCCGAAGTTAGCGGGCTCTTCGCGGTGCTTACTGCTTACAGTCTCTATGAAATGGGCGAGGGTTCCGTTAGCAGAAAATCTTGTGTTGAGCAGCGCTATGAAATTGGGCCCAGGTTACAACGCGTCGCTTCGGTACACGACGCGTGCGCCTGTTTCCGGATTGTTAACGTTAACCCATTTTAGACACAACACGGATTAACTACATTCGGTCAATAGAGGGCAGTTTTTCAACGACTGTTCGGCCGAACAATCGTTGGAAAACGATATAAATTTCCACTTTTCTTGAAAACGACAGCACACCTGGTGCCATCATTTCACAGGATGATTGAGACTACGATTAACCTTAAGTCTAGTAAGGTATTTCGTTATAATTCAGTAAAAAAAAATGTTTGGAGGATTACCAATCGTGCACACTACCAGTACCTTCAATTTAAACTCTTGCGCGCGGCATCCGCCATTTTCATATGCCATCCTTGTTCCGGTATGCTTTGCCTCTGCCATGCTCAAAGAGTGCTATTTGGGAGCGATATGCCATGCCGTTAAGATTATCATTAATCATTTTGAACAACCGTAAAAATGTTTCCCCGAAATTCTGACGTCATAGTGCCAGGGACGTGCTGCTTATGGGTCAAGCTTGCTGGAGTTCATTGGTTGTGTGCTTATTGTACATGCGTGATCAGGCCTTTACTTCAGACCGAGCTACCATGCAGATAGGATAGGGGCGGACACTTGGTGGCAGCAGACAGACTTTTTGTCTTTCCTCACCACAAATCTGAGCAAAACCATCCCCGTTTCTAGATTTAATCTCGTTCGCGATTACAACCTCTGTTGGAGTTTAATGAACTTCCCGACACTGATAGGTCTCTGCAAGAGAAATCGTATTATACAATCCATTCCAACTTACATTTTCTGTGTGAAGTTTACGTCTGGGTTTTTCCAAGATCGTCAGTTGCGAAATATCTTTTTAGGAGTTCATTTTCGATTTCTGATTTCTGCAAACGTTTTAAATTAGGGGAAAAATACAAAATTTCGAATATTGTTTTCAATTCCGAAAATCCCGTGTGAACTGGTATAAACTACTCGAACCGTACAAGATTAACCTATAAATAATGAAAGACATTACGAGTGTAGCAAATAACGCCAAAATATATGCAATTCGTGGATGTTAAAGTTACTTGATCTCGATCTAATTCAAACAACTCTCTTGTAAAATAATTTATGTCCCAGCGTATAATAAAAAGCAGCCTCTGTTGCTGCATGTATATCGAAACCTGGTATTTAAAACAAAAGTTTATTCAGTCTTTTCAATTTTGTTCAACCACTCAAGACTCCACACTGATCTCGGAGCCCATGCACAGCTGAACATTAGTCGCAATGGTGTCCGACTCACAGTGGCGGCGCCAGACTCTACAACTTTGGGGGAAAGTGGGGGGGGGGGGGGGGGGAGGAAATGTTTAGGGGAAGTCAAAATCATATCCGATTTCCAAAAGCTAAGGGCCAAGTAATAAAATAGCAGTTGTAAATAGAACGTCCGAAATATACACCTATGGTTGCATGTGTGGAGTGTTTTGTCTATAATGAATGTTTATATAATGCTATTTTGTGTGCACAGAACTAAAATTTCACTCTCTGATTTCAACGCTATAGTTATGAATTTGAACACTGAAGGAAATCAACAGAATTAATCTCTCTGTAGACAAGTGTTGGGGGAGGGGGGAAACTGGGGTGGTGGGGACAAGAGTAAAACTTGGGGGGAAAATGCCCCCATGCTATGCCCCCGTATTGCCGCCACTGCCGACTAATCTAGCTCAATGGCACTCTTGATCATTAAAGGAGCAACCTCAGTATAAACTGTCTATCAATCAGCACAACATACCGCAATGTTGATAGACCTACAATTAAATTTGCGGAGCTGTTCTCATAGCTGAGCCCTTTTCCCACTTTGTGTCTCCCAGTCTCTTCCCTCCAGCCATTTTATTGCGCAGAAATAGCCACCAAGTCGCCATTATCGTCCCCTTCTTCGGGGCAGCTCGAAACACGGTCGATATCGTGGATTCGGTTTCCGCCTTATACGGGAAAAGAACGCTTTTAGAAAACGTGATACGGATAAAAAAAAAAAATTGTCCCTATCGAAAACTGTATAGATGTCTAAAGAGTGATAGTTTCGGCTGAGGTACTTCAAATGAACGTGAATTCTATACTGTAGTGAGCATGAATAGTGGAAGTGATGGACGGTCAGGACGGGAGGGTGACGGCAGGCGCCATGTTGGTGCCGTCGTGTCGCGCCTGGTAATGGCAGATCATGTTGACCATGCGTATTTGAAGGGAAATTAATCTCGTCTTGGCATTTTCAAGTAATAACAGAGAAATGACTTTCTGGGATGAAATTCACATTAATTGACCCAACCTATAACAAAATGAGTGATAAACGCCAGAGTTTCTTCCGAATGCGTTTAAACTGACTTTAATGGAAACAAATATGAACTGTCAATCTTGTTGATGTCGGTTTTTCATCAGGATGTCAGATTGGGAATGAGTGATATGTCAAATAAAGAGAGAGATGCACTTATGAATGTGAGAGAAAGTGGAGAAACAGTGCTGACATATTTCAGAAAGTCTCATGCTGACAATTACTTTCAGTGCTGTTCCGTACATGTTTACGTACCGTACGCCCGCTCCTGATTTTTACCAAGTTTATTTTCCGGCCTTTTTAAAAATGTCAAGGAACTGTCTTTTTCTAATTAGGTAGAATATTTTTTATATTTTCTAATATTTTCTGATATTCTTGAATGAATCAAAATCAATATCTTTCAGTTGGTAGAGCGCCGGTACGGTAACCCGGAGGTCGCAGGTTCGAATCCCGCTCCTGCCAGTTTCTTTGTTCGCTTTGAAAATGTATTCAAATTTACCTATAGTCAGTTTCCCTTGTGGATTGTTTGACGAATTATAAGTTAAAAAGTCGTATTCTCATTGAGTGATCCCCACAATGTCGCTTCCCAGGTTGTATCGTAAAATTGTGTGTGATCCCTGGCTATACTGCATTCTGGGTTTATGACTTCTGACTAGCGCCCACCCGAACAAAGATACTGACAATTTGGGAGACCGCCAACATAGGGCAAGATAGCTCAGTTGGTAGAGCGCCGGTACGGTAACCTGGAGGTCGCAGGTTCGAATCCCGCTCCTGCCAGTTTCTTTGTTCGCTTTGAAAACAATATTAGAAGAGACAGATTGACATCTTGATTTTCCAATATAGTTTATAATTTGTTAATGCGAATACAGCCATGCGTCGCTCATACCGCTCAACCTGCCGCTTACAAAGCACTCTCCTCAATTACCGCAGCCTTGAAAAATACTCCTTTGTAGCGGCATGTCAAGCTAGCTTGTAATTGAGGATGATAATTCCGAAGCGTAATGCGTTATATTACCCCCCTGGTGGCCACTGTTCAAGCGAAAAATGGTTAACAGTGAATTACTTGTATTATGATCGGCTCAAGGGCTCGGCGTTGGGACTTTTGTCCTTGGATGTGGAATTATGAAATGGTGCCAATCTTTAAAGGTAGTATACAGCATTTAAAAACACACAAAAAAAATATAAAAAAAATACTGAATTATTATGAAATACCTTATATACTGGACTGTAATACTAGTGTCGAACATCATGTGAAATCATGGCACCTGATGTGCAGTCATTTGCAAGAATAGTGAAATTTATTATATAAATTGCCAGCGATGGTCGGCCGAAAATCGTTGGAAATAGTCTAGTTCTTCGACGTGATAATTCCCTGACGTCTATAAATTGTTCCGTTTTGTCTGAAGTTGGATCAGGGAACCAGACTATACAAGAACAACATTTGTTCTCTTTGTTTTCCCGGCATGCACACAAAACTATAAAACAGGTCAGTGCTATACATTATTTACTACAAGCCCCCTAATCCATTTAAATAGGCCTATTGATGAAAATTACAGCAAAAGCAAATGTTGTATACTATACCTTTTAAGTATAGGCACTTGGATAATTATTATGATTATCGTGTTTTACTCATACCTCTGCAGGCCCTGCCTTTTGCTACGGGGTACTAATGAAGTCCAGACAAAATCTATAACATGAAAACCAAAGGTAAAACCTAAGAAAATGTAAACAAGTTTGATATCTTTTACAGAAGGCTCTTGAAACACTGCTGTCGTGCCTTTGATGACATCATGCGTTGGCTCATGAATATGGAAACCCCACCACCAAAATGTTGAAATTACTCCGAAGAATTGCTAAAAAATACATTGACATTTATGTTAACATATAGATGCTGTTATATTTTGTATATTTGTATTCAAGTCATGAATATCTTATTGCATGGTTCCATTCAAGCCCACATGCTCGCGTAAACCACTTATGTCATATCACTAGCTCCAGCCGATATTGAACATACGAAATGGCACCAAAAGGTCCCAGCAGAGATCAACATATGAAGCACGATATGGGGGAAAAGGGACCCCCCCCCCCCCCCTCTTTTGTGTTGGTCATTGTGTTCCCGGAATCTCAGGAATTCTATTTAGAAATCTAGGGGGATGTGTTAGATAACAATAATGTGGAGTGTGCTTAGGGTATAGGGATAAAAAAAGGGGGGGGGGGGGGTACCCTTTTCCCCCATATCGTGCAGGGTATCGAGATCAAACATAGAACCATCCATGTGGTACAATACAACGTTCTATATGTTCACCATATGCTGAAAATTCATGAAACACATTGAGCATCTACGTAATAATAAAAATAAATATGACGCTTCTCTCTGCCATTTGTTGTTGGCCTATAGCTATTTCAATACCTCCTTTTCAGGACCAAATATAATCCATGTCCTAAACTCCTTTGAGGCAATTCGCATAATTACCACGGCCGCGAAAAATTGGCTTTTTACCCTCGGCGGAAACACCGAGATATTCCCCACCCTTGCATAAAGGTTCCCAACAATTTCGCCATACAATTTAGTCCAGCCTACCAGCATATAAAGCGAAATTGGAAGGCGATATTAGCAAAGCAATTATTAGCAGAGGGTTGGGGATTGTTTGTGTCTCTGTTGTAATTGCGCACTTGACATTTAATTTGTCATAGCAATACCTGTTGGCCTGGCCGACCTGTAATTTATGTCCTTGGGGGTGGCTGGCTGCGGTAGATACTACGTTTAAAGGTAACATACAGCATTTTCAAACATCAAAAAACAAAACGTCTACTTAATTATTATGAAATACCTTACTTGCCTTAAGTAAATAATAGTCCCAAGCATCCTGGGAAATCATGGAACCTGGGGGTGCTCTCATTTTTAAAAAACAGTGTATTATTTCTTTTATCAATTTCCAGCGATGGTCGGCCGACCATCGTTGGAAATAGTCAAGTTCTCCGACCTGATAATTCAATGACGTCTATAATTAATTGCTCCGTTTTGTCTATAGGGCCAGGGAACCAGACTACAAGAACAGCCTATGTATTTCCCCAGCATGCACACAAACTTTAAACAGTTCAGTGTTACAGTATTTGCTATAACATACAAACCCCGAAATCCATTCATTTCTGAAAATTACAGCAAAAGCAAATGTTGTAGGCCTATACTATACCTTTAAAAGGCTAAGCAAGTGCAAAAAATATACAATTTATGAAGTCATTTCTGTCACGGGACCATTGTGCCACATCTACATCCTATGAGCAGGCAGAGCATTATGTATGTTCCTACAATACAATTCAAGGCAGGAATAGGGAAGCTTTTTATTAGCCATAGTCCGCATTGTATTCATTTCCTTTTCAAATATTATGGCCTTGGGTTGTAAGATATAATAACGTAGCACAGGAATGTTTCAATGCAAATGTTTTGAAAGAATGTTTTCACTGCCAATGACGTCAAAGCCTTTGTGGCCGGGGTACGCCCCATTTCTTGTTGGTAGTTTTACCTCTCGATAATGTACGAACACGCAAAATGTATCAATATCTTTATTTCGTATGTATCCAACTGTTTTTAAACAGTCCATAGCATTTTTATTTTATTTTAAGATTTCTGTAAACATTTATTGCAGTTAGATAACCGGCTAAATAGCCTATCGTATCTGCGCGTGTGTTCGGACAGGTGCGATTAAAAGGCAGCTTCAGCCGCCCCTCCAACCGTTCCGCCCCCATGATCCAATCGGACTTGCTCTCACTTTCCCTCGTCTGGATTGACCTGGATGGACCAGATAAAAGCTGGATGGATGGCTCACTTTTATCTGCTGGATCTGGGATCATGACTAATTCAGGGCCGGGGTTGTGGGGGGCTGGGAGGAGCGTGCAGCATGCCATAGAGTGCGTGTGGTGCAGTTTTATGGCACATAATTCCAAAAGCAACTTCCATTGGCCGGCCAGGCGTGAGGTTGAGTTGTTGAGCCGCCATCTCATCAAGGCTGCATGAATTAATACTCATTTTGTTTTAGCTATTGATGAGCTTTTATCTCAGGTTCCAAGCCGTGTTGTGTGCGGAGAAAATAGCCATCTGTTATTCTTTAACATTCCCCATGTGTATTATTGTACATTGGAATGATGACTTGCAAATGGTGGGAAACAAAACACACATTCTGCTTTGGAATCATTTGCCTCGCATTGGCCTCTCTAAAAAAAATCCCCATGTGAGAAAGTCATAGGTTTCTATAGTTGCTTCGTATTCACAACCACTGTGCACAACATAGGTCTAATGAAACTTTCAAAAAACAAATGTCAACGCGGTTTTGAACAACTATACTGTGACTGATGTGACAGTTTTTACAATCACATACCATGCAACATCCTAAACGCTTTCAACGGTGTGATGTATATAGCTGACGAAACAGTTGCAGGTATAATGTTCGTACTTTGCGCGATTTGAAATACATGAAATGACACACTTGTGAAAATTCTCGTTCAGTTAAGCAGTGTCTTGTGCAAGTTCATGGGCCTAATGTGTTGAAATCGAAACCAACAGCGGCAATTTGAAAGTCTTCAGATACAATTTCGTAGAAGATGACAGTATTTCAGGTGGAAATATTTCTCGGGAGGATTGGTATAGGCCTACTGGTACAATCTTTATAAAACAGTAAAGTTTATGAACAGATTAGTGAAACTAATCAATTTGTTACCATAACCAAGGCTACACCATACCTAGAGTTTAGGAATCGACTTATAGGGTGTTTTCGAAACCCCGTTCATCTGGTGTAACCCGCGAACAGAGTTCTCTGGTTGCTGATTACGAACGCCAAAGTATATGTAGAGTGCATCTGGCCGAAAATTCAAGATGGCAGCCGCCGTACGGAATGAAAAGCAAGGACAATTCACGATCTTACGAAACAAATTGAAATCTTGGAGTAGCAACAGAAATTGGCAATCACGTACAATTTATTTTTTCTTATATCATTTATGTTGTTCCTGAACTGAATAGGCTAGGTGCTTCCAATTTCAAAAAAAATAACGCAAGTTCCGGAAGGGCCTAAGTCCGCCATCTTTGTTCTTGACGTTCTTCATCTACTCCCTGCACGGGAAGTGAAAATCCTGTTCGTGAACACCGTTCGCGTGTTGGTTCTGGTCATTCGAAACTCTTCTGTTCGCGTGTTCATTCAACACGAGAACGGGGTTTCGATTAAGCCCACAGAGTTCTGCAAGGTACACCTCGATTGGTATCCAACTGATGACTCGTCGTAGCGTCACATGACCCTCCATGCACTCTAGGCCTACTGAGAATGTTTTCCACGTGGAAACGTGTCCTGGAGCACGTAATGATCAGCACGATTGCAGATTACACCGCGCTACGCATTCATGTGTGACAGTACAGGGGCAACTCGGCGCCGGTACTTTGAGGGTAATTCCTTCCCTGGCGTGCCAGAATTGTCCAATTTTCCGTAGGATTCTCTGAATGCATGACATGACGCGCGAAGGAATTTTGAAATCGCAGTCAAGATTCTTAATATGTGTGAGCGTGATTTACAAGAGAAAGGGTGTGAAAAGAAGAAGGAAAAATTCTGATTCAGGAGTTTTGAAAAAGCAATTTTGTATGTCTTTTGGAGAATGAGGTTGGGGAACTGAAGCCCCATTTATACAACGCTGTCGAACAATAATGACTATTGGTCTATATTTTAGAGTTATATTAATTGTTATAGCTTCAATATCTGAGTCATTACGGACGATTATTACGAATAAACACGTTGTTCTTGCGGTAACCAATCACAATATTGCAAGATACTTTTCCTTGTGAAGATGGAATTTGCGTCGGGGATGATGATGTAAATCAGAACAGAGATTTTTCTCTTTTGCCCTTTCCCGACGTAATATAATGAAGCACTGTATGCTCAGTGCTTTCCGAGAAGCTTGTGTGGAAAAAATTCACAGGCTTACAGGCGGGATTCGAACCCACGACTTCCTGCTTACCAGTAGTGCAGACGTCTTAACCACTCGACTACCGAGCTTGCCGGGTTCGGTTGGCTGCTGCATTGGATTCGAATCGGCCATACTTTTCCTTCCAGGGTCTTCTAATAAAAACGAGGATGGAACTTAAAACTAAATTTTACAAACCCTGCAGCGTGTACCCATTACAGAAGTCATGGCACTGTATAAACAGACAGTGTTGTTTCATATCAAATATTGAGTATTCACTCCTATATTGCACTTTTTCACATTTCAGAAGCCTTATTATAGTTTACGGTTTCGTTTGTTGAATTATGCTTGATGAAACAGGTGGTGTGTGTGTGCAAAACTGTGCATGTGTGTACTGTCATACTGTGATGCTTGGTGTTCTTACATTAGTCTCCTTGCGGGGTACATGGAAGAAACAATGGGGGAAATGCTACCCCACGAGGGAGTCTTTAGAAATCAACCTACCCCACAGAGTTAACTCTATGGTTTTTGAGATTTCAATAGGGACAAAGGAGAATAAAAGAAGGAAAGTAAAGTCCACAATAGAGGTACCCCGTATGGGTACATTATGTGAGGATGTGTGAGCACAGAGTGATAAAGAAAATGTATCATAACATTAATTTGATGGAGTATTCTTATATAAAACAAAATTCGATTCATCATCGAATACAAAGTATACTTAATTTTGTTTTCTTTTTTCCACGTTTTTTTCAGGTTGTCTTTTTCCTGTTGTCTTTTTTTATTTATCGTAATTATTATATCTTTTAATGTGCAATTTATGTGATTCTACTAAATTTGTGCATAGTTCTAATGTCTAATATTTCTGATTTTGTATGTCATTTTACTTGCGAAATAAGTGAACAAAAGTACTTTATCTGGAAATTTAGGTTCAATTCAAGACCTCCTCTCAATGTTAAATCTTTCTTTTACAAGTCATTGGCCACACATGCACTTCAATTTAAACACACGTAGATTTTTATCCTAAGGCATCAGATAAATGGTGCCTCAGAAATTTGCACCGGATGGTGCCTCCACACAAACTGAGCTATGTGGAGCTTAATTTAGTGTATCGCATACATTTGTCCAATTCACCCGATGAAATTTTTAAAGTAGTGTGCATTACTGAGTTATACTCCATAATCTGTCTGTCTCCATGTCGAGAATTAGAAACACACAGGCCTAGTCATGCCTCAAGGCTTTGACGCTTGTCTGATATTCTGTCGTTTGTCGAGTTTGTTAGGCGAAAGAGGAAGCACATTTTCTTTTCCAGTTATACTAATATCGAAAAGGCAGGGATGGTATTGGATCGGTGATGTTTGGGATCTTAATTCGGGTGGCCCAGGTTATGAGGACCGGGATGTCAGGAATTTTAGTTGAGTTATACACGGTAAACTTATAGGAAATCTCCGATTTGAGGGTTAACATTTTACATGCTCTTATAAGGGGGGGGGGGCTGGGGGGGGGGGGGGGGGGGGGGGTTGGGGGGGAGGGGGGGGGGGCTGTGGGGGGAGGGCTAGACAAGCTGTTCTTATAAAGGTCTGTAAGCCCCAATTCGCCCTCTCCCCATCTGCTCAACGAAAAAAGGGGTACCGGTATTGGTCATACCATTTTGTTCTTAATGAACCCTATCAGGACCGGATTGTTTTACTCTCTCAGTACCGTAATTTCCATGTGCTTTGGCCGAATCACCTGAAGGTTGACAGAGACACGTGGTGGCCAATAATTGACAACATGGCCGCACTCGATTGCACTGCAGTGAACCTAAGATGGCGATTTATCCGTTTTCTGCCCATTTTTTGGTGCAAACAGCAGACTTGTATGACTTGTGACTCGGACTCGCTCGGACTCGGACTCGAGTCCGACTCGAGTCCCATTTTTCGTTACTCGGACTCGGACTCGGACTCGAGTCACGATGACAAATGACTCGGACTCGGACTCGGACTCGGACTCGGACTCGGACTCGGACTCGGACTCGGACTCGACCCTGTGGACTCGGACTCGGACTCGGACTCGGACTCGGACTCGGACTCGGACTCGGACTCGGACTCGGACTCGGACTCGGACTCGGACTCGGACTCGGACTCGGACTCGGACTCGGACTCGGACTCGGACTCGGACTCGGACTCGGACTCGGACTCGGACTCGGACTCGGACTCGGACTCGGACTCGGACTCGGACTCTACCTGCGTGACTTGTGACTCGACCCCCCAAAATACCATAAAGAACTCTTTTTAACAAGAAACTTGCAACTTCTTTGAGCAAGCGATACAGGCAGTGTACGCAGATCCGACGCATCTCGAGATCTCATGTATACATATGCGTGTGTGCGGTTGGCTTGTTTCCGATATATTGATAAGGGAAATCAATGTATCGAAACATGTACCCTGGCGTCCACATGTGATACTGCATGAATACAAGTTGATATTGTCCGGTGTAACGTGAAATTTTGTCACCATGAAATATTGTAGTATCCGTTCCAGGCAAAGACTGGCGCCTTTCCAGGCAATACATGTAGCTTTGAATTATGTGTGTTGCTGTATGAAGCATCTGAGTCGCAGCTGAGTCGTTTATGGATCTGACGTACTTTGTAAAAGTTCCGTTTCTTAGGGCCTATGTTAATTAAATAAAGGACAAGGTATACAGGTCATATCTAGATCGAATGACTTCAATGGCTAATCTCATGGTTTATTTGACATACTGTATATGGTACATTAATTTCTAGTTCATTAAATTAGAGAAAAGCTGTAAAAAAATTGAACCATTTACACTGTTAGCTTTTCGCGGTACCTCCAAATGTATTTCCAATACAGTAGTTAAAGGTGACTCGTGACTCGGACTCGTGACTCGACGTTTGTGACTCGTGACTTGGACTCGGACTCGGACTCGACCTGTATGACTCAGGACTCGGACTCGGACTCGGACTCGGACTCGGACTCGAGAGAGGTGACTTGGACTCGGACTCGGACTCGATGTTTGGTGACTCGAATACAAGTCTGGCAAACAGTACTTTTGGCACAGTTTCAAATGCCTTCCGATTTGGTACATTTGATATTTGTGTAATTACCTACCATTTGAATTCATTGTTTGACATCCAAGGTCACCGCTGGCGGAGCTAACTCATTCTAGGTCAGTTTTGGGCAAAATGTGTTATATTTCACCCCGAAAAGGCAATCGAATAGCTTGCTATGAATTCCCATTCCAAAACTGCCCCAAATTAAAAAGGAAATAGTGTCGAAAAGGCCTGAAAAGATTGGATTCCCATAATGCATTGCGGTAAGTTATGTAACATTGGATCAACTTTTTAAAATAAAAAATACAGCGTGTCACACGGTTCAATATCCGCACTAAGTGAAAACATATACCGTGAGTTACAGAAACATGAAACTGATACTTTCCCTGGTGTTTTTACGGCAATTTACCATTTCTTGTGTCGACATGCTTGTATGACACAGCACCTAATCTACCTGCAGGAAACGGGAATAGTACTATGAAACGGATAGAAGTCTACTTTTAGAACTGCGCATGTTACCTGGTTACAAAACTTAATACAGAATTATTGACCAGTTTGTCTTTGGAGCGAATAGTCTATCACCTATCATGCCAGTAGGCCTATAATATTCCACTGAATCTACTTGCGAAGAGAAACCGTATAGGTAAATATTAGGGTGGGAATGTCACACATCACCCCCAAAGTCATTAGGGACGGTGTGTATACGCGTATGACACCTCTCAGCAGTGTACACGCCGTGCTTGTTAACGTCCCCCCCCCCCCCCCCCCCCCCCCCCCACGGCCTCCCGTGCACCTGGGTGCCAGGGGAGTCACTACACGAAAAGGCGTGAAACCATTAATTATTTCCAAAGGGGGTAGGTTCACCGCCTGACACTTTGCATTCCGATCAGGTCATCTCAAACGTAATTGTTGTTGGCGTATACCTTAAATATAACAGTCTCAGCATTATTATTTTAGTTTGTGAAAGAAAAGGCTGTCGTGTGTCAGTCGCAGACCACATTATCCTTTATGTTGTGAAATTTTTGGAAGTCGATATCAGTACATGTATTGAACTCCAAACAAGGGGGGGGGGGGGGGTATATCGGGGGCGGGGAGGGAGGTGGATTTACACAGCCCCATCCCTCCTCCGTCCCCCAAATGTTAATTTAAATATATATGAATAAACAAACTAAAATAAGAGAGGATTTTGAAAGATTTCCCCCCGCGGGGTTTATCTGTGAAATTTGTATATAAATGTTGGAAGGTTTCTGAAACTGCGTAATGGCGGTCAGCTGTGTGAGTTAACAGAATACAGATAACGACTAACTTAAAGCAAAAAGAGATTTCGTAGCAACAACTACTTCATCAGATACAAATGTGTCCACCCTCAGTACATAATTATGATGAAGTATTTGCTACAAATTTGTTTGCAAACTTATTACAGGGCTATACCCGTCCTAGTTCTATCTGAACTTGAAATATACAATGTCTGAAAGTCCTTTGCTTTGTTTCAGTCATGCATGTATGTAATGCTCATGACCACCGGATGAAGAAATCAGTAGATTTCATGCACGATTAATGACTCTTCACATACAGCTGCAAATTGATGGACCAATTTATTGGACCCTCCCCGGATATATCCGGATGCATCTCATCAAGTACCATCAGCCCTTTGATGACAGCTCACCATTTACCCCACAATCCAGTATCCGGCCTGATTAACTTTTTCGTGAGCTGCAAAGACCCGGCCTGTCAGAGTTAGTCTGCACCTTGAATACTTGCACTGAGCTCAGCCGTCATCGGAAGGCTTTTAGCCGAAATGCGAGATAAACCAATTGTCAAATGATAACAGAGAATGCGTTCATCTTCAGGATTTGGGGTCGATGAAATAGAGGTCCTACATTAGAATGCGGGACGTAGTATACGGATGTTGCTTTCTGTGACAGTGGTTGCGGTAGTCAATATTGTGAAACGAATTGCGTACGTAAGTCAAAGTGATTCAGATGGATTCACGTGACATGTGGTGTACGTGCCACACCATCATGCTTGGTTCCGAACTCGACTTTTGCGTGCATCATTAGGACACATCGGGCAGGCTACAAGGCACTTTAATCCGAGAATAATGATGCTGTGTACGTGTGGCCAACACCGAAAAAGGTGCATAATGGTATGTTGGGTATATAGTGGTCATACCAGTCTCAGACTCCTTTGAAATTTGGTCTCGATAACCTTTAACGGACTCTCGCTCTCACACTTCCATGTGTTCTTTCGTTCTTATGTGCACTGAGGTAGCAAATACGATCAAAGACTCAATTTGACATGGAGTCAAAAATTCCGTCTTTGAAATCTGAATCCAAGTCCCAACATTTCAGCTACTGATGCCAGGATCATGTTAGGAAAACCATATCCGTAATCAAAAAATAAATGTCCGTCGGCAACTGCCCCGTTGTGGCATTCCACTATATCCTGTTCTGCTGTGTTGATTGATTAATGCTGTCAGGTGTATCAGCAAGTATGATCACGACAATTTGGGCCACCCCGCCGAATAATCTCAGGTCATGTCTATGCATCTGGGGCATGATCATGATCATGTCGCTTCTAATTCCTTGTGATCACGTAAGCACACGTTCCCAGCCGTGTTTCTGATTGGATAGCAACAATAGGCACGTATTTTTTTCAGAGAGTGCGTTTGGGTATATAGCTTCCCTATGCATACACGGGTTTCAGTACCTTCGGGAAGCCACGAAATGAGGCTGATTGAAAGGTAGCTCAGTCCCCGTGTCAAGTTGACCGTCATCTTTTAATATTCCACGATGAACTCCTCCAGCTCAGTCCACTGTGCATGCAGCTCGTAGCAGCCACCAGAGACCCGTTCGCAAGCTGGGGTACCAGTGGCTGACGGGGCAGCCATCAGTATCGCGTGATGGCTAGTAGAACGATCTCGCGTATTAACCCTACTTACACCTGTAAGCTATTCGAAGACACCCACAGATTGAACGATTCAAAAACTTCGTTTTTTTTCCAAACTAAATTGATCAGTCTTTATGGAGTGCAAATGCTCAGATCTTCACTTACCCTGAATTTGCATTCTTTTACATTTGAAGAGCAGTTCACAACAGTATAGCAGCAGTCTTTTCGTCTGTAGGCCTACACTCTTAAAAACTGTAGCCTAATTTAATTGGGAAAAAATCAAAACAGTCAAATGTGCACGAGCGTAGTTTTTTTTATGGAAGTCGCTCAATACAAGGCTAAAAGCCACTCCGTGTTAAAGGGCTACAACTGAGGTGGTGTATGGGGTTGGCCACATTTTACGTTGCCAGTCCTACGACCCTTATGGTTTTCCTGGGTCCAGATCTAAATAAAGGATAAATCTTCAATATATCAAAGAAATGATCCCAGTTTTCAGACCGTTAGACCCAGGCGGGGTAACTTCCACCGTTGGTAAGACTAAGGCCATGTCCGAAATGGGCGTCTAGAGCTACAGCTACGGCTACGTCACGCGTAGTTGTAATGGACGAACACCGAGACAATAGCCCTAGAAAAGCGATTCGGACGCAGCCTAATAACTAACATCCCTTCTTGAGCGCAGCTTCAATAGTCAGCCGGGTGCAAGTTTGACAGTTTCTAGAGTGCATTCGGTGAACCTTTTACGACTTGAAAATTGCATGATTTATTTTAATCTTTGCATTATTGTGTTGGTTTTTTTTTCCTCCACAGATTGTAGCTCTTCTTCATTATTCGAATTATCCCCGATAAAATTTGTAGACTTTACGGAGACCCACACCTCCCCACAGCATTCCAGTCCGTACAATGACACGAGCAAGAAGGACCCTTGCCGAGTCCAAAAAACACGGGTCTTGAGGTGCAGCGGCTGGGCCGACCTGGACACGCTGAATATCACGGAGGAGGACGGCGGGAGACTCTGGAAGGTTGCCCGGGAAACACACGGCGCTGGACGCAGGATTTGGGTAAGGATAATTAATTCTGATCAGTCTTGACATTGAGTATGAGGCCGACTGGGCGTGCTGTACATTCGAGTATGATTTAAGAGGCACGAGACACAGCGTGATAATATGGGTAATAAAAAATAATTGGAATGATAATTATTCATTTATATTAAGTAGGAAAGCTGCACTCCATCAAAATATAAGTAGCAAATAAATCTTAATCTGAACTTTATGTCCCGCCGTTGTAATGTGAAAAATATCAGCGACACCTCCTGATTGCACATAGAACTTTGTCAGACTTGCTTTATTAGCCGTCCATGCGATTATAAACCACGGGAAACATTAAAGGGATGCAAGACATTGCCCTTATCCCTGTCTATTATTCTATCCACCCCTGTGGACACGGAGTGGCCTCCGCCTGGCAGACTCTTCATTGGATGGTCAACTATTCATACATACGTAAAGATGGGGTAACTTTATTCAGCTGGGTAATTTTGGTCAGTAGCCACTTCTTTTTTCTTTTTGCTAAATATACAGCAGATTGTGACATATTTTGTGTCATTGTATTCAGAATCAAACTAAGTATTCAACATTTAAAGTTTAATATTCATAATGTCAAACAAGTCTGGAAATGGGCCTAACAATCCAAGTTTGGGCCAAAAATAGGTTTTTAATGGAAAATATAATAATTATATGTTTGTGAGAGAGCCTAAAAGGCCAGATGGTTTCTACAGGGGTCAAATGTCACGAATCAACTACTTTGTAGCGTCTACAATATATTGATACCGAGTTCGTGAACACAAACATTTTGTGCCCTATAAAAGCAATGGTCACCAATTTTACCCCAACCCTAGGCTAACTTTGGTCACACCATTTTAATGTCCCCAGACCACCCTTAAAATGAAAAATTCTATTTTATTTTTAATTGAAGTGTAGATTAGTATAATAATGTTATAAATAATATGGCAATACAAATCAGTTGGGTTTGGTTAAGAAGAAATGTCATCATGAGTGTATAAAATGGCCCAAAGTTATTCCACTTTACGAGTACACATTTTGATCAATTGGGATTCAATAATCCCCTGAAAAAACGGAGCAATAATGGTGCTTCACAATTGTTGAGGTTCCCTGGGATACATTTTGCTTATTTAAGATGTATTAGAGGCATTCACTATAAAACGGATTCAGATTCCGTACCTGCACAAGAGCTGACTACAATCTGACACTTGAACACTGAGGTGATTCAAGCCAGCATTTGTCCTCATTAGTATCATCTTCTTCTTCTTCTTCTTCTTCTTCTTCTTCATCATTCATTCATTCATTCATTCATTCACGTTATCGTGATGACTTGATGAGTTGCGCCCATTTGTCCCTGTCGAGCATGGTGCTGGAAAGAGATGGACCACTCAAACCAGTTTCCAACTCGATGGATGTTTTCAGGGTCATGTTGGGACGACCTCTACGACGAGGGGCATCAGGCTTCCAGAGAAGAGGACTATACCTGGCTCATTAGTGGAAAACGTGACCGGCTAGCCGAAGTCGACGCTGTCTAATGATGGTGGAGATAGGGGAAGGGCACCGTATAAAACGGAGTTAGGGAGATGTTGTTTCCAAGGAACGTTCTGTACAGCACGTTAAACATCCGTGTATAGGTGCCATCAATGGATGTAGTGATTTAATTGGTCAGGGTCCAAGACTCACATCCGAGTATCATCTAAGTGCATCAAATACCAGAGTGTACTTATCTAACACGCATTGGACAGCTTATATACAAGGATACACAGTGTGTGTTTTATATTGGTGTATCTTTGTTGTTTTTTTTTTTTTTATGGATATCGCCAGGTGCGGCGAGTTTGTATAGCTATTCAAACCGTAGACCTTTAATAAAGAGGACAATTGGGTCCACGGTTGAGAAAGGTTCCTGTTTAAAAATCGTGTACAAAACCAAGGAGGGTCCTTGTCAAAAAGTTAAAATATGAACAATAGGCGGACAATAGGAGGTCCCCGATTGAAGGTTTTACACGCTTAGATGTGTGTGTGTGGGGGGGAGCACCGGTGCCGTCCGGCTGCTGCCCTTTTCTATGTTTTTCTTTTGCGAAAAAGTGGGGATAACTGGAAAAGGTGTGGGGCCAATGGCCCCCCTGGTGCCCTGTTCCGCCGCCAGTGGGTATCACCAACCTAAGGCCAGAGGCCACTCAAGGTGTGGGCTACAAAAGACAAGAAAAAACAAATCGCAGGGATATAAAGTATCTATTTACATTTCGTTTGAATTGTGAAAGATAATAGTTGGAAGGGAAGCAGGTTACAGGTAAGGAGTCCAAAGAGGCAGTACGAGGGAAAAACCTGTAGTATCTTCCAGTACTAGCCTTTTGAACAGTGAAAAGATGTAATGAGACAGCCAGGCGAGTAGTGTGCCTGGAAGTTTGGACCACCAATATACAGGATCCACTCGTAAAATAATACCCCAAAACATATTTTTTTTATGTTATCTCTCCCACAGTGGACGGGCAGCCTAGACGCATTCGAGTCGCTGAGCGGCTACGTCTTATACCTAGAGATATCATGTCACAGCAGTAACACAGCAACTACCTCATGCGCTGTTGTCAAGATGGCTGGCACCAGAGGCTGTGAGTTTATGACGTCTAATAAAAAAACGGGTGGTTTTGGCCCATGATTTCGTGCGGGAACATTTTATGATGTTTGAGAATCAATGGGAGAATTTTGAAATACTTGCGGCAGCAGACATACTGGTGTCATATGAAAATCAGACTCCTATGAAATTCGGGTTCCATTCCCCTATTATTGGTTAAACCCCCTCATGTGACCGGCCACTCTCCTAATTATCTTCACTTAGGCATGTGCAATACTACCAATGAGCCAGTATTTCATGGTGACTGAAATTCACACTACACCTGCCCTTTTTGGTAATTCTGAGCATGCGCGCGTAGTTCTGAGCATGCGTGCGTAGTGCTGAGCATGCGCACGACTGGTGAGAAAATGTAAAGGGACCGGTATGTCTGCTGCCACCACGCGTCTCAAAAGTCTCTATTATTTTAATACTTTATGCGCCTTTACCCCCCTCCCCCCTCCCCCCCCCCCCCCCCCCCCCCCCGGAGGGATTTATTAATGTATAATGTGTAGGTCAGTGGGATAAGGCCTGTCATACCAACTAGACATGTTGTGATAAGTTAGGCCTGGCAGGATCTCTGTGCCTGTCATAATAGCAATGCCTTGATACTTTTACTTTAAAAAGCTCGAAAGCTCTATATGTGACCATAAAAAAGGTGATCCACTCTATAACAGGTTGACAGCCCAAGTGATCTGCCGAGTTTCTCAATTTTTCTACGTTTTTCATTCCGACAATGATTTTTTTCCTCATCTCCCTCTTGTGCAATGCCACATATATTCTGTTCGGTCATCCCCATTATAGTACCGGTACATTTACCTTGTCTTTCTTTTTTGTAGACTTAGCAGTGTTTTTCTTCCTGTCATTTTTGGTGATTTTTGTCTCTGGCTTTATTTCCCCCTGAGAGATCACTCTTGGAATGTGTTTGATTAATTTCCAGATGCAGTATCTATGGGGGCCCCATCGAGCCAGGCCCCTGCTATGGTCGTCCAAGGCATGACTGGGGACGAGGTAACAACAGAGGGCGCTATCACCAGATGGCTTGTCACCGGTAATAGCACGGCTGTTGGGAATTATACGAAAGGTAAAATAGTTCGTTTTCTTTGTCAGAGGTTTGCATGGGCACTTTAGTGTTGGAAGTCAGTCGAAAAAGTTCATCATTAAGAAGAATGTGTTTTTTGTTCAAGTTGTTGAAAGTTTCTGAGGACAATAATTTTCGTATCCTCTAACGAAATTTGGTTCATTTGTCAAAAAAGACAAAGTTTGCATGTGCAGTATTGCAGAGTTTGGAATTGGCCGAGAGGTTTTTTTATTTAAATTGAACTTTTTTGTCCAAGCTATAGAGACTTCTGGGGCCCCATAATTCTGTTGTCTACTAAACACCACACAATACTTAATTGTTGCTTTATTGATACAGCAGCAATGATGAAATTGAATACCTGATTGAAAGGAGGGCCCAAGTCCACTTGAAAAGATTTTTTGAGAAAATTAAGAAAAGATCACACACATGATAGCCTATGGTGTCAGCAGTGACTTCCTGTGTCTAACTTAGTTTGGCCAAAAATGGTGGACTTGGGACCTTTTTCAATCAGGTGTTCAATTGAATATTTTATCATAGCTTTGTGAGTCAAGTTGGTGAAATAGCAATTTCTACATTTAGTAGGATGTCGTGGGCCCGATTGCGCTCGAAGCTTGAAGTTTTTCTCACAGTTTCTCTGAAGGTATTAAGCATACACCTTTAGTAGGTCAGTCCAGGATGGCTGCAAAAGTACGTCTAATACAATCATACTTATGGTCAGTTTTTCTATATGCTTGTGAGAGCTGGACGCTAAATAAAGATTTCGAAAGGAGACTGCAGGCAACCGAGATGTGGTTTCTCGGAAGAATTTTGAAAGTTTCATGGAGGGACAGAGTGCAAAATATTCAAATCTACAATCGATGCAAGTACAGTCTAATGAAAAAATATCAAGAAAACATAAATGCAATTTCTCGGCCACATATTAAAGAAGAGCGGCATTGAACAGAATATGATTGAGGGAAAGGGAATTGAGGGGAAGATAAGCTGAGGGCGTCAACGCACAACATAATGTTTCAGTCAATTAACACACCTAAAAAACAACCAGCTCATTCAAGCAGCTCACAACAGAGAACTCATGATCATCAACCAGGCACGATACCAGAACAAGTATTGATTTCTGGTTTCAATTATTCTCTGTGCGGTGTTTTGTATTGGCAGAAATGACGGACGAGGAGTACCGGCAGCTGGAGATGATTGTGACTGCTGTATGTCTGTGTGTTGCCTTGCTACTCTGCGTCTGGCTGACTTGCTTCGCTTTAGAAAAACGAGTCCAGAGCAAGTGAGTTTAGCGTCAAGGTCAATAATTGACCTAACGACTCCCATGCCAATTTTGGTCACGCCCTAACGTCCACTGCAAGTGATGAACTTATGTCATCAGATCATGCCAAACTCTACATTACCCGAACGACCCCCGATAAACCTCGTAAAAAGTAGTCTGTGCACAAATGGAAGAACCAATCAAAGCAAGGGTAACATGGTGACTCGAAACGGTTAACCAATGAAAACACGGATGCTTGTATTTAGTAGGCAGTGGGCGGGACTATCGTCCGCTTTTTGCACACGGCGTTAATGCGAGGTTTTTAATCGAGACGGTTCCGGTAATGTATGCGTCATGCCGTCGCCCTGCATGCAATGCAGGGGCAGCTCAATGAACCATATCAGATAAGCCTAAACCCTTCCCTAAAAAAAACCCCAAAAAACGAAACTTTACAAACCAATATTTTGTACTGAATAATTTTCTTTTAGAAAAGCTGATATTTTTCGGAAGTTTTCGGCAATCTGAAACCAATCCAAAAAAATTGAAACATGGCTACCGTAACCGTCAAAAATAGAGACTAAGCCTAAGCCCCAAATACTCGAACATGGCGATCATGCAAGGTTAGCATTGGCAGAGATAGTTGGAGAAACAAAAGTGTAAGTATTACAGAGGTAAATTAGAACAGAGATGTTTTCTCTTTTGCCCTGTCCCGACGTAATATATAAAGCACTGTATACTCAGTGCTTTCCGAGAGCCTGTGTGAATAAATTCACAGGCTTACTCGGGCGGGATTCGAACCCACGACTTCCTGCTTACTAGTGCAGACGTCTTAACCACTCGACCACCGAGCTTGCTGGGGTCGGCTGGCCGATTCGAATCCAATGCAGCAGCGGGTACCGCGTAATCAGTCAGAAGATGGAATGTTTGCGTCGGGGGATGATGTAAATTAGAACAGAGGTGTTTTCTCTTTTGCCCTGTCCCGACGTAATTTTTTTCACACAGGCTCTGGGAAAGCACCGAGTATACAGTGCTTCATATAACGTCGGGATAGGGCAAAAGAGAAAACATCTCTGTTCTAATTTACATCATCCCCCGACGCAAACATTCCATCTTCTGAAATATTACAGAGGTACAAAAACCTGGAAGTATGATCCATATATTCTTGCTGTTCCTCAATACAGAAAACGTGGAAGCGAAAAGCAGTTTGCATCGCAGACAAGAACGTATACACACGAAGTATCTCACTGTCGAAAAACATTAATGGTAGGATTAGTTTTCATGGTACTTTGTGCTTGGTTTGTGTCCTCTTTATTTATGTCCTCTTATATGGGGGGAAAGAACATTTTGATTTGTTTTTAATTTCACACTGAATTATATTTCACTGTGTCACACCCTGTGCGTGTTTTACAACCGTCCCCTGTATGTGGTGTTAAAATCAGGAAGCTGTAAGTTTGAGTATTACACACACACTTGAATACTACTAGACCACCCTATTCGAAAAAAATAAAACTTGAACAAGTAAAAAAAGATTGACTCGCAGTTAAAGCTAAACTCATACTTGTCTCACCTGCAGGACGTGTATGACATGCCCATGATTCGCTTCAACGCCTCGCTGTCAGGGGGCGGGGAAGACGACGAAACGGCTAGTATCCCCTCCGTCCAACCCAAGAAGAAAGAGAAGGAACCGGTGCCGCCGGAGAGGAAAGCAGACCACGAGGCGGATGGTGAGGAGTCTACGTCTCCCTCATCGTCCGAGCAGCGCATGGAAACGGCATCATCTTCGTCCGAGACGTTGGCTAGTGAGCCACCGGCTGGTCAGACCTCGTACCTCGGCGTACCAGGAAAGGTCGGTTGTGCGGCGTCTAAATGTAGCCTGAACCGTAATGTAGCCCAAACCCTGAACATAAATGAATGTAGCTCGTGCCCTGGCGCTGCATGTCGGTAGGCCTACAACAAGGTTGGGGCTACATACGGGGTTAGCGCTGGGCTACATTCATGACATTTAGGCGCCGCACAGTCGGTAGAAAGGTGTTGTTTTGTGTCGGAGGTCTGAGATGCCGAGGACAAAATTTGAGGTGTCCCGTTTGATAGTCCATAGCTTTATGTTGTTTGAAATTGATAACGTTGTACGTATTTGGGGGAGGTGAGTTAGTCTCAACCCGCCTGGGTCTATAGGTCTGAAAATTGGGAGAATTTCTTTGGTATCTATTGAAGATTTATCCTCTAGTTAGATCTGGACCCAGGAAAATCGTCTATATACTGTCTAAATATTCCGTCTTTCCTGACTCCTGAAGAGGAGAATTTATTTCTTTATAACACTCATATTTTTAAGGATTCGCCCACCATTCAAAGAGTCAAATTTGGTGTGGTGTATAACTGTACTTTACAAAAGTTGTCTGGTTATGACTTCAAATTAAGTCGTAAAGGCCGAAGGTAAATAAATGACCAACCAATCATTGATTTCTATCATTAAATCTTTCCAACTTCAAACACCTTTATTCCAGTGGATTTGTTACCCTTTGCCAAGTTTGACTCTCATGATTTTTCTTTGATGTCGCAGAACGGAAACGATCCAGAGTTTAAGAACTGGCGGCCGTGTGCCAAGCAGCCGCCGCCCGGAACTGCATCAAAGAACTCGTCCCTCTCCTTGACCAAGAAGAAAACTCCGCCGGGAATCCTGAAGAAATCCCCCAACACCAGCCCCACGCGATCACCCACCAGATCCCCGCCAATGACCCGGCGCTCACCAACCAAGAAAGGGATACTTATCAAGCGGTCCCCAACCTTGGCCAAGCGGTGGAAGACCGTGGTGTCCCGCCATTTGCAGCACCCGACCAGCCAACCCCAGAATCAACCTCGTCTCGGTGACGGCATCGAAATGAGAATAGTGAACGGACTCACTGCAGCCGAGTCCCAGGGCACGGGGCCGAAGCGGTCGATTCTAAAGCATGGCTCCCGCTGGAGGGCGCTCGCCCCCAAACTGGCGCCCATGGTCCGGGCCGAAGATATCGACGATGACGCAACTACGCGGAGCGAGGACGCCAAACAGCACGTGGTCATCAAGTGCGAGATCCACCACGAGAACGAGAGGCGGGAGACAGACCCGGATTCGGACGAGAAAGCGTACACGGAGAAATCGCCGCTGACCAAAAGCGTTAAGATGGTGCTGGAAAATAAGAAAAACTGTATAGAATGGCGGCGTGAAGACTGCGATGGTGTGCCGTGTACCGATGTCTGATACGACGCCTGCGCGCTTGCATCAAGGGACGGTGCTCGTGCATTGTGCTGATCTAGTATATATATATCAACTCATGAATATGCAATTTGGCTGGATTGGAGCAATCTTTCAATATAGTATACTTTTTGTTATCGGCATTAATATATATATATATATATATATATATATAATGATATACAATGCGTATTCTTCAAGATGTCTCAAGAACGACAGTACGACGTATGATTCAGGTATACTGATCTCGAATGTTCGAACCTCCAAGGCATGACTGGACGTCATATTGAAGGCATATTGGCCAAATGATGTCCTAATAGTTGCAAAGTGCTACCAGTCATTCCTATTGGCCCTGGACCTACTCGTGAGGACTCATTATGACTGGATGATAATAACCATTTTATTAATGTACTTGGATGAATCATCCATTAGATTAACACCTCTATTTAAAACTTATCACAACGCCTCGAACAGTCGAGAATTACATCTGAAATAGCTCTAAAAACTTTGCTCAAGATCTAAAAGCAAATAATAATCAATTATTAACGTACCTGTTATAGGATCGGTCATTTCAGTCACATTTCCTCAAATTCACTACTGCATCAAGAACAGTGCCTACTTGTATTAATTGTATTCACTTCAAGTTAACCTAATGATTACACTTTCAATGGTAACTTCAATGTAGTTCTATTTGAATGTAGTCGCACAAGAACAATCAATTATTTCAATAATGTTAATGCACATAACACACCAGAGTAGTACATTGAAACTGCCTGTAATCAAAAGAGTATTTTTGTGTGAGAAGAGTTAACTTTCAAAGCTTGAACTTATGCTGTACGAATACTACGAACATTCCCCTTAAAAGATTGAACAATTGCACTTGATGCATTGCCAATTTGTTTCAGGATGTCGGCACACCACATTTTATAAGCATACTGGTAACTCTCAATAAAGCCATTATAAGTGACGTCCAGTGAACTGTGTTGTCAAATAAATAATTCTGGACAAGAACGCAGAGGAAAGATTTTACTCTAATACCCCCTAAAAAAAATCGGTCAGGAATAGCAAATTTTTGGAAAATAACTATCCATCTGTGTTCAGAATTGTGTAAACACTTGGCACAACCTTTAAATTTGAGAATTAATTTGGGAAATTTTCGTGCAATATAGGGGAAGAAAGTTTGTGTTTTCTGTGTTAGATGTTCTTGGCACAGTGTATGGTCACTCTAATTAGTGTCCACATACATGTTAATTTCTGCCTACATTTTACAGATTCTGCTGACATAAATCTTGAAATAACAGGCTGTGCCACATATTTAGATAGTTGTTATCAAGGAGGGGTAATTATTTTCCAAGATTTTGCTGTTCCTGACCGATTTTGGTGGGGGTATTAAAGTAAAATCTTTCCCCGTAGATACTCCGCAAAAATGCAAAAAGTTTAACAAAAGGCAATATGAAGATTTCCCATTTTTTTATGTGTGGTTTTCATATTTTGATGTTAAATTTGAATTTGATGACGAATGACTGACGGGCGCATTGTGTAGTAGCGTCTCTCCAGAAAGCGTGTGACTCACTCTGACCATTAACACGACGCCTAATGAGTAATGGGGTTTACTTTTTATCATAGCTGAATGAGGACGAGACAGACTTAAACCTGTGATTTGTTACAAGAGTATTTTTGTTCCTACTTTAAACCATTGTGGACAATCTCTGTAAGTTATATTGCTGCCAAGAGCGAAAGTGGTAGACATAATGTGGTCATCGGACGTGCAGACGAACACATTTTATACATTTAATACAGAAATTTGGTATGTGACGTCCTTTCTCATTACAGTAATAACGGAAAAAAGGGTTTGATATAGATCTGTATTGAACCTTTTAGTTGAAAAATATGGCAGCTATAGTATGCCAATTCATTAACCAGTGGTCTCATCAGTTCGTCCCATAAAGATAAAATCACTATCAGTCTATACGTAAACTGAAGAATACGGTAATTTTTCAGTGGAGAGTGCCTTTGACATCCCCAACTCACTGCTCTCCATGGATAGCGCATCGGCTGTTGTAGATGAAGCCGCCGCGCCGTCCGCCATAGTACTCCTAATATAATAGGTTTGACAACCTTGTCCCCGGGGTCTAAGTTTATCAACCTTCTCAACAGTACACGTCACCACTGCATTGACAACGGAAACATCCCATACGATGGGAATGGCCGCTGCTGGCTTCAGTTGTTCGTACAGCGCGCAGCGGCCAATATGAACTATCCAGTTTATACAGAGATCAGTGCCCAGCTCCTAATTCCAATTGCATTTAGCCGTCTCAGAATTTGATGCAAACAGATCATTCCACGACGCCCTCTTTAGCTTGGTCTTGTACGAGTTGTCAATTCAAAGTTTGCCGCCGTCAATAGAGGGCGGTAGCAACTTATCGAGTGTCCAGCGAAAATGCACCCGCTTCAAAATTCAGTTAGAGATTGTAAAAATGTTACATCGTTTCCCTTGATGTTACAAATATATGCGGATATGGGCTTGTAAACGGACTCAAAGTTAATGGGCAGATCAGCATGATGGACTCGATGAAGTAAGCCCTACTGCATGCCCTCTTTTATTGACCATAATTCACACACATTTCTTTTCTTGTCGAGCCTCATCCTTGCTGTCACTGTGGTACTTTTTCTCGTTTCATCCTCGGCACTCCTTATCATACTCCTCTTTCTCAGTATGTTCACCTTCACTATTTTCCTAGTTCATCATTATCTCCAGGATGATCTTCCCTCCTCACTATTGTCACTACTTATCTCCCTTTATGGTTCATTATTCATACTGTCTACTAAATCCTTACCCATCGTCATCACTGGTGCATGCAATTCTTTTTTTTTTAATCGGCTACCTGTTTTTTGGCCTTGGATTTTTTATGAAAAACAAACGAGGGAAGGGTTTACAATCATCTATTATATAATCTTTATTTGGGGGCGCTTGTCAAAATATGTACATTGTATTCCAATCCTCTGAAGTTGGTCATTTTGGGGACTTATCAAACGAACTTTGTACATTACTGAAAACCCAAAAGGGGGATCTCCCCCCCCCCCCCCCCCCCCTGTTTCCGGTATATCGTCACTGATCATGGTAGAAGCGCCAAAAATGCTCCTACATTTTGCACCAGATTGCCATTTTGAATTGGTGAGTTCAAAACCTGTGACTGACATTACTTCGGATTGGTCGATCTCGGACATGAAGACGTTGAAAAGACACTGACGGTAATAAACATCGATATGGAACTGTTTCATTAATATTTATGCACTCTCATGATAGCAAGCACAAGTTGAAACTTGGCCAGAAGTAAAATAAAAATAAATAAAGCAAAAAATATGGCTAAAGTTGGCTTCCCGACAATGCGTTTTTAGTCCATTTGTGTTCAAATAACACACCGTAAAATGCACCGGGCACTTGTGAAAAGCCAGCAAAACGTATACTTTATAATCTATGGCAATTTGAAATTAAATTGTAAAACTTCTATATCTAATATCAGCTATATACATTTTGAGTGTATAATTATGCGGTGTATTATATCGTTACATTGACATGCATATAAGGTTGATGGTTAATAACTGATTGTAAGTGCATACGGGGAATTAATTATGAATAATCTGGCAAGATCAGTTTCAAATTATCGCAATAATTAATTGCTTTCAATCAGTAATGATCTCTATAACAAGTAATAGCTAACTGTCGCAGATTGCGACGTTTTTGATGCACTGCCTATGGCATCGACATCAGCGTTGTTATAATATTTGTATTATCAATTAAATGGCATTCCCGTCACATTTAGACATTGCACGGATTCCCGGTGTGTTTGTGCGTGTTCTAGCCGTACCTTCGGACGGTATCTCAAAAAACTTAGGCCTACAGATATAATACCGTTGTGTCAGCGTGTGTTGCTGTTATTTTCGCGTGGATGTCTTATTTTGAGGTTAAATAGAAGATATTCAGGAATAAACTTTTAGTAAAGATTTCTTTTAAATTTTTACTGAAAATTAGCCCCAGTATGCTCTCATATCTCTTTAAAAAAAAGAAGGCGAAATTAAAATTGAGAATTGTGTGCTCCGTAACTCTACCAAAACCGTGGTGTTAAATTAACACCATGTGGTATATCTGTCGAACGGATGGTTTACTATACGAGGGTCGGCTGAAACGTTCGTAGGTTGACTCTGAAGGAGTAATGTCAGATAAATAAAACTTAAAATGCATTTATTTCAACCCTTTTGATAACTAATTGCATGCTGTTGGAATCTCTCGTGAGAGAGTTGAGAACATTCTGAGTACAGAACTTGGAATGTCAAAGGTTTCTGCTCGGTGGGTGCCGCGTTTTCTGACCCCTGATCAAAAGCGCACCAGGCTGGTCATGTCAAGGAATAACTTGAAGCGTTTTGAAGCAGATCCAGCTAATTTCATCGAATGTTTCTTTCCCAGGATGAGTGCTGGGTCCATCACTTTGAGCCAGAGACAAGGAGGCAATCCATGCAGTGGAAACACACGTCCTCACCCCCTCCAAAGAAGGCCAAGGTCGTTTCGATGCCATATTTTGTCAATTTTTACGAAGTCGTCTACAAACCACCAAATACGGCCTTACATGGAAACAAACAATGCAATAAGTTATCAAGAACGTTGAAATAAATGCATTTTAAGCTTCATTGATCTGGCAATACTCCTTCAGAGACAACCTACGAACTTTTCAGCCGACCCTCGTATATACCCCACAAAGTTAACATACTGGTTTCCAAGTGTAAACATTAAAAACAAAAGTGTAACAGTTGTGAGCTATAATTTATGGAACTTGGAAATCAAAATCCACCCCCCAATAAGAAAAGAAAATGAACATTTAAAATCGATTTTTGATTCCTGCATGTAGGGTTATTTTTTGGATCCTTCAAAGGCACACATTGCCCTGAAATCTCCCAAATTTAATTTCTTTGATTACGTAGTTCCCGAACCTATTTCCAAGGTCCGAATTTAAAAGAAATTATCTCATGATGTGTAAAATGTACCGTAAATGACGAAAATGAAATTTTCCGTATTTGACTGAAACGTGGAGCTGAATAATATTTCAATTTTTTCACACAAAAAAATGAACAATATTTTGAAAAAACTCATTAAAAATTCAAAATCGATTTCTGATATCTTTAACAATATGTCTCCCATTGGGAAACTTTCCTGCAAATTTGAGGGCAATTTTTTTCGCGCCCAAAAATTACGTCATACTCACCCCGCCGTTTTTGCCGATATTGGACCAAACAAAATGACATCTTCTTAATCGGACTAAGATTGGTTCTTAAAATGACTGGGATTCTATTCGAAACCTGATTTTTCAAGGATCTGGGATATAATTGTAACAAAAATATGAGAATTATTTAAAATGATCCAAAATAGATTTGCACAAACTTCCTAATCTGTTGCGGTTAATACATGACATTATCTCGTGTCTATTAAAAGCATATCTTTGTACAGAAACACCCACCCGTCCCTGGTGGCGCTCTATATATACTGGCACATGTGGATACTGTGTTAGACTCCTTGGAAATTTAACTTTTTTTCTTTCTTCAGTTCGAACTTCGTGTACACATGAGAATTCTGAGCTATTTATTTATTCCTCAGGCTTTCATCCTGTTGATTAAAGAAATGCTTGGGGTGAATACTGAACAATAGGTCAGTTGTGGCAATAATTTCCCCAGCAGCCCAAATTGGTACGAGAATTGTGTGGGTGGTTTTTTAAAAAGAAACAGCCTAAATTATAAATCTTCTTGTTTTTGATTATTTTAAATTAAGCTACTGAAAGCACCACAGTTTCGAAACCTGTACTCCCTCCATAACTTAATGATATTTTCTAGACGAAGTAACTGTGTTAAGCTTCCTTTTGGTACTGATTTTCAACTCCCCCACCCCGCGATTTTACACCTGGACACGACACTAGCTTTTTACCTCTCTCTACTTCTAGACAGCAGCACAAGAAAAACATAGGAAATGGCAGCAGCCGACCGGCACCGGCGCTGTTTCCCCCTCCCCCACCCCTCACTTTCAAAAGTGTTCCGCCACACCTGAAAAGCCTGCCACGATCAGGAAGGAATATGGGTACGTGACAAGCTCATTCGCAGGAGAGGAGATAGATGGCTAGGTGTGACGACAGGTCGCCATGACAACGGGGGTAATGACCGCGAGAGTATCGATCTTGTTAGCTTTTAAGTTCAAGACGCTTACGAAGACTGCCAGGCTTGACGTGGACTACTTGACAGGCATGGGGCTGCAAGGGGTTGACTGTCGTTCCGTTTTTATTATGACCTTAGAATGGACTACTGAAGCCACCTTAAAGTACAATGCCGAGATTAAGTGGAGGGTTAGTTCTTTCAATTGTGTCTGCTCGGCTCAGCTCGGTTCAGTTCGTTTGTTCGGCTTGTTCGTTTGTTCGTTCATTTTCTTTGTTTGCTCCTTAATTGATTTATTCCTTTAAAGGTGCATTCGGGACAAACATTAATACTCTGACCTACAATGTAATAGTATTTTCGAAAAGGTGTTTTTGGATTAGTATTGTTGCATCCTTAATCTACAGAACAGAGTTTTTTGGGGTAGGACTTTACGTGACGTTGGTGGCGCGATTTTAATGCTGTATTCTAAGCGCCTGATATAAGGCATAATGATTCTAATACAGGCATAACGAATGGCGATGTACGCAATACTTTCTGGCGTTCTCAATTATTGCTACTAAAAAAACAAAAAAACAAAACGGTTGGGTGTTTTCGTTTTGTTGGGGTGTTTGTTTGTTTAGTTTTTGGGGAGGAGTTTAAGTCAATTATACGGATTAAAAACCGTGGCAAGTACCGGTATCATTTATGGAAACAAATTTCACGGAATCTATTTAAAAATTACAATCACCACGTTCATGTTGAACTGCAATGTTCCATTTTGCCCTTCCAAAGATATCAAAGCACAGTATCAGGATTCAGGGCCGTAACCTACGAGGCCTGAGTATGGCTACTGTTTTTAGTACAAATTACCAAATCTGTGTGGAAAGCGATTTCCTGTAATAGCCCCCAGTTTGGCCCGAATGCATGCAAAACAGTAAGTAACTTTCCAACAGTAAATGGCTGATGAAAAATGACAGGTAAATATGATCCTCTCGAATAAAAAGATAAACAGAACACAAAGCAAAATAATTGACAGAATAAAAAGTAACTGAATGAAAGTGCATAAAACTTATCAGTCTGAAGTCAGTTTATGCTCTTTAAATTACCACTTTACGATAAAGCGCAAAAAAGTAGTTTGTGAGATCTAAAAAGCAATTAGAACTTTTTCTCTTGAGTAGGCTGTTTAATTGGATCTCTTATCCACAGAACCGGGCTCTCGGTCGTTCATCATTGCCTCCCACACTTAATTACGACTAATGACTTGAACGCCCTTGGATATATAATTTAAAATTATACTTATTAACCTTAAGTGCCATTGACGTAAATTAGTAAATTAGCCTCAACTAATATTAATGATGGAACTGCAGACATCATGGCTGTACACAAGTTTACATTGTGCCTCTCACAAACAATAGCTGATACAGAGGACGGATCTAAACACCTCAACAAAAGTTTAGTTCCCCCTAAACGAATCTTTATATTTCGTATGATGTACACAGGGTTTTTATTAACCTTGGTGGAGATCATCAGTGGAACCCATGGAACAAATACTGAAACTGACTATCCCATACTTACGGTTATGCACGAATTGGCAGAGTGTAAAAATGATATTGACACACTTCAAAAATTGCAGAATGGTATGTAACCAGTGCGTGCAGGCATAATTCAACAGTCAGTGAGCTTTTAGACAACCACGGAATTGAACGGATGGTATGCCCTTGTCAACTCTCCCAGATCTGAATCTCATAAAACAGTTGTGGGATCAGCTGAAGCGGGCAGTTGATCAGAGAGTTGATGAACACACAACTGATGACTTGCCACATTTGTTACAGGAAGAGTGGATTGCTATTCCGCAACGAAGGGGTATACCCGTCTGATAACACAATGCGTGATACAAAATCACGGTGGATACACACGCTATTGAAGAAATGGATCAGATTAAACCAATTTCTGTAGAGTTTGTGTCCTGAATCAAATTTGTATTGTGGGATTTTTTCTTTCTATTTTTGAAGTGTGTCAATATCTTCCTTACACTCTGCTCTTTCATGCATAATAGTAGGTATGGGCTAGTCAGTTTCAGTATTTGTTCCATGGGTCCCACTGATGATCTCCACCAAGGTTGATAGAAATCCTGTATACATCTAAGGAAATATAGAGATTAATTAGGGGGGAACTCACTTTTTCGAGCGGGCGAGCGGGGGAGCGGGAGAGCGGGGGAGCGGGGGGGGGGGGGGGGGGGGGGGGGGAGCGGGAGAGCGAGCGAGCGGGGCAGACTATGAAACAAAATTAACTGTGAGTGTGTGGGAAAGGTTTCGATCTGCCCGCTTAAACTGATAATTATGTCGGACCGCAAATAAGTTTAAGTTAATAAAACGGGAAAAAGAACGCAGGCGATAGTTTGATGACTCACTCAAAAGTATTTTATTTTTCAGAACAAAAATCGAAATCAGCAAGGACAGTATTTATTACAGAGACGTAAATGAATATTTAGTCATTAAGAGTACTGTTGTAGGCCTAACTGGTTTAGGCTTCAAGAGACAGAAAGAGCAGGGTTTGAATAATTTAACTTTTAAAATGTCTCCGAAGGTACATACATTTCCCATCCTTGAATTTTCCAGAAACACTCATATTGAACATGGAGTTTCATATCACAATATGCCTAAGTAGTGATCTTTTATGGCGCATGCGGGCTTAAACTTCAAAGACTTGTACCGCCATTTTTGTTCTCTGAAAGGAAAAGCAATTAATATTTGAGGATATTGCAGCGAGACATTCGTCGGCACTCTAATGTGGGTTCGTCTTGCTTCAGTGGTTGATATAGCCGTCAACAATCCCATGTAACAATGCACTCATCAAGTTAATATTTTAAGTGGAGACGCAATATGGACCGAAACGTTCAACTTGAATTCTCAATAAGGAGCATTACATAACCACATGAATGGGAACGTCCCCCACCCAGCCGTGTCCCGGCTGCGATCCATTTGAGATCAATAAAGCACTTTTGATATAGCTTTGGTAATGATCAAATAAAATTTCATAAGTTTAAGTCTAAAAGCTTAATGCTTATAAAGATGCTTATATCAGTCCTAATTCTCCTCAGAAATATTTCTGTCTGAAATACTGCAAATTTTGAAAAAACTATCTCAAGACCTCCAAAACACAGTCAAGACATGGCGTAACTGGGTGAAACTTCGGGGGAAGGGGGGGGGGGGATGTTGGGATGCACACATTTTTCAAGGAGCACTGAAAGTAAATGAACTGCAGTTTGTGTAATATTTTGTTCATTTCAAAATTTCAAATGGGGTGGGGGGGACACCCGGTGGGAAGTGGGCACATACGTCATCTGGGGGAAAAGGTGCCCTCCGTTCCCACCACCCCCCATAGTTACGCCACTACGTCAAGGTGGTTCACTTCGTTTTCAACAATCGAAATAAACACATATGAAATGGACAAATTCACCTTGGTTTTGGACGAGGAAAGAAGGTAAAAAGGATGAATAATAGGTTTCTGGCACTCCTAGATGTCTCCAGGAACACTTTCAATTAAGATTTATGTAGAAAATTTCATTTTGTATGCCAAAATTTGAAACAATCATAAGGGGTAAACCTTGCCATTTAACAAAACAATTTGGACTAGAAAAAATGTCCTAACACTTGCAGAAAGTAGGTAAATAGGATAAATAACGGGTTTTTCCCACTCCTAGATGTCTCTGGAAACACTTTTTTTTCAATCAAGATTTATGTAGAAAATGTCATTTTTTGGCCAAAATTTGAAACAATCATAGGGGTAAACCTTGCCTTTTTTGGGTTTTTGGACGAGAAAGAAATTGGTCTGAAACTTGTAGAAAGAAGGTAAATAGGATGAATAACAAAGTGTTCCAAGAGATATCTAGGAGTGCCAGAAACCTCTTATTTATCCTATTTACCTTCTTAAGTTTCATGACATTTTTTTTCTCGACCAAAAACAAAAAATGGCAAGGTTTACCCTTTATGATTTTTTTTAATCTTTGCCCAAAAATGACATTTTCTAAATATGATTGAAAGTGTTCCAAGAGATATCTAGGAGTGCCAGAAACCTCTTATTCATCCTATTTCCCTTCTTTTCTACACGTTTCAGGAGAATTTTCTTGTCGCCAAAAAAATGGCAAGGTTAAACAATTCTTGTTGTTTTTGGTCAAGATAAAAATAATCTTGAAACTGACATAAAAGAAGGTAAATAGGATGAATAACAGGTTTCTGGCACTCCTAGATGTCTCTGGAAACACTTTGAAATCAAATTTAGAAAATGACATTTTCTAAATTTGATTGAAATTTTCCCCAGAGACATCTAGGAGTGGGTAAAACCTGTTATTCATCCTATTTACCTTCTTTTCTGCAAGTTTCAGGAGAATTTTGTTCTCGACAAAAAAGAAAAATGGCAAGGGGTAACCCTTATGATTTTTTTCAAAGTTTGCCCAAAAATCACATTTTCTAAATTTGATTGAAAGTGTCCCCAGAGACATCTAGGAGTGGGGAAAACCTGTTATTCATCCTATTTACCTTCTTTTCTGCAAGTTTCAGGAGAATTTTGTTCTCGACAAAAAAGAAAAATGGCAAGGGGTAACCCTTATGATTTTTTTCAAAGTTTGCCCAAAAATCACATTTTCTAAATTTGATTGAAAGTGTCCCCAGAGACATCTAGGAGTGGGGAAAACCTGTTATTCATCCTATTTACCTTCTTTTCTGCAAGTTTCAGGAGAATTTTCTTCTCGACCAAAAACCAAAAAAATGGCAAGGGGTAGGCCTACCCCTTATGATTTTTTCCAATGTTTGCCCAAAAATTACATTTTCTAAATTTGTCAAACAACCCACAAGGGAAACTCACTAGGTAAATTTAAATACATTTTCAAAGTGAACAAAGAAAACTAGCAGGAGCGGGATTCGAACCTGCGACCTCCGGAATACCGTACCGGCGCTCTACCAACTGAGCTATCTTGCCCCAAATTGTCAGTATCTTTGTTCGTAAAAAGTCGTATCCTCATTGAGTGATCCCCACAATGTCGCTTCCCAGGTTGTATCGTAACATTTGGTGTGATACCTGGCTATACGGCATTCTGGGTTTATGACTTCTGACTAGCGCCCACCCGAACAAAGATACTGACAATTTGGGAGACCGCCAACATAGGGCAAGATAGCTCAGTTGGTAGATCGTCAGTACGGTATTCCGGAGGTCGCAGGTTCGAATCACGCTCCTGCCAGTTTTCTTTGTTATCTTTGAAAATTTTCTAAATTTGATTGAAAGTGTCCCCAGAGACATCTGGGAGTGCCAAAAACCCGTTATTCATCCTATTTATCTTATTTTCTGCAAGTTTCAGGAGAATTTTGTTTTCGACCAAAAACAAAAAAATGGAAAGGGTAACCCCTTTCTGGGAGTGCCAAAAACCCGTTATTCATCATATATACCTTTTTGTTCTTTTCTAAACGTTACAGAACAATTTTTTCTCGATCAAAAACAAAAAATGGCAAGGTTTGCCCCTTAAAATTGTTCCAATTGTTGCTACAAAATGAAATTTTCTAAATAAATCTTGATTAAAAGTGTTCCAAGAGACATCTAGGAGTGCCAGAAACCTCTTATTCATCCTAAGTATTTACCTTCTTAAGTTTCATGACATTTTTTTTCTCGACCAAAAACAAAAAATGGCAAGGTTTACCCCTTATGATTTGTCTTTAATTTTTGCCCAAAAATGACATTTTCTAAATATGATTTAAAGTGTTCCAAGAGATATCTAGGAGTGCCAGAAACCTCTTATTCATCCTATTTACCTTCTTAAGTTTCATGACACTTTTTTCTCGACCAAAAACAAAAAATGGCAAGGTTTACCCCTTATGATTTTGTTATTAATTTTTGCCCAAAAATGACATTTTCTAAATATGATTGAAAGTGTTCCAAGAGATATCTAGGAGTGCCAGAAACCTCTTATTTATCCTATTTACCTTCTTAAGTTTCATGACATTTTTTTTCTCGACCAAAAACAAAAAATGGCAAGGTTTACCTCTTATGATATTTTTTAAATCTTTGCCCAAAAATGACATTTTCTAAATATGATTGAAAGTGTTCCAAGAGATATCTAGGAGTGCCAGAAACCTCTTATTCATCCTATTTACCTTCTTAAGTTTCATGACACTTTTTTCTCGACCAAAAACAAAAAATGGCAAGGTTTACCCCTTATGATTTTGTTATTAATTTTTGCCCAAAAATGACATTTTCTAAATATGATTGAAAGTGTTCCAAGAGATATCTAGGAGTGCCAGAAACCTCTTATTTATCCTATTTACCTTCTTAAGTTTCATGACATTTTTTTTCTCGACCAAAAACAAAAAATGGCAAGGTTTACCCCTTATGATTTTGTCTTTAATTTTTGCCCAAAAATGACATTTTCTAAATATGATTGAAAGTGTTCCAAGAAATATCTAGGAGTGCCAGAAACCTCTTATTTATCCTATTTACCTTCTTTAAGTTTCATGACATTTTTTTTCTCGACCAAAAACAAAAAATGGCAAGGTTTACCCCTTATGATATTTTTTAAATCTTTGCCCAAAAATGACATTTTCTAAATATGATTGAAAGTGTTCCAAGAGATATCTAGGAGTGCCAGAAACCTCTTATTTATCCTATTTACCTTCTTAAGTTTCATGACATTTTTTTTCTCGACCAAAAACAAAAAATGGCAAGGTTTACCCCTTATGATATTTTTTATCTTTGCCCAAAAATCACATTTTCTAAATATGATTGAAAGTGTTCCAAGAGATATCTAGGAGTGCCAGAAACCTGTTATTCATCCTATTTACCTTCTTTTCTGCAAGTTTCAGGAGAATTTTCTTCTCGACCAAAAACCAAAAAAATGGCAAGGGGTAGGCCTACCCCTTATGATTTTTTCCAATGTTTGCCCAAAAATTACATTTTCTAAATTTGTCAAACAACCCACAAGGGAAACTCACTAGGTAAATTTGAATACATTTTCAAAGTGAACAAATTGGTTTCAGGAGAATTTTGTTCTCGACAAAAAAGAAAAATGGCAAGGGGTAACCCTTATGATTTTTTTCAAAGTTTTCCCAAAAATCACATTTTCTAAATTTGATTGAAAGTGTCCCCAGAGACATCTAGGAGTGGGGAAAACCTGTTATTCATCCTATTTACCTTCTTTTCTGCAAGTTTCAGGAGAATTTTCTTCTCGACCAAAAACCAAAAAAATGGCAAGGGGTAGGCCTACCCCTTATGATTTTTTCCAATGTTTGCCCAAAAATTACATTTTCTAAATTTGTCAAACAACCCACAAGGGAAACTCACTAGGTAAATTTAAATACATTTTCAAAGTGAACAAAGAAAACTAGCAGGAGCGGGATTCGAACCTGCGACCTCCGGAATACCGTACCGGCGCTCTACCAACTGAGCTATCTTGCCCCAAATTGTCAGTATCTTTGTTCGTAAAAAGTCGTATCCTCATTGAGTGATCCCCACAATGTCGCTTCCCAGGTTGTATCGTAACATTTGGTGTGATACCTGGCTATACGGCATTCTGGGTTTATGACTTCTGACTAGCGCCCACCCGAACAAAGATACTGACAATTTGGGAGACCGCCAACATAGGGCAAGATAGCTCAGTTGGTAGATCGTCAGTACGGTATTCCGGAGGTCGCAGGTTCGAATCACGCTCCTGCCAGTTTTCTTTGTTATCTTTGAAAATTTTCTAAATTTGATTGAAAGTGTCCCCAGAGACATCTGGGAGTGCCAAAAACCCGTTATTCATCCTATTTATCTTATTTTCTGCAAGTTTCAGGAGAATTTTGTTTTCGACCAAAAACAAAAAAATGGAAAGGGTAACCCCTTTCTGGGAGTGCCAAAAACCCGTTATTCATCATATATACCTTTTTGTTCTTTTCTAAACGTTACAGAACAATTTTTTCTCGATCAAAAACAAAAAATGGCAAGGTTTGCCCCTTAAAATTGTTCCAATTGTTGCTACAAAATGAAATTTTCTAAATAAATCTTGATTAAAAGTGTTCCAATAGACATCTAGGAGTGCCAGAAACCTCTTATTCATCCTAAGTATTTACCTTCTTAAGTTTCATGACATTTTTTTTCTCGACCAAAAACAAAAAATGGCAAGGTTTACCCCTTATGATTTGTCTTTAATTTTTGCCCAAAAATGACATTTTCTAAATATGATTGAAAGTGTTCCAAGAGATATCTAGGAGTGCCAGAAACCTCTTATTCATCCTATTTACCTTCTTAAGTTTCATGACACTTTTTTCTCGACCAAAAGCAAAAAATGGCAAGGTTTACCCCTTATGATTTTGTTATTAATTTTTGCCCAAAAATGACATTTTCTAAATATGATTGAAAGTGTTCCAAGAGATATCTAGGAGTGCCAGAAACCTCTTATTTATCCTATTTACCTTCTTAAGTTTCATGACATTTTTTTTCTCGACCAAAAACAAAAAATGGCAAGGTTTACCTCTTATGATATTTTTTAAATCTTTGCCCAAAAATGACATTTTCTAAATATGATTGAAAGTGTTCCAAGAGATATCTAGGAGTGCCAGAAACCTCTTATTCATCCTATTTACCTTCTTAAGTTTCATGACACTTTTTTCTCGACCAAAAACAAAAAATGGCAAGGTTTACCCCTTATGATTTTGTTATTAATTTTTGCCCAAAAATGACATTTTCTAAATATGATTGAAAGTGTTCCAAGAGATATCTAGGAGTGCCAGAAACCTCTTATTTATCCTATTTACCTTCTTAAGTTTCATGACATTTTTTTTCTCGACCAAAAACAAAAAATGGCAAGGTTTACCCCTTATGATTTTGTTATTAATTTTTGCCCAAAAATGACATTTTCTAAATATGATTGAAAGTGTTCCAAGAGATATCTAGGAGTGCCAGAAACCTCTTATTCATCCTATTTACCTTCTTAAGTTTCATGACACTTTTTTCTCGACCAAAAACAAAAAATGGCAAGGTTTACCCCTTATGATTTTGTTATTAATTTTTGCCCAAAAATGACATTTTCTAAATATGATTGAAAGTGTTCCAAGAGATATCTAGGAGTGCCAGAAACCTCTTATTCATCCTATTTACCTTCTTAAGTTTCATGACACTTTTTTCTCGACCAAAAACAAAAAATGGCAAGGTTTACCCCTTATGATTTTGTCTTTAATTTTTGCCCAAAAATGACATTTTCTAAATATGATTGAAAGTGTTCCAAGAGATATCTAGGAGTGCCAGAAACCTCTTATTTATCCTATTTACCTTCTTAAGTTTCATGACATTTTTTTTCTCGACCAAAAACAAAAAATGGCAAGGTTTACCCCTTATGATTTTGTCTTTAATTTTTGCCCAAAAATGACATTTTCTAAATATGATTGAAAGTGTTCCAAGAAATATCTAGGAGTGCCAGAAACCTCTTATTTATCCTATTTACCTTCTTTAAGTTTCATGACATTTTTTTTCTCGACCAAAAACAAAAAATGGCAAGGTTTACCCCTTATGATATTTTTTAAATCTTTGCCCAAAAATGATATTTTCTAAATATGATTGAAAGTGTTCCAAGAGATATCTAGGAGTGCCAGAAACCTCTTATTTATCCTATTTACCTTCTTAAGTTTCATGACATTTTTTTTCTCGACCAAAAACAAAAAATGGCAAGGTTTACCCCTTATGATATTTTTTATCTTTGCCCAAAAATCACATTTTCTAAATATGATTGAAAGTGTTCCAAGAGATATCTAGGAGTGCCAGAAACCTGTTATTCATCCTATTTACCTTCTTTTCTGCAAGTTTCAGGAGAATTTTCTTCTCGACCAAAAACCAAAAAAATGGCAAGGGGTAGGCCTACCCCTTATGATTTTTTCCAATGTTTGCCCAAAAATTACATTTTCTAAATTTGTCAAACAACCCACAAGGGAAACTCACTAGGTAAATTTGAATACATTTTCAAAGTGAACAAATTGGTTTCAGGAGAATTTTGTTCTCGACAAAAAAGAAAAATGGCAAGGGGTAACCCTTATGATTTTTTTCAAAGTTTTCCCAAAAATCACATTTTCTAAATTTGATTGAAAGTGTCCCCAGAGACATCTAGGAGTGGGGAAAACCTGTTATTCATCCTATTTACCTTCTTTTCTGCAAGTTTCAGGAGAATTTTCTTCTCGACCAAAAACCAAAAAAATGGCAAGGGGTAGGCCTACCCCTTATGATTTTTTCCAATGTTTGCCCAAAAATTACATTTTCTAAATTTGTCAAACAACCCACAAGGGAAACTCACTAGGTAAATTTAAATACATTTTCAAAGTGAACAAAGAAAACTAGCAGGAGCGGGATTCGAACCTGCGACCTCCGGAATACCGTACCGGCGCTCTACCAACTGAGCTATCTTGCCCCAAATTGTCAGTATCTTTGTTCGTAAAAAGTCGTATCCTCATTGAGTGATCCCCACAATGTCGCTTCCCAGGTTGTATCGTAACATTTGGTGTGATACCTGGCTATACGGCATTCTGGGTTTATGACTTCTGACTAGCGCCCACCCGAACAAAGATACTGACAATTTGGGAGACCGCCAACATAGGGCAAGATAGCTCAGTTGGTAGATCGTCAGTACGGTATTCCGGAGGTCGCAGGTTCGAATCACGCTCCTGCCAGTTTTCTTTGTTATCTTTGAAAATTTTCTAAATTTGATTGAAAGTGTCCCCAGAGACATCTGGGAGTGCCAAAAACCCGTTATTCATCCTATTTATCTTATTTTCTGCAAGTTTCAGGAGAATTTTGTTTTCGACCAAAAACAAAAAAATGGAAAGGGTAACCCCTTTCTGGGAGTGCCAAAAACCCGTTATTCATCATATATACCTTTTTGTTCTTTTCTAAACGTTACAGAACAATTTTTTCTCGATCAAAAACAAAAAATGGCAAGGTTTGCCCCTTAAAATTGTTCCAATTGTTGCTACAAAATGAAATTTTCTAAATAAATCTTGATTAAAAGTGTTCCAATAGACATCTAGGAGTGCCAGAAACCTCTTATTCATCCTAAGTATTTACCTTCTTAAGTTTCATGACATTTTTTTTCTCGACCAAAAACAAAAAATGGCAAGGTTTACCCCTTATGATTTGTCTTTAATTTTTGCCCAAAAATGACATTTTCTAAATATGATTGAAAGTGTTCCAAGAGATATCTAGGAGTGCCAGAAACCTCTTATTCATCCTATTTACCTTCTTAAGTTTCATGACACTTTTTTCTCGACCAAAAACAAAAAATGGCAAGGTTTACCCCTTATGATTTTGTTATTAATTTTTGCCCAAAAATGACATTTTCTAAATATGATTGAAAGTGTTCCAAGAGATATCTAGGAGTGCCAGAAACCTCTTATTCATCCTAAGTATTTACCTTCTTAAGTTTCATGACATTTTTTTTCTCGACCAAAAACAAAAAATGGCAAGGTTTACCCCTTATGATTTGTCTTTAATTTTTGCCCAAAAATTACATTTTCTAAATATGATTGAAAGTGTTCCAAGAGATATCTAGGAGTGCCAGAAACCTCTTATTCATCCTATTTACCTTCTTAAGTTTCATGACACTTTTTTCTCGACCAAAAACAAAAAATGGCAAGGTTTACCCCTTATGATTTTGTTATTAATTTTTGCCCAAAAATGACATTTTCTAAATATGATTGAAAGTGTTCCAAGAGATATCTAGGAGTGCCAGAAACCTCTTATTCATCCTATTTACCTTCTTAAGTTTCATGACACTTTTTTCTCGACCAAAAACAAAAAATGGCAAGGTTTACCCCTTATGATTTTGTTATTAATTTTTGCCCAAAAATGACATTTTCTAAATATGATTGAAAGTGTTCCAAGAGATATCTAGGAGTGCCAGAAACCTCTTATTTATCCTATTTACCTTCTTAAGTTTCATGACATTTTTTTTCTCGACCAAAAACAAAAAATGGCAAGGTTTACCCCTTATGATTTTGTTATTAATTTTTGCCCAAAAATGACATTTTCTAAATATGATTGAAAGTGTTCCAAGAGATATCTAGGAGTGCCAGAAACCTCTTATTCATCCTATTTACCTTCTTAAGTTTCATGACACTTTTTTCTCGACCAAAAACAAAAAATGGCAAGGTTTACCCCTTATGATTTTGTTATTAATTTTTGCCCAAAAATGACATTTTCTAAATATGATTGAAAGTGTTCCAAGAGATATCTAGGAGTGCCAGAAACCTCTTATTCATCCTATTTACCTTCTTAAGTTTCATGACACTTTTTTCTCGACCAAAAACAAAAAATGGCAAGGTTTACCCCTTATGATTTTGTTATTAATTTTTGCCCAAAAATGACATTTTCTAAATATGATTGAAAGTGTTCCAAGAGATATCTAGGAGTGCCAGAAACCTCTTATTTATCCTATTTACCTTCTTAAGTTTCATGACATTTTTTTTCTCGACCAAAAACAAAAAATGGCAAGGTTTACCCCTTATGATTTTGTCTTTAATTTTTGCCCAAAAATGACATTTTCTAAATATGATTGAAAGTGTTCCAAGAAATATCTAGGAGTGCCAGAAACCTCTTATTTATCCTATTTACCTTCTTTAAGTTTCATGACATTTTTTTTCTCGACCAAAAACAAAAAATGGCAAGGTTTACCCCTTATGATATTTTTTAAATCTTTGCCCAAAAATGACATTTTCTAAATATGATTGAAAGTGTTCCAAGAGATATCTAGGAGTGCCAGAAACCTCTTATTTATCCTATTTACCTTCTTAAGTTTCATGACATTTTTTTTCTCGACCAAAAACAAAAAATGGCAAGGTTTACCCCTTATGATATTTTTTATCTTTGCCCAAAAATCACATTTTCTAAATATGATTGAAAGTGTTCCAAGAGATATCTAGGAGTGCCAGAAACCTGTTATTCATCCTATTTACCTTCTTTTCTGCAAGTTTCAGGAGAATTTTCTTCTCGACCAAAAACCAAAAAAATGGCAAGGGGTAGGCCTACCCCTTATGATTTTTTCCAATGTTTGCCCAAAAATTACATTTTCTAAATTTGTCAAACAACCCACAAGGGAAACTCACTAGGTAAATTTGAATACATTTTCAAAGTGAACAAATTGGTTTCAGGAGAATTTTGTTCTCGACAAAAAAGAAAAATGGCAAGGGGTAACCCTTATGATTTTTTTCAAAGTTTTCCCAAAAATAACATTTTCTAAATTTGATTGAAAGTGTCCCCAGAGACATCTAGGAGTGGGGAAAACCTGTTATTCATCCTATTTACCTTCTTTTCTGCAAGTTTCAGGAGAATTTTCTTCTCGACCAAAAACCAAAAAAATGGCAAGGGGTAGGCCTACCCCTTATGATTTTTTCCAATGTTTGCCCAAAAATTACATTTTCTAAATTTGTCAAACAACCCACAAGGGAAACTCACTAGGTAAATTTAAATACATTTTCAAAGTGAACAAAGAAAACTAGCAGGAGCGGGATTCGAACCTGCGACCTCCGGAATACCGTACCGGCGCTCTACCAACTGAGCTATCTTGCCCCAAATTGTCAGTATCTTTGTTCGTAAAAAGTCGTATCCTCATTGAGTGATCCCCACAATGTCGCTTCCCAGGTTGTATCGTAACATTTGGTGTGATACCTGGCTATACGGCATTCTGGGTTTATGACTTCTGACTAGCGCCCACCCGAACAAAGATACTGACAATTTGGGAGACCGCCAACATAGGGCAAGATAGCTCAGTTGGTAGATCGTCAGTACGGTATTCCGGAGGTCGCAGGTTCGAATCACGCTCCTGCCAGTTTTCTTTGTTATCTTTGAAAATTTTCTAAATTTGATTGAAAGTGTCCCCAGAGACATCTGGGAGTGCCAAAAACCCGTTATTCATCCTATTTATCTTATTTTCTGCAAGTTTCAGGAGAATTTTGTTTTCGACCAAAAACAAAAAAATGGAAAGGGTAACCCCTTTCTGGGAGTGCCAAAAACCCGTTATTCATCATATATACCTTTTTGTTCTTTTCTAAACGTTACAGAACAATTTTTTCTCGATCAAAAACAAAAAATGGCAAGGTTTGCCCCTTAAAATTGTTCCAATTGTTGCTACAAAATGAAATTTTCTAAATAAATCTTGATTAAAAGTGTTCCAATAGACATCTAGGAGTGCCAGAAACCTCTTATTCATCCTAAGTATTTACCTTCTTAAGTTTCATGACATTTTTTTTCTCGACCAAAAACAAAAAATGGCAAGGTTTACCCCTTATGATTTGTCTTTAATTTTTGCCCAAAAATGACATTTTCTAAATATGATTGAAAGTGTTCCAAGAGATATCTAGGAGTGCCAGAAACCTCTTATTCATCCTATTTACCTTCTTAAGTTTCATGACACTTTTTTCTCGACCAAAAACAAAAAATGGCAAGGTTTACCCCTTATGATTTTGTTATTAATTTTTGCCCAAAAATGACATTTTCTAAATATGATTGAAAGTGTTCCAAGAGATATCTAGGAGTGCCAGAAACCTCTTATTCATCCTAAGTATTTACCTTCTTAAGTTTCATGACATTTTTTTTCTCGACCAAAAACAAAAAATGGCAAGGTTTACCCCTTATGATTTGTCTTTAATTTTTGCCCAAAAATTACATTTTCTAAATATGATTGAAAGTGTTCCAAGAGATATCTAGGAGTGCCAGAAACCTCTTATTCATCCTATTTACCTTCTTAAGTTTCATGACACTTTTTTCTCGACCAAAAACAAAAAATGGCAAGGTTTACCCCTTATGATTTTGTTATTAATTTTTGCCCAAAAATGACATTTTCTAAATATGATTGAAAGTGTTCCAAGAGATATCTAGGAGTGCCAGAAACCTCTTATTCATCCTATTTACCTTCTTAAGTTTCATGACACTTTTTTCTCGACCAAAAACAAAAAATGGCAAGGTTTACCCCTTATGATTTTGTTATTAATTTTTGCCCAAAAATGACATTTTCTAAATATGATTGAAAGTGTTCCAAGAGATATCTAGGAGTGCCAGAAACCTCTTATTTATCCTATTTACCTTCTTAAGTTTCATGACATTTTTTTTCTCGACCAAAAACAAAAAATGGCAAGGTTTACCCCTTATGATTTTGTTATTAATTTTTGCCCAAAAATGACATTTTCTAAATATGATTGAAAGTGTTCCAAGAGATATCTAGGAGTGCCAGAAACCTCTTATTCATCCTATTTACCTTCTTAAGTTTCATGACACTTTTTTCTCGACCAAAAACAAAAAATGGCAAGGTTTACCCCTTATGATTTTGTTATTAATTTTTGCCCAAAAATGACATTTTCTAAATATGATTGAAAGTGTTCCAAGAGATATCTAGGAGTGCCAGAAACCTCTTATTCATCCTATTTACCTTCTTAAGTTTCATGACACTTTTTTCTCGACCAAAAACAAAAAATGGCAAGGTTTACCCCTTATGATTTTGTTATTAATTTTTGCCCAAAAATGACATTTTCTAAATATGATTGAAAGTGTTCCAAGAGATATCTAGGAGTGCCAGAAACCTCTTATTTATCCTATTTACCTTCTTAAGTTTCATGACATTTTTTTTCTCGACCAAAAACAAAAAATGGCAAGGTTTACCCCTTATGATTTTGTCTTTAATTTTTGCCCAAAAATGACATTTTCTAAATATGATTGAAAGTGTTCCAAGAAATATCTAGGAGTGCCAGAAACCTCTTATTTATCCTATTTACCTTCTTTAAGTTTCATGACATTTTTTTTCTCGACCAAAAACAAAAAATGGCAAGGTTTACCCCTTATGATATTTTTTAAATCTTTGCCCAAAAATGACATTTTCTAAATATGATTGAAAGTGTTCCAAGAGATATCTAGGAGTGCCAGAAACCTCTTATTTATCCTATTTACCTTCTTAAGTTTCATGACATTTTTTTTCTCGACCAAAAACAAAAAATGGCAAGGTTTACCCCTTATGATATTTTTTATCTTTGCCCAAAAATCACATTTTCTAAATATGATTGAAAGTGTTCCAAGAGATATCTAGGAGTGCCAGAAACCTGTTATTCATCCTATTTACCTTCTTTTCTGCAAGTTTCAGGAGAATTTTCTTCTCGACCAAAAACCAAAAAAATGGCAAGGGGTAGGCCTACCCCTTATGATTTTTTCCAATGTTTGCCCAAAAATTACATTTTCTAAATTTGTCAAACAACCCACAAGGGAAACTCACTAGGTAAATTTGAATACATTTTCAAAGTGAACAAATTGGTTTCAGGAGAATTTTGTTCTCGACAAAAAAGAAAAATGGCAAGGGGTAACCCTTATGATTTTTTTCAAAGTTTTCCCAAAAATAACATTTTCTAAATTTGATTGAAAGTGTCCCCAGAGACATCTAGGAGTGGGGAAAACCTGTTATTCATCCTATTTACCTTCTTTTCTGCAAGTTTCAGGAGAATTTTCTTCTCGACCAAAAACCAAAAAAATGGCAAGGGGTAGGCCTACCCCTTATGATTTTTTCCAATGTTTGCCCAAAAATTACATTTTCTAAATTTGTCAAACAACCCACAAGGGAAACTCACTAGGTAAATTTAAATACATTTTCAAAGTGAACAAAGAAAACTAGCAGGAGCGGGATTCGAACCTGCGACCTCCGGAATACCGTACCGGCGCTCTACCAACTGAGCTATCTTGCCCCAAATTGTCAGTATCTTTGTTCGTAAAAAGTCGTATCCTCATTGAGTGATCCCCACAATGTCGCTTCCCAGGTTGTATCGTAACATTTGGTGTGATACCTGGCTATACGGCATTCTGGGTTTATGACTTCTGACTAGCGCCCACCCGAACAAAGATACTGACAATTTGGGAGACCGCCAACATAGGGCAAGATAGCTCAGTTGGTAGATCGTCAGTACGGTATTCCGGAGGTCGCAGGTTCGAATCACGCTCCTGCCAGTTTTCTTTGTTATCTTTGAAAATTTTCTAAATTTGATTGAAAGTGTCCCCAGAGACATCTGGGAGTGCCAAAAACCCGTTATTCATCCTATTTATCTTATTTTCTGCAAGTTTCAGGAGAATTTTGTTTTCGACCAAAAACAAAAAAATGGAAAGGGTAACCCCTTTCTGGGAGTGCCAAAAACCCGTTATTCATCATATATACCTTTTTGTTCTTTTCTAAACGTTACAGAACAATTTTTTCTCGATCAAAAACAAAAAATGGCAAGGTTTGCCCCTTAAAATTGTTCCAATTGTTGCTACAAAATGAAATTTTCTAAATAAATCTTGATTAAAAGTGTTCCAATAGACATCTAGGAGTGCCAGAAACCTCTTATTCATCCTAAGTATTTACCTTCTTAAGTTTCATGACATTTTTTTTCTCGACCAAAAACAAAAAATGGCAAGGTTTACCCCTTATGATTTGTCTTTAATTTTTGCCCAAAAATGACATTTTCTAAATATGATTGAAAGTGTTCCAAGAGATATCTAGGAGTGCCAGAAACCTCTTATTCATCCTATTTACCTTCTTAAGTTTCATGACACTTTTTTCTCGACCAAAAGCAAAAAATGGCAAGGTTTACCCCTTATGATTTTGTTATTAATTTTTGCCCAAAAATGACATTTTCTAAATATGATTGAAAGTGTTCCAAGAGATATCTAGGAGTGCCAGAAACCTCTTATTTATCCTATTTACCTTCTTAAGTTTCATGACATTTTTTTTCTCGACCAAAAACAAAAAATGGCAAGGTTTACCCCTTATGATATTTTTTAAATCTTTGCCCAAAAATGACATTTTCTAAATATGATTGAAAGTGTTCCAAGAGATATCTAGGAGTGCCAGAAACCTCTTATTTATCCTATTTACCTTCTTAAGTTTCATGACATTTTTTTTCTCGACCAAAAACAAAAAATGGCAAGGTTTACCTCTTATGATATTTTTTAAATCTTTGCCCAAAAATGACATTTTCTAAATATGATTGAAAGTGTTCCAAGAGATATCTAGGAGTGCCAGAAACCTCTTATTCATCCTATTTACCTTCTTAAGTTTCATGACACTTTTTTCTCGACCAAAAACAAAAAATGGCAAGGTTTACCCCTTATGATTTTGTTATTAATTTTTGCCCAAAAATGACATTTTCTAAATATGATTGAAAGTGTTCCAAGAGATATCTAGGAGTGCCAGAAACCTCTTATTTATCCTATTTACCTTCTTAAGTTTCATGACACTTTTTTCTCGACCAAAAGCAAAAAATGGCAAGGTTTACCCCTTATGATTTTGTTATTAATTTTTGCCCAAAAATGACATTTTCTAAATATGATTGAAAGTGTTCCAAGAGATATCTAGGAGTGCCAGAAACCTCTTATTCATCCTATTTACCTTCTTAAGTTTCATGACACTTTTTTCTCGACCAAAAACAAAAAATGGCAAGGTTTACCCCTTATGATTTTGTTATTAATTTTTGCCCAAAAATGACATTTTCTAAATATGATTGAAAGTGTTCCAAGAGATATCTAGGAGTGCCAGAAACCTCTTATTCATCCTATTTACCTTCTTAAGTTTCATGACACTTTTTTCTCGACCAAAAACAAAAAATGGCAAGGTTTACCCCTTATGATTTTGTTATTAATTTTTGCCCAAAAATGACATTTTCTAAATATGATTGAAAGTGTTCCAAGAGATATCTAGGAGTGCCAGAAACCTCTTATTCATCCTATTTACCTTCTTAAGTTTCATGACACTTTTTTCTCGACCAAAAACAAAAAATGGCAAGGTTTACCCCTTATGATTTTGTTATTAATTTTTGCCCAAAAATGACATTTTCTAAATATGATTGAAAGTGTTCCAAGAGATATCTAGGAGTGCCAGAAACCTCTTATTCATCCTAAGTATTTACCTTCTTAAGTTTCATGACATTTTTTTTCTCGACCAAAAACAAAAAATGGCAAGGTTTACCCCTTATGATTTGTCTTTAATTTTTGCCCAAAAATGACATTTTCTAAATATGATTGAAAGTGTTCCAAGAGATATCTAGGAGTGCCAGAAACCTCTTATTCATCCTATTTACCTTCTTAAGTTTCATGACACTTTTTTCTCGACCAAAAGCAAAAAATGGCAAGGTTTACCCCTTATGATTTTGTTATTAATTTTTGCCCAAAAATGACATTTTCTAAATATGATTGAAAGTGTTCCAAGAGATATCTAGGAGTGCCAGAAACCTCTTATTTATCCTATTTACCTTCTTAAGTTTCATGACATTTTTTTTCTCGACCAAAAACAAAAAATGGCAAGGTTTACCTCTTATGATATTTTTTAAATCTTTGCCCAAAAATGACATTTTCTAAATATGATTGAAAGTGTTCCAAGAGATATCTAGGAGTGCCAGAAACCTCTTATTCATCCTATTTACCTTCTTAAGTTTCATGACACTTTTTTCTCGACCAAAAACAAAAAATGGCAAGGTTTACCCCTTATGATTTTGTTATTAATTTTTGCCCAAAAATGACATTTTCTAAATATGATTGAAAGTGTTCCAAGAGATATCTAGGAGTGCCAGAAACCTCTTATTCATCCTATTTACCTTCTTAAGTTTCATGACACTTTTTTCTCGACCAAAAACAAAAAATGGCAAGGTTTACCCCTTATGATTTTGTTATTAATTTTTGCCCAAAAATGACATTTTCTAAATATGATTGAAAGTGTTCCAAGAGATATCTAGGAGTGCCAGAAACCTCTTATTCATCCTAAGTATTTACCTTCTTAAGTTTCATGACATTTTTTTTCTCGACCAAAAACAAAAAATGGCAAGGTTTACCCCTTATGATTTGTCTTTAATTTTTGCCCAAAAATGACATTTTCTAAATATGATTGAAAGTGTTCCAAGAGATATCTAGGAGTGCCAGAAACCTCTTATTCATCCTATTTACCTTCTTAAGTTTCATGACACTTTTTTCTCGACCAAAAACAAAAAATGGCAAGGTTTACCCCTTATGATTTTGTTATTAATTTTTGCCCAAAAATGACATTTTCTAAATATGATTGAAAGTGTTCCAAGAGATATCTAGGAGTGCCAGAAACCTCTTATTCATCCTATTTACCTTCTTAAGTTTCATGACACTTTTTTCTCGACCAAAAACAAAAAATGGCAAGGTTTACCCCTTATGATTTTGTTATTAATTTTTGCCCAAAAATGACATTTTCTAAATATGATTGAAAGTGTTCCAAGAGATATCTAGGAGTGCCAGAAACCTCTTATTTATCCTATTTACCTTCTTAAGTTTCATGACATTTTTTTTCTCGACCAAAAACAAAAAATGGCAAGGTTTACCCCTTATGATTTTGTTATTAATTTTTGCCCAAAAATGACATTTTCTAAATATGATTGAAAGTGTTCCAAGAGATATCTAGGAGTGCCAGAAACCTCTTATTCATCCTATTTACCTTCTTAAGTTTCATGACACTTTTTTCTCGACCAAAAACAAAAAATGGCAAGGTTTACCCCTTATGATTTTGTTATTAATTTTTGCCCAAAAATGACATTTTCTAAATATGATTGAAAGTGTTCCAAGAGATATCTAGGAGTGCCAGAAACCTCTTATTCATCCTATTTACCTTCTTAAGTTTCATGACACTTTTTTCTCGACCAAAAACAAAAAATGGCAAGGTTTACCCCTTATGATTTTGTTATTAATTTTTGCCCAAAAATGACATTTTCTAAATATGATTGAAAGTGTTCCAAGAGATATCTAGGAGTGCCAGAAACCTCTTATTTATCCTATTTACCTTCTTAAGTTTCATGACATTTTTTTTCTCGACCAAAAACAAAAAATGGCAAGGTTTACCCCTTATGATTTTGTCTTTAATTTTTGCCCAAAAATGACATTTTCTAAATATGATTGAAAGTGTTCCAAGAAATATCTAGGAGTGCCAGAAACCTCTTATTTATCCTATTTACCTTCTTTAAGTTTCATGACATTTTTTTTCTCGACCAAAAACAAAAAATGGCAAGGTTTACCCCTTATGATATTTTTTAAATCTTTGCCCAAAAATGACATTTTCTAAATATGATTGAAAGTGTTCCAAGAGATATCTAGGAGTGCCAGAAACCTCTTATTTATCCTATTTACCTTCTTAAGTTTCATGACATTTTTTTTCTCGACCAAAAACAAAAAATGGCAAGGTTTACCCCTTATGATATTTTTTATCTTTGCCCAAAAATCACATTTTCTAAATATGATTGAAAGTGTTCCAAGAGATATCTAGGAGTGCCAGAAACCTGTTATTCATCCTATTTACCTTCTTTTCTGCAAGTTTCAGGAGAATTTTCTTCTCGACCAAAAACCAAAAAAATGGCAAGGGGTAGGCCTACCCCTTATGATTTTTTCCAATGTTTGCCCAAAAATTACATTTTCTAAATTTGTCAAACAACCCACAAGGGAAACTCACTAGGTAAATTTGAATACATTTTCAAAGTGAACAAATTGGTTTCAGGAGAATTTTGTTCTCGACAAAAAAGAAAAATGGCAAGGGGTAACCCTTATGATTTTTTTCAAAGTTTTCCCAAAAATCACATTTTCTAAATTTGATTGAAAGTGTCCCCAGAGACATCTAGGAGTGGGGAAAACCTGTTATTCATCCTATTTACCTTCTTTTCTGCAAGTTTCAGGAGAATTTTCTTCTCGACCAAAAACCAAAAAAATGGCAAGGGGTAGGCCTACCCCTTATGATTTTTTCCAATGTTTGCCCAAAAATTACATTTTCTAAATTTGTCAAACAACCCACAAGGGAAACTCACTAGGTAAATTTAAATACATTTTCAAAGTGAACAAAGAAAACTAGCAGGAGCGGGATTCGAACCTGCGACCTCCGGAATACCGTACCGGCGCTCTACCAACTGAGCTATCTTGCCCCAAATTGTCAGTATCTTTGTTCGTAAAAAGTCGTATCCTCATTGAGTGATCCCCACAATGTCGCTTCCCAGGTTGTATCGTAACATTTGGTGTGATACCTGGCTATACGGCATTCTGGGTTTATGACTTCTGACTAGCGCCCACCCGAACAAAGATACTGACAATTTGGGAGACCGCCAACATAGGGCAAGATAGCTCAGTTGGTAGATCGTCAGTACGGTATTCCGGAGGTCGCAGGTTCGAATCACGCTCCTGCCAGTTTTCTTTGTTATCTTTGAAAATTTTCTAAATTTGATTGAAAGTGTCCCCAGAGACATCTGGGAGTGCCAAAAACCCGTTATTCATCCTATTTATCTTATTTTCTGCAAGTTTCAGGAGAATTTTGTTTTCGACCAAAAACAAAAAAATGGAAAGGGTAACCCCTTTCTGGGAGTGCCAAAAACCCGTTATTCATCATATATACCTTTTTGTTCTTTTCTAAACGTTACAGAACAATTTTTTCTCGATCAAAAACAAAAAATGGCAAGGTTTGCCAGTTAAAATTGTTCCAATTGTTGCTACAAAATGAAATTTTCTAAATAAATCTTGATTAAAAGTGTTCCAATAGACATCTAGGAGTGCCAGAAACCTCTTATTCATCCTAAGTATTTACCTTCTTAAGTTTCATGACATTTTTTTTCTCGACCAAAAACAAAAAATGGCAAGGTTTACCCCTTATGATTTGTCTTTAATTTTTGCCCAAAAATGACATTTTCTAAATATGATTGAAAGTGTTCCAAGAGATATCTAGGAGTGCCAGAAACCTCTTATTCATCCTATTTACCTTCTTAAGTTTCATGACACTTTTTTCTCGACCAAAAGCAAAAAATGGCAAGGTTTACCCCTTATGATTTTGTTATTAATTTTTGCCCAAAAATGACATTTTCTAAATATGATTGAAAGTGTTCCAAGAGATATCTAGGAGTGCCAGAAACCTCTTATTTATCCTATTTACCTTCTTAAGTTTCATGACATTTTTTTTCTCGACCAAAAACAAAAAATGGCAAGGTTTACCTCTTATGATATTTTTTAAATCTTTGCCCAAAAATGACATTTTCTAAATATGATTGAAAGTGTTCCAAGAGATATCTAGGAGTGCCAGAAACCTCTTATTCATCCTATTTACCTTCTTAAGTTTCATGACACTTTTTTCTCGACCAAAAACAAAAAATGGCAAGGTTTACCCCTTATGATTTTGTTATTAATTTTTGCCCAAAAATGACATTTTCTAAATATGATTGAAAGTGTTCCAAGAGATATCTAGGAGTGCCAGAAACCTCTTATTTATCCTATTTACCTTCTTAAGTTTCATGACATTTTTTTTCTCGACCAAAAACAAAAAATGGCAAGGTTTACCCCTTATGATTTTGTTATTAATTTTTGCCCAAAAATGACATTTTCTAAATATGATTGAAAGTGTTCCAAGAGATATCTAGGAGTGCCAGAAACCTCTTATTCATCCTATTTACCTTCTTAAGTTTCATGACACTTTTTTCTCGACCAAAAACAAAAAATGGCAAGGTTTACCCCTTATGATTTTGTTATTAATTTTTGCCCAAAAATGACATTTTCTAAATATGATTGAAAGTGTTCCAAGAGATATCTAGGAGTGCCAGAAACCTCTTATTCATCCTATTTACCTTCTTAAGTTTCATGACACTTTTTTCTCGACCAAAAACAAAAAATGGCAAGGTTTACCCCTTATGATTTTGTTATTAATTTTTGCCCAAAAATGACATTTTCTAAATATGATTGAAAGTGTTCCAAGAGATATCTAGGAGTGCCAGAAACCTCTTATTTATCCTATTTACCTTCTTAAGTTTCATGACATTTTTTTTCTCGACCAAAAACAAAAAATGGCAAGGTTTACCCCTTATGATTTTGTCTTTAATTTTTGCCCAAAAATGACATTTTCTAAATATGATTGAAAGTGTTCCAAGAAATATCTAGGAGTGCCAGAAACCTCTTATTTATCCTATTTACCTTCTTTAAGTTTCATGACATTTTTTTTCTCGACCAAAAACAAAAAATGGCAAGGTTTACCCCTTATGATATTTTTTAAATCTTTGCCCAAAAATGACATTTTCTAAATATGATTGAAAGTGTTCCAAGAGATATCTAGGAGTGCCAGAAACCTCTTATTTATCCTATTTACCTTCTTAAGTTTCATGACATTTTTTTTCTCGACCAAAAACAAAAAATGGCAAGGTTTACCCCTTATGATATTTTTTATCTTTGCCCAAAAATCACATTTTCTAAATATGATTGAAAGTGTTCCAAGAGATATCTAGGAGTGCCAGAAACCTGTTATTCATCCTATTTACCTTCTTTTCTGCAAGTTTCAGGAGAATTTTCTTCTCGACCAAAAACCAAAAAAATGGCAAGGGGTAGGCCTACCCCTTATGATTTTTTCCAATGTTTGCCCAAAAATTACATTTTCTAAATTTGTCAAACAACCCACAAGGGAAACTCACTAGGTAAATTTGAATACATTTTCAAAGTGAACAAATTGGTTTCAGGAGAATTTTGTTCTCGACAAAAAAGAAAAATGGCAAGGGGTAACCCTTATGATTTTTTTCAAAGTTTTCCCAAAAATCACATTTTCTAAATTTGATTGAAAGTGTCCCCAGAGACATCTAGGAGTGGGGAAAACCTGTTATTCATCCTATTTACCTTCTTTTCTGCAAGTTTCAGGAGAATTTTCTTCTCGACCAAAAACCAAAAAAATGGCAAGGGGTAGGCCTACCCCTTATGATTTTTTCCAATGTTTGCCCAAAAATTACATTTTCTAAATTTGTCAAACAACCCACAAGGGAAACTCACTAGGTAAATTTAAATACATTTTCAAAGTGAACAAAGAAAACTAGCAGGAGCGGGATTCGAACCTGCGACCTCCGGAATACCGTACCGGCGCTCTACCAACTGAGCTATCTTGCCCCAAATTGTCAGTATCTTTGTTCGTAAAAAGTCGTATCCTCATTGAGTGATCCCCACAATGTCGCTTCCCAGGTTGTATCGTAACATTTGGTGTGATACCTGGCTATACGGCATTCTGGGTTTATGACTTCTGACTAGCGCCCACCCGAACAAAGATACTGACAATTTGGGAGACCGCCAACATAGGGCAAGATAGCTCAGTTGGTAGATCGTCAGTACGGTATTCCGGAGGTCGCAGGTTCGAATCACGCTCCTGCCAGTTTTCTTTGTTATCTTTGAAAATTTTCTAAATTTGATTGAAAGTGTCCCCAGAGACATCTGGGAGTGCCAAAAACCCGTTATTCATCCTATTTATCTTATTTTCTGCAAGTTTCAGGAGAATTTTGTTTTCGACCAAAAACAAAAAAATGGAAAGGGTAACCCCTTTCTGGGAGTGCCAAAAACCCGTTATTCATCATATATACCTTTTTGTTCTTTTCTAAACGTTACAGAACAATTTTTTCTCGATCAAAAACAAAAAATGGCAAGGTTTGCCCCTTAAAATTGTTCCAATTGTTGCTACAAAATGAAATTTTCTAAATAAATCTTGATTAAAAGTGTTCCAAGAGACATCTAGGAGTGCCAGAAACCTCTTATTCATCCTAAGTATTTACCTTCTTAAGTTTCATGACATTTTTTTTCTCGACCAAAAACAAAAAATGGCAAGGTTTACCCCTTATGATTTGTCTTTAATTTTTGCCCAAAAATGACATTTTCTAAATATGATTGAAAGTGTTCCAAGAGATATCTAGGAGTGCCAGAAACCTCTTATTCATCCTATTTACCTTCTTAAGTTTCATGACACTTTTTTCTCGACCAAAAACAAAAAATGGCAAGGTTTACCCCTTATGATTTTGTTATTAATTTTTGCCCAAAAATGACATTTTCTAAATATGATTGAAAGTGTTCCAAGAGATATCTAGGAGTGCCAGAAACCTCTTATTTATCCTATTTACCTTCTTAAGTTTCATGACATTTTTTTTCTTGACCAAAAACAAAAAATGGCAAGGTTTACCCCTTATGATATTTTTTAAATCTTTGCCCAAAAATGACATTTTCTAAATATGATTGAAAGTGTTCCAAGAGATATCTAGGAGTGCCAGAAACCTCTTATTCATCCTATTTACCTTCTTAAGTTTCATGACACTTTTTTCTCGACCAAAAACAAAAAATGGCAAGGTTTACCCCTTATGATTTTGTTATTAATTTTTGCCCAAAAATGACATTTTCTAAATATGATTGAAAGTGTTCCAAGAGATATCTAGGAGTGCCAGAAACCTCTTATTTATCCTATTTACCTTCTTAAGTTTCATGACATTTTTTTTCTCGACCAAAAACAAAAAATGGCAAGGTTTACCCCTTATGATTTTTTTTAATCTTTGCCCAAAAATGACATTTTCTAAATATGATTGAAAGTGTTCCAAGAGATATCTAGGAGTGCCAGAAACCTCTTATTCATCCTATTTCCCTTCTTTTCTACACGTTTCAGGAGAATTTTCTTGTCGCCAAAAAAATGGCAAGGTTAAACAATTCTTGTTGTTTTTGGTCAAGATAAAAATAATCTTGAAACTGACATAAAAGAAGGTAAATAGGATGAATAACAGGTTTCTGGCACTCCTAGATGTCTCTGGAAACACTTTGAAATCAAATTTAGAAAATGACATTTTCTAAATTTGATTGAAATTTTCCCCAGAGACATCTAGGAGTGGGTAAAACCTGTTATTCATCCTATTTACCTTCTTTTCTGCAAGTTTCAGGAGAATTTTGTTCTCGACAAAAAAGAAAAATGGCAAGGGGTAACCCTTATGATTTTTTTCAAAGTTTGCCCAAAAATCACATTTTCTAAATTTGATTGAAAGTGTCCCCAGAGACATCTAGGAGTGGGGAAAACCTGTTATTCATCCTATTTACCTTCTTTTCTGCAAGTTTCAGGAGAATTTTCTTCTCGACCAAAAACCAAAAAAATGGCAAGGGGTAGGCCTACCCCTTATGATTTTTTCCAATGTTTGCCCAAAAATTACATTTTCTAAATTTGTCAAACAACCCACAAGGGAAACTCACTAGGTAAATTTAAATACATTTTCAAAGTGAACAAAGAAAACTAGCAGGAGCGGGATTCGAACCTGCGACCTCCGGAATACCGTACCGGCGCTCTACCAACTGAGCTATCTTGCCCTATGTTGGCGGTCTCCCAAATTGTCAGTATCTTTGTTCGTAAAAAGTCGTATCCTCATTGAGTGATCCCCACAATGTCGCTTCCCAGGTTGTATCGTAAAATTTGGTGTGATACCTGGCTATACGGCATTCTGGGTTGATGACTTCTGACTAGCGCCCACCCGAACAAAGATACTGACAATTTGGGAGACCGCCAACATAGGGAAAGATAGCTCAGTTGGTAGATCGTCAGTACGGTATTCCGGAGGTCGCAGGTTCGACTCACGCTCCTGCCAGTTTTCTTTGTTATCTTTGAAAATTTTCTAAATTTGATTGAAAGTGTCCCCAGAGACATCTGGGAGTGCCAAAAACCCGTTATTCATCCTATTTATCTTATTTTCTGCAGGTTTCAGGAGAATTTTGTTTTCGACCAAAAACAAAAAAATTGAAAGGGTAACCCCTTTCTGGGAGTGCCAAAAACCCGTTATTCATCATATATACCTTTTTGTTCTTTTCTAAACGTTACAGAACAATTTTTTCTCGATCAAAAACAAAAAATGGCAAGGTTTGCCCCTTAAAATTGTTCCAATTGTTGCTACAAAATGAAATTTTCTAAATAAATCTTGATTAAAAGTGTTGCAAGAGACATCTAGGAGTGCCAGAAACCTCTTATTCATCCTAAGTATTTACCTTCTTAAGTTTCATGACATTTTTTTTCTCGACCAAAAACAAAAAATGGCAAGGTTTACCCCTTATGATTTTGTTATTAATTTTTGCCCAAAAATGACATTTTCTAAATATGATTGAAAGTGTTCCAAGAGATATCTAGGAGTGCCAGAAACCTCTTATTTATCCTATTTACCTTCTTAAGTTTCATGACATTTTTTTTCTCGACCAAAAACAAAAAATGGCAAGGTTTACCCCTTATGATTTTTTTTAATCTTTGCCCAAAAATGACATTTTCTAAATATGATTGAAAGTGTTCCAAGAGATATCTAGGAGTGCCAGAAACCTCTTATTCATCCTATTTCCCTTCTTTTCTACACGTTTCAGGAGAATTTTCTTGTCGCCAAAAAAATGGCAAGGTTAAACAATTCTTGTTGTTTTTGGTCAAGATAAAAATAATCTTGAAACTGACATAAAAGAAGGTAAATAGGATGAATAACAGGTTTCTGGCACTCCTAGATGTCTCTGGAAACACTTTGAAATCAAATTTAGAAAATGACATTTTCTAAATTTGATTGAAATTTTCCCCAGAGACATCTAGGAGTGGGTAAAACCTGTTATTCATCCTATTTACCTTCTTTTCTGCAAGTTTCAGGAGAATTTTGTTCTCGACAAAAAAGAAAAATGGCAAGGGGTAACCCTTATGATTTTTTTCAAAGTTTGCCCAAAAATCACATTTTCTAAATTTGATTGAAAGTGTCCCCAGAGACATCTAGGAGTGGGGAAAACCTGTTATTCATCCTATTTACCTTCTTTTCTGCAAGTTTCAGGAGAATTTTCTTCTCGACCAAAAACCAAAAAAATGGCAAGGGGTAGGCCTACCCCTTATGATTTTTTCCAATGTTTGCCCAAAAATTACATTTTCTAAATTTGTCAAACAACCCACAAGGGAAACTCACTAGGTAAATTTAAATACATTTTCAAAGTGAACAAAGAAAACTAGCAGGAGCGGGATTCGAACCTGCGACCTCCGGAATACCGTACCGGCGCTCTACCAACTGAGCTATCTTGCCCTATGTTGGCGGTCTCCCAAATTGTCAGTATCTTTGTTCGTAAAAAGTCGTATCCTCATTGAGTGATCCCCACAATGTCGCTTCCCAGGTTGTATCGTAAAATTTGGTGTGATACCTGGCTATACGGCATTCTGGGTTGATGACTTCTGACTAGCGCCCACCCGAACAAAGATACTGACAATTTGGGAGACCGCCAACATAGGGAAAGATAGCTCAGTTGGTAGATCGTCAGTACGGTATTCCGGAGGTCGCAGGTTCGACTCACGCTCCTGCCAGTTTTCTTTGTTATCTTTGAAAATTTTCTAAATTTGATTGAAAGTGTCCCCAGAGACATCTGGGAGTGCCAAAAACCCGTTATTCATCCTATTTATCTTATTTTCTGCAGGTTTCAGGAGAATTTTGTTTTCGACCAAAAACAAAAAAATTGAAAGGGTAACCCCTTTCTGGGAGTGCCAAAAACCCGTTATTCATCATATATACCTTTTTGTTCTTTTCTAAACGTTACAGAACAATTTTTTCTCGATCAAAAACAAAAAATGGCAAGGTTTGCCCCTTAAAATTGTTCCAATTGTTGCTACAAAATGAAATTTTCTAAATAAATCTTGATTAAAAGTGTTCCAAGAGACATCTAGGAGTGCCAGAAACCTCTTATTCATCCTAAGTATTTACCTTCTTAAGTTTCATGACATTTTTTTTCTCGACCAAAAACAAAAAATGGCAAGGTTTACCCCTTATGATTTTGTCTTTAATTTTTGCCCAAAAATGACATTTTCTAAATATGATTGAAAGTGTTCCAAGAGATATCTAGGAGTGCCAGAAACCTCTTATTCATCCTATTTACCTTCTTAAGTTTCATGACACTTTTTTCTCGACCAAAAACAAAAAATGGCAAGGTTTACCCCTTATGATTTTGTTATTAATTTTTGCCCAAAAATGACATTTTCTAAATATGATTGAAAGTGTTCCAAGAGATATCTAGGAGTGCCAGAAACCTCTTATTTATTCTATTTACCTTCTTAAGTTTCATGACATTTTTTTTCTCGACCAAAAACAAAAAATGGCAAGGTTTACCTCTTATGATATTTTTTAAATCTTTGCCCAAAAATGACATTTTCTAAATATGATTGAAAGTGTTCCAAGAGATATCTAGGAGTGCCAGAAACCTCTTATTCATCCTATTTACCTTCTTAAGTTTCATGACACTTTTTTCTCGACCAAAAACAAAAAATGGCAAGGTTTACCCCTTATGATTTTGTTATTAATTTTTGCCCAAAAATGACATTTTCTAAATATGATTGAAAGTGTTCCAAGAGATATCTAGGAGTGCCAGAAACCTCTTATTCATCCTATTTCCCTTCTTTTCTACACGTTTCAGGAGAATTTTCTTGTCGCCAAAAAAATGGCAAGGTTAAACAATTCTTGTTGTTTTTGGTCAAGATAAAAATAATCTTGAAACTGACATAAAAGAAGGTAAATAGGATGAATAACAGGTTTCTGGCACTCCTAGATGTCTCTGGAAACACTTTGAAATCAAATTTAGAAAATGACATTTTCTAAATTTGATTGAAATTTTCCCCAGAGACATCTAGGAGTGGGTAAAACCTGTTATTCATCCTATTTACCTTCTTTTCTGCAAGTTTCAGGAGAATTTTGTTCTCGACAAAAAAGAAAAATGGCAAGGGGTAACCCTTATGATTTTTTTCAAAGTTTGCCCAAAAATCACATTTTCTAAATTTGATTGAAAGTGTCCCCAGAGACATCTAGGAGTGGGGAAAACCTGTTATTCATCCTATTTACCTTCTTTTCTGCAAGTTTCAGGAGAATTTTCTTCTCGACCAAAAACCAAAAAAATGGCAAGGGGTAGGCCTACCCCTTATGATTTTTTCCAATGTTTGCCCAAAAATTACATTTTCTAAATTTGTCAAACAACCCACAAGGGAAACTCACTAGGTAAATTTAAATACATTTTCAAAGTGAACAAAGAAAACTAGCAGGAGCGGGATTCGAACCTGCGACCTCCGGAATACCGTACCGGCGCTCTACCAACTGAGCTATCTTGCCCTATGTTGGCGGTCTCCCAAATTGTCAGTATCTTTGTTCGTAAAAAGTCGTATCCTCATTGAGTGATCCCCACAATGTCGCTTCCCAGGTTGTATCGTAAAATTTGGTGTGATACCTGGCTATACGGCATTCTGGGTTTATGACTTCTGACTAGCGCCCACCCGAACAAAGATACTGACAATTTGGGAGCCCGCCAACATAGGGCAAGATAGCTCAGTTGGTAGAGCGTCAGTACGGTATGCCGGAGGTCGCAGGTTCGAATCCCGCTCCTTCCAGTTTTCTTTGTTATCTTAAAAAAATTTCTAAATTTGATTGAAAGTGTGCCCAGAGACATCTGGGAGTGCCCAAAAGACCGTTATTCATCCTATTTATCTTATTTTCTGCAAGTTTCAGGAGAATTTTGTTTTCGACCAAAAACAAAAAAATGGAAAGGGTAACCCCTTTCTGGGAGTGCCAAAAAACCCGTTATTCATCGTATATACCTTTTTTGTTCTTTTCTAAACGTTACAGAACAATTTTTTCTCGATCAAAAACAAAAAATGGCAAGGTTTGCCCCTTAATTTTTTTCCAATTGTTGCTACAAAATGAAATTTTCTAAATAAATCTTGATTAAAAGTGTTCCCAGAGACATCTAGGAGTGCCAGAAACCTCTTATTCATCCTATTTACCTTCTTAAGTTTCATGACATTTTTTTTCTCGACCAAAAAAAAATGGCAAGGTTTACCCCTTATGATTTTTTTTTTTTGGCCCAAAAATGACACTTTCTAAATATGATTGAAAGTGTTCCAAGAGATATCTAGGAATGCCAGTAACCTGGTATTCATCCTATTTCCCTTCTTTTCTACACGTTTCAGGAGAATTTCCTTGTCGCCAAAAAAATTGCAAGGTTAAACAATTCTTGTTGTTTTTGGTCAAGATAAAAACATTCTTGAAACTGACAGAAAAGAATGTTAAATAAGACGAATAACAGGTTTTTGGCACTCCTAGACAGTAATGTAGTGACTTGATGCTGAGCCTTAGCCTAAAGGCTGCCTTAAGGCTGGATTTTAGGGCCTTGGCCTTGAGGATAAATGCCTTGCAATTTTCAATGCCTTGCCCTTCAAGGCCTATAATTTTCGTATTTTTGTTAGATAAATGTTACATTAATTTTTTAAGTGGAGACGCAATATGGACCGAAACGTTCAACTTGAATTCTCAATAAGGAGCATTACATAACCACATGAATGGGAACGTCCCCCACCCAGCCGTGTCCCGGCTGCGATCCATTTGAGATCAATAAAGCACTTTTGATATAGCTTTGGTAATGATCAAATAAAATTTCATAAGTTTAAGTCTGAAAGCTTAATGCTTATAAAGATGCTTATATCAGTCCTAATTCTCCTCAGAAATATTTCTGTCTGAAATACTGCAAATTTTGAAAAAAATATCCCAAGACATGGGTGAAACTTCGGGGGGGGGGGGGGGGTGTTGGGATGCACACATTTTTCAAGGGGCACTGAAAGTAAATGAACTGCAGTTTGTGTAATATTTTGTTCATTTCAAACTTTCAAATGGGGGTGGGGGGGGGGACACCCGGTGGGCAGTGGGCACATACGTCAGCTGGGGGTAACGTGCCCTCCGTTCCCACCACCCCCCATAGTTACGCCGCTACGTCAAGGTGGTTCACTTCGTTTTTTTTATTATTATTATTATTATTATTATTAATTCTTTCTGGTAATGAAACCAAGGATTCCTCAAAAGCGCCCTGGGCACTGTAGCTCGAAAGCCTGAAGAAACCTGTAGAGAGAAGACAATGAGAAGAAGTTACAGTTTTAGAGGTGGGAGGAAAACCCCAGAAGAATATTCTGGGGAAAACCCACGGAATCAGGTAGAGACTGAAAACCCAATCCACATGTGGACCAGGGCAGGAATTGAACCCGGGCCACAGCGGTGAAAGGCGGGGACAGTAACCACTGCGCCAACCTGATTCACCTTGTTTTTGGAGGAGGAAAGAAGGTAAAAAGGATGAATAACAGGTTTCTGGCACTCCTAGATGTCTCCAGGAACACTTTCAATTAAGATTTATGTAGAAAATTTCATTTTTATGCCAAAATTGGAAACAATTATAAGGGGTAAACCTTGCCATTTAACAAAACAATTTGGACGAGAAAAGAATGTCCTAACACTTGCAGAAAGTAGGTAAATAGGATGAATAACGGGTTTTTCCCACTCCTAGATGTCTCTGGACACATTTATTTTTTCAATCAAGATTTATGTAGAAAATTTCATATTTTTGGCCAAAATTGGAAACAATCATAGGGGTAAACCTTGCCTTTTGGGGGTTTTTGGACGAGAAAGAAATTGGTCTGAAACTTGTAGAAAGAAGGTAAATAGTTTAAATAACAGTTTTTGTCACTACTAGATGTCTCTGGAACACTTTTAATCAAATGTAGAAAATGTAATTTTGGGCAAAAAATTTGGGGGAAAAAATTCATCAGGGTAAACCCTGCCATTTGTTTTGTTTTTGGTGGAGAACAAAATGTCCTGAAACTTGCATAAAAGATGGTAACTTTGATGAATTTAAAGTTTTATGGCACTCCTAGATGTCTCTGGAAACACTTTGATATCAAATTTAGAAAATGACATTTTCTAAATTTGATTGAAAGTGTCCCCAGAGACATCTAGGAGTGGGGAAAACCTGTTATTCATCCTATTTACCTTCTTTTCTTCAAGTTTCAGGAGAATTTTCTTCTCGACCAAAAACAAAACAAAATGGCAAGGGTTACCCCTTATGATTTTTTCCAATGTTTGCCAAAAAATTACATTTTCTAAATTTGTCAAACAACCCACAAGGGAAACTGACTAGGTAAATTTGAATACATTTTCAAAGTGAACAAAGAAAACTAGCAGGAGCGGGATTCGAACCTGCGACCTCCGGAATACCGTACCGGCGCTCTACCAACTGAGCTATCTTGCCCTATGTTGGCGGTCTCCCAAATTGTCAGTATACTTTGTTCGTAAAAAGTCTCATTGAGTGATCCCCACAATGTCGCTTTCCAGGTTGTATCGTAAAATTGGGTGTGATCCCTGGCTATACGGCATTCTGGGTTTATGACTTCTGACTAGCGCCCACCCGAACAAAGATACTGACAATTTGTTGGGGTTTTTGGTCAAGATAACAAATTCTTGAAACTGACAGAAAAGAAGGTAAAAAGGATGAATAACAGGTTTTTGGCACTCCTAGACAGTGATGTATATATTGACTTGATGCTGAGCCTTGGACTTAAGGCTGCCTTAAGGCTGGATTTTAGGGCCTTGGCCTTGAGGATAAATGCCTTGCCATTTTCAATGCCTTGCCCTTCAAGGCCTTTAAATTTTCGTATTTTTGTTAGATAAATGTTACATTCATTTTGTTTGAATTCTTGCTGTTCTGCAATCATACAACTCATATCTGGGTCAGCTCTCTGTCAAATCTGCAATCTACATGCAATTGAATCATTCTACAGCTACACACACATTATGTATCTGCGTTGTCACAATTTCAGTTTCACATGATGCATATTGCAAACTAACATTATTTATGATCACATTGTATTTGTTTTCCCCCAAACAAGGCTCTACTATGATTGTTTCTGAAATGCAATGAGCAGATACTAAATGTTTAACCTCTCAAATAACAGAGAAAACAAAGGCAAAAAGTTATACTTCTTGGTCTTGATTCAGTCATTGTTTGATATTTGAGAAATTTCAGGCTTCGGTTATTTGAGATTTTGTGTAAAATACCCAAAGTCTTACGGTATTCATCTACTATTTGAGAAAATGTCATTTTTGGGCGAAAATTTGAAACGAAATATAAGGGGTTTACCCCTTATGGTAACCCTTGCCATTTGCAGAAAAGAAGGTAAATGGGTTTCCGAGACTTCTGCATGTCTCCTGAATAAAGTTCAAGTTATTTTAGAACATGTCATTTTTGGCCCCAAATTGACAAAAAAGGGGTAGCCTACCCCTTGCCGTTTTCTTACAGTCCAAAGCTCTTATTCAAGAATTGCAACATCAGATACGCTTTGATTACTCTCCAAATTCATTTCTGACACACCTACATGCCTCTTCAATACATTTAAGGAACATTTTGAAATTGTCAATTGATTTAATAAATTTTTTGTTTACAAAACCTTAGAAGACAATAGAAAAAGATATGAATTAAAAAATCTTATTCATTTAAATGACCATTAGGTGCAATTATTGGCCATCAACGAATAAGAAAAGAAAAGCTTGGTCATCCCAGGGGCGGATCCAGGAATTTGTGCAGGTGGGGGGGGGGGGGGGGGGGGGTATCTTAAGTTTGCCCATAAAAGTGACTCCCAAAATGTTCCGCCTGCGAATTTTACAAGCGAGCGGAGGGGGGGGGGGGGGGGGGGGGGGGGGGGGGGGGGGGGGGGGGGGCCTGATACACTTACTCACCGTTGGTGGCGCCATATAACCTCTTTGTTTTGTTCTCACCCATAGGCAGAATAAGACCTGTATTTGCAAGGCGTAGGCCCCTACAAACCCCCCCCCCCCCCCCCCCCCCCGATCCGCGCCTGCATCCGTCATATGTGCATATGACGGATGCTAATTTGAATGCTTCAACCGTCAAAAGATGTCACAAAACTAAATGTAAGAACCCAACAAATGAAGTCTTGAATGCACCAATTTAAAACGAAATAAAATGCCCCTAAACGAAAAGTTAACGAACATTAGAAAATCTTGGGTGCTTAAAAATTGAAATCGAATGCTCCAACAGTGAAAAAGGAATCTTAATTTAATCAGATGTGTAAAAAACCACGCGAATTTGAATGACCAATAACGAAAATGATCAGAAGAATTCGCAGATTGGTCGGGAAAACCTATATTATGTTGATTGCGGGAAAGGGGCTTTATCCATTTTCGAAAGAGGAAACAGATACAACAAACGGCACTAATTCGATTCAAATACCATTCTTAAAGGTGTGATATCTTTGGTGATGAGGAAAACAAATCAAACTGGTTAGTTTCAATTTGAAAACTTACTGTTTATAAAGATGGTACCAGTTCCAATTACCCTGAGAAATATTCCCGTCTTTTTTGAGAGAATTGTTTCTAAGGCCCGCCAAACATTATGTCTTATTCCGATTTCTACATTCGAAATATGCACAACTAAACGTGCCCAAAATCAGTGTTAGAACAAAACGGTTTTCCGATATGTTCTTGTGAATTGAATGACGGCAGAAATCAAACGTTCACAGGTTCACTTCATGCTGAATCAGCAAAGCATGACACTGCCTGCAACTGCTATGTCTGCTCTACTAATGCCATATCATACCTTTAAAAATAAACACAAAATGAGGCCTCATGTTGTTATCCGCGAAACATGATGATTTTGAAAATTAGAAAACAGGATGTTTTTTACTAATAAAAAAAACACCACTGCTTCTTCCTGCAGAGAACATGGAAGGATACAGATTGGAACCCTCGTTTTATGGAGCCATCAATTTCAGGAATATAAATATCTCAGCGAGTGATTTTTCTCGGTAAGATGTCACGTCTGGCTGAACAGTCGCTGGCAATACGAAGCCCATCCATGGCCAGATATATACTCCCTTCAGAATTCATCAATAAAACTTCCTCGATGTCATATTCCATCAAATTGCAAATACTGTCTGCCGTTGAAAGCTCGGGGCTGGCTTTCAGCCGTAAATTCTCCCTTGTTCATTTTCGGTTGAAAGGCATTAATGAAGATTCGGCCGCGCTGTGGCCATAATAACTTTTTTTCTGTGATATAATGAGATTAAGTCAAGGGTAGTGGATTAGACTGAACAAAGGAACCATCTTGCAGTCCCGGGGCAGATCCAGGATTTTTTGCAGGGGGGGGGGGGGGGGGGGGGGGGGGGGTGTGTTGTCTGTATTTTTGGTTCGTACATTTGCCAAAAAAGTTGACTCCCAAAATGTTTTGCCTACCCACATAATTTTACAAGGGGGGGGGGGGGATTTTCTCAACGTTGGTGGCGCCAGTTAACCTCTGTTTTGTTCTTACCCGTACACGCAAAAGAAGACTTTTAAATGGTTTTGCTTTTCTTGTCTGGTTTGCTATGTTACTTTAGGCTTAGGCCCTTAAAAATGGCAACAAGCGGGGCTGGGGGGGGGGGGGGGGGGGGGTTCGACAGACAAACCCCCAACCCCCCCCCCCCCCCCCCCCCCCCTCCTCTGGATGCGCCCCCGAGTCCACACCTTTACCCAACAACACAATGTCCCGATAAATACTAGTCGAATAAACATATTGAAGTCAGCATGTATTTTAATACAATTTATCTTTTTTTATTTCTCGGCATTGCTTAAAACAACACAGGTTTCACAAAGCTGTATTTATGAAATAATATATAAGCGCGTATACATCTGGACACACATTTACATTTTACATTTACAATATTTTATAGAGCAATTTCGAGCTTAGGTGTATACAAAGAATTTAATGCACGCTCTGTGTAGAATCAATTTCAGTTTATATGCCCGGTTAACATAGTATTGTATTTAATCTTGCGTCAAACTTAAATCCAGGGTAGATGTACATGTAATCATTTTAATAAATGCTGATATTTATGAATATTCGTGTTCACATTACCAAGGCCGCTGAAACAGCGCCGTCTACCGACCAAATACACCCAACGACCACTGAGGGTGAAAATTACATAGAGCAAGTTCGGGTGCTGCTGATCTAGTCCCTTTTGTCAATTTTGCGATTCAAATCACGCATGCGTGGTCTGTTTTCACTCGAACGCATCTAGTCGATCAACTACGTCAAATCTAGTTTGTGTAGCAACAACAAACTGTAAAGAATGTCGTCTGCTAATTGTTAACGAAGCAAATGTTGGTACGTCATTTTTTTTTTCTATTATTGATTTCTATTATTTTCTGTACTTAACTTTGGTGCAATAAATAATTCATTATCTTATTGCAAAGAGTTATTACCATTGGACAAAACCAACAAATTGTCGTAAACGTTTGCAAAACTTGCCCAGTTTACCTATCCTCCATCTTGAAACCGTGACGTAACTCGCGAGTGACTAGAGAAACCATGGTCCGGAGCTAGGTTAATCCAGTTGCACTAGCTAGTCAAACCGCGCAGCGTTCGGGTGACATCTAGATCGACTATAAGTCTAGTCACTCTAGTCGCCCAACCGAACTTGCTCATAGCTGAAACTATTTAGGCCTACATGTGGGTCATTCCATCAATTTGGGGTCCAAAAGTGTGACATGTTTTAGTGTCCCTTTACACCTGACCTGTGTAATTTCCCATCAAGTATCATTTCAAATTTACTTCACACTATTTATTAATTGTGTTGTGTTAACTATAACACGGTATACCGGTGTCATGAGGGATGGGGCACGTCCAAAAAGGAAACTCAAGGAACAGAATCCGGGTCCAAATAATTGTATTATACCTTCTGGAAAAACTTAATACAAAACTTAAGGAAACAGCAAGGTGGCCGTTGTCGACGGCTCCCGGAACCAACTGCGCTGAGCACAACAACGTGGCCCGTCATTACGTAACGTGGAATAATCCCGCACAGCTGCATTAAATAGGCTAATCTGGGAATTCCAGAAATGCTCACAACATACGCCCCTACTTTAACAAAATTGGCACCTGCCAATTAATTTTAAATGACAACAATAACTTACATTATAGCATGCGAGAATTCCATAAATGTTCACAATACTTGTTTGGCAGGTACTTTGCTTTACATAAATCACCCTTGGAGATAGAAGGCATTCAAGATGTGTCATGAATTGCAAAATCTTATACATATGTGAACGTACTATGTAACAGGGACACCAACAAAATGTCAGACTTTTGGACCCAAAATTTATGGAATAACCCATACCATACATTTGTACACTTGTCAGGAAACCGTATACAAATTTAAACGAGCTGAACGTTTTGAAACGTCATAAATAGAAACCATCCAATGTTAAACTTTGATCCTCACACACAGAATAAACTAGACACTCGACTTAATGAACCTCACGCACAAAATCAAGGAAGACACATTAAATCAGTGTAGGATGCCAAGCCAGTCAACGAACAATGTTTAGCAATTAAACAGTTCAATTCATTTTTGATTATTTTCATTCATGTCACATATGTTATAAATATAATTGTCATACCGAAAATATGCTATAATTAAAACCTAATGACAAGACGAACATACGGAGAGTTAAACCCGATGAATTACATATAGCAAACTACACAAAACAAGTTCGTTTTAGTAAGTAGAACAATTCGTCACCGATTCAAGAGACGGTCATGTCAAAATAACATCTTTTATATAAACAATTTTTTCAATTTGCGATGCAATAGGGCCTATGCCAGTCAATTCGTAAAAACAAATTGAAGATTTTGGAGCGATTTAAAAAACAAAAAATTGGGGTATAAATTTAGGAAAACCCGAATTTGGGGGGGAAAAAAATATTTTGGGCTGCTTTTTACGGTAAGCACTTATCCAGAACCACCAAAATGACATCGTCGCGCCTTGTGCCTATTCAATAAGGCCTAGTGCACTTTCAGTAATACATGACGATGTCGTTTTGGTTGTTCTGGAACAGTGCTTTCCGCTTTTTACACTTTCCCAATCTATTTGAAATTTGTTTGTCGAACTTTCTGTTAGCTAAAAAGAAAGTGGAAAAAAAAGGGCAAGATTCGTGGAGTGGCATTTTCATTTCATTTAGTATTTTACAGGGAATACAAATTGACGCTTCCATACAAACAAAATTCTAAGTAGGCATGCACGTGTTTGGACAAAACATCTCTGGAATCTAGAAGGTCTAAAATAAATGCGCACGCGTGGAAATGTATAGGGGGGCCTACTTCCGCAAAAATAGGGCGTTTGGCCAATTATCTCATCTTGCCCATTATTGACAATTTGTGGTTATCACTGTCATTATTCTTTAATGGTTTCTCCCTTCCAGTGGTAATATATTTCATCTGAAACTTAAGTGGTACCAAAATAGCAGAGGAGAATTTCAATTGACTATTCAAGGTGAGTTCTGCTACAGCGCGGATGAATCTAAACGCTAATGGTAAAGGTGGGAAATTAAAACCAGGGCCGCCTTCCACTCACGCGAACAATGCAAACGTTCGCCAACATTCGCCAATTTTATGTGCACATCCAATGGACAATTGTCCGCGTAGTTGGCAAACGTTCGCGTTGTTCGCGTGAGTGGAACGCCACCCTGGTTAAACCATGTTTAATACATCATCTTCATCAACGAGACAAGAAAGTTATACCAGGGAATAGTACCGAAAAAACGACTTTGAAAGTGTGATATAGCTTTCGTAATGATCATGTTTTTGTAGCTTCAATCTGAGAGCTTTATATATATACAACATGTATAAACATAAACAAAACTACCGAATTATTATGAAAGACCTTACTTGACAGTTAGTAATTAATAGTCTCAAGCATCCCGTGAAATCATGCTACATGGTGTGCTGTCATTTTCAAATACTTCCCCCAATTTAGTTTAGAAATTCAGAATTTACATCCGTGAACGGGTGCAAGCCAGCTAGTCTGGTTCCGTAACCCGACAATTCCCGATGTCTATAAATTTTGTTTGATTTGAAGTAGGTCAGGAAACTAGACTACAAAAACAGCATTTTGTTCTAGGTTTTTCCAGCATAACATAAAACTTTGAAAAAGGTCATTGCAAGAATATTTGCTCTGAAATACTAACCCCCCACATCCTACCATTCCTGAAAATTACAGCAAAAGCAAATGTTGTTTATTACCTTTAAAGCCTCAAAGGAAGGTCTGTTTAAAGTTCTGAAACTGAAATGTGAACGTTAATCCCGTCTCTATAGTTGTCTCTAGTTGTAAATGCCAACACCTGCGTATATGCCGACTCGTCAGGATTTAAATTCCCACGTGTCGGAATAGTATACATATACAAAATGACCTTTTGAAATTAAAATTAGATTATTTGTATAGCGACAGTCATGCGTCTGCCTTTACAAACACAATTGTCCGGCGTTTCGTTACACTTCATAACCCAGCTGGAGCGGGGGGAAAAAAACCTCTTGAAAACTTAAATGAGAAAGCTAGTCTACGTTATCGGAGATCTGACCCCAACTGAATTTGGTGGGGTAATAAGAAAAGTAGGTTACTGATTCAATTCTCTCCCAGAGGAGTTCCAATGATGGTACCCAAAATGAATGAATTTGGGAATGGAATGGGAGCTGTATTGATCGGTGGAGGGCAAACAAACTAGTTACATTCTACGTCCTGAAACCGCAATTCTTAAAGCGCCTACAGGATGTTTCCGTCACTTTTATAATTTCTAACCTCTATTTTCTTTCGTGACTCCTTTAGTGATCTTTTGGGTTTTATGCTCAATGTAAATTTCCATATTTGTGGCTTAGATGTGATGTAATTTCAGGCACAAGCGTTTGAAATATGTTGTTGATTGGGCGATTGTGTAGTGTAGGGCCTATGTTTAGTTTTGATCAAATCAGAGTCAAGGATATTTTTTCTCATTCCAAAATGACTTTTTCAACCTAAAGCAGACTTCTCATAATTCTATATTGACATCTTTTTCTGTAATTTTGAACAGTTTATTGCAGTACAAAATGCAATTTAGTAAGCGCTATACGGCAGTTGCCCTGCGAATGAACGCGGTTTTGCGTGTTTACTGTGGTCGTGGTGATCGTCTTTATTTTCGCGTTGCGTTTTATCGTCGCTTTACCCCAACATTTCCCTCCAAAACTAAAACTCCCATTTCTAACCAAAATTACATCCAAACCATGTTGGTAGATTACATTTTGGAGGATATATTTTAGAAGTTATTATGCTCTTTTGACAAGGAATTCCTGCTCTTGCCAAACAAAAAATACGACTTGCATGAGTGAACCAGAAATAATTAAGAGAGAAATTGAAATCAACCATGATCTTCTTTTAACATCCAAGGAAAACGAGCAATTCGATCACGCCCATATAGTGTTATAAGACATGGGCAGACAGGCTCAACTGGATACGTACATTGCATGGTTCCCGTCCCGTAAGGCTGGGTTTACTGTCATGGCAAAACTTTTGGACGCAATGACTACAAACTATTGTAAGGGAGAACATCTTTATGGAACAGGCGGTTTTGTAAGCAGTACCGCTGTTTTCACCGAGGTACCGGATTCAGTGCTTTGCTGCAAGTTTTTGAATGGATATCCCAATTTTTGAACAGTAGTAACACAGGAGGTCAACCACTAAGCACAGAACTCATTCAATCTTTGTCGAGAATGAATAATTCAATGATGAAACCGCCTGTGTGTGGTCACCAATCAAAGCTGAGGTCATTACCAGAGCCGCCTGGTTTACCAGTGCCTTAAAAAAAAACAGCAACAACAGCCACTGCCAATAATTTTGAATTTTGAACAAATCTGAATTTATCATGTGTGGCTCAAAACAACAACTTGCCAAGTTCAATATCCCCAGCATTAGGATTGGAGATTGCCTCATCTATCCTTCCAACAAGTGTCGCAACCTAGGTGTCACCTTCGACCCCCACATGTCCCACGTTGACCATATATCAGCAGTGTCAAAATCAGTCGGATTTCATCTCCGTAATCTTGGCTTTATTCGGAAATATCTCAATCGTACGGCCACTGAGCAACTCGTCCATGCATTTATAACTTCACGCTTAGATTTTTGTAACTCCCTCATGTATAACCTGCCACAACAACAAATCAACAAACTTCAACGCCTCCAAAATGCCACTGCTCGCCTCATCATCTTATCCAGACGCACCACTCACATCACCCCTGTCTTAAAGTCTCTCCATTGGCTCCCCATCATTGATCGCATTGCCTTCAAGATCCTCCTTCTCGCTTTCAAGTCGCTACAAGAAACTTCACCGGACTACATCACGGACATTATCACGCAATATCAACCGCCACGTAGTCTTCGTTCGGCCAGAGCACCACAGCTTTCTGTTCCCCGTACCAAGCACTCTTGGGGAGACCGCTCTTTGTCACGCGCCGCTCCCGAACTCTGGAACAATCTACCCCTTGAAATTCGTCAGTCATCATCATTGTCTGTATTTAAATCTTCTCTTAAAACCCACATGTTTGCCTCACGATTTTGTGTTTAATGAGGTGGTATTCATTATTTCTGTTACTGATTTCTGTTAATCAAATTTAATTTTATTTAAATTTAATTTAATTTAAATTTCATTGTATTGTGCGCCATGAGCGTCTTGCTTGGCGGATACCGGCGCCTTATAAATGTTCATTATTATTATTATAATACCCTCAGTTTAATAAAGATGTCATCCCTAATTAAGTCAGACCCATTACACCCAAAAAGTAATAGACACAAAACCAATAGAGTACCGGAGTGATGACGTCAATGCAATGTTTCGAACCAGAATACTTTTGCTATTTTGTGTCAATGTGTTTGCATGACTGGCTCTTAACAAAGGAACAGTCGAAATCCCCATTTGTTTAGAGCCAGTTGTCATGCCAGCTGACGTCAGACTTCGGTACTCTATATTGAGCAAGCTAAAACATGCCAAAAGGGTAAACAATTAAAGAAAAAATACTTTGACAATGTAGCAGGGCTTGATAGTTTACCGGGTGGAGTATACATGAAAATTGTCTCCTGACAAAGATTTTTGCTGAAATTGCAGACCCAGTGCTATTATCAAATGTTAATCTAGTTTGAAAACCAATTTGAAGCATTTTAACCCTAACCCTCCAGGGCATCATATTTGCTGGAACCCTGCCAGACTCATCAGATTGCATACTTTGTCACATTGACTTGTGTGCAGAGTCAGCACATATGCACTGTGCTGCGTCTGGCAGGGTTAGGGTTAACATGCGAAGCAAAGTACGTCTGCTAAGTTCATTTGAAATCAGCTATTCTCGTGTATCTTGTTTTCAAATATGCAAGTAGTATTTAATGTCTTTTCTCAATTACATTCATTAGTCTGGTCGAGGCCATGAGCTCTTTAGTTAGACGTGCCTGGCTGCCCACGGTTCGCAAGAAATTTTCACTACTTAATTACCGAGGGAAAACTACAGCTCACATCCGCACTAGCACATGAACAGTTGCGTGTCTGCAGGGCCATGCTATTATGTTCCATAGTCCTGGCGCCATTTGGCATGCGAATGACAAATCTTCCCCCCAGGGTAAAGTTTCATTAGCGATGTTATGACATGTGGCCCCCGGGCTACCTCGGTACCCTCACATCCCCAGCATGTGCCCTGCATTCTGTTTGATCAGTTTGATTCAATTTGGACAAGATTGGCACAGGATTTGGGCTCGAGTCGTAGTGGGGAAAAAAAAGAAAATAATCCATTAATGACGCTCTTCACCGGAACTGTGGACAGTGCCCGATCATGTAGACTCTGGAGGATATGTCTTGATTCATTTCACCTTTTCATATTTTTTTTGTACACAATTTAGTACCATTCTCAGGGGCTAGGTCTAAAAGCTTCCAAGCAAAAAATATTGATGAGAAAATCTACTTTCTCGGCAAAAATCAACAGTTAGAGAGGCAGCCAGGAGCAATACATACACGTATCACATAATGCTTTTCTTGGTAACCTGTTTGTTTTTCTTTTCTTTTGCTAAATACACACAATGTATCGTGTACTTAGCAGCTCGATGAAATCGGGTGACCATATGCAGTGCATCATTGGGGGTATAGTGGGGTCGGGGTGGGGGAAACCACACCACCAAATTTATAGGGGGAAGGCGTTGGCACTCCCCCAAACTCTTAAACTGTTTAGCGAAAGAAAGACTGCAACCAGGGGTAAATCCAGTGAATGCTGCCATAATGCAAGTCCGAAGCGTGGCAAACAATTGTTTCCTTGATGGAACATTTTTTTGAGCTAACATTTTGGACATTTTTTTAATAAAAAAATGAACTGTCAAAAAAAATTGGAGCTCCCCAAAGACAAATCCCAAGTGCGCTAGTGACTTATTTCGGAGGCAACTCATTTGAAACAAACCACCCCCACCCACATTGTGATGTCCTAGATCCGCTGCTCAGCAACCATTATTTTTTTAAGCAATGTGCCAAAACTGCCAAATATAATACATATCTTACATCAACATCATTTTAAGAGAACGCCGGTGGAAGGACCTCGGCGACGAGCCCCTATCATCTTGCAATCTCTCTAGACAGGGCAAGAATGATGGCCTTCAGTTCCTTCCGTTTGTTCTTGACAATCGTCCCTGTAACTTTCTGTCGCAGCGGTTCCGCCCTCCCATCGATCATCTGCCGGCAGAGGTGTTCGGCTACACATATCACGTAAAGGCCGCAGTCATAACCTGAATGATAAAAGATGATGAATACAAGTGGCGGGAAAATGATTTATGTAGCAATAATCACATTGACATTCAATGCAGCAGAGGGCAGATAAAAGCCACGTGCCGACAACGATAAAAGTGTCACAATTTCTAGGCTAGTTCATCAATGCCAGATGGCAGGGCCGTTAGCCAAAGTTTCATGATAAAGTCAAACTCTGTCAGCATGACTACAATGTAGTAACACTTTTTCTCTTCCCAGGGAATTCATTTTTATTTCACAAAATGTGAAAATCTTTTTCCAAAGTGGGAAAACATTTTCACGTCTTTTCACACAAGTGGGAACATATTTCCACAGCTTTTCTCAACTTGGGAAAATAATTTCCTACTTTTCACAGGTGTGAAAAGTTGAGAGAAATTTGAAATGTGAATGGGAATGTGAATGTGAATTCTTTTCACAAAATTTCCCATTCCCATTCACAGTTTGAACTTTTAATTGCAATGTACTACATGTATATGTATTGGGGCTAATGGATGCTAATGTTCTTTCACAGGTCTTGAGATACAAGTGTGGAGTGGTGTAGTTACAAAAGGTGGAACACCCAAAATACCATCCCGAAGAAAAATACTCCAGGCAAAAATGCAATAAACACCTGCCTCTAACTACCACCCCCCAATCCCCCCCCCCCCCCCTCCTCCGGAAAAGCACCTCATTCCAACTGCCCCTTAACAAATTCACATTTTGAAGAGTACTGTTACAGTACTCTTCAAAATGTGAATGAAAAAACATTAATATACTTCAAAAGTACCTCTTACACAATTTTCTCCCCTCCTTGATCCATTGCCCCCTGAATAAATCTTGCTCAACCTCTGATCGAGTGAAAAACTCACTCAATGGCAGTGAGTTTACGAGAATAATGAAACTGTGTGCTGACAACCAACACAGGATATCACCAAAAAAGGACATTTCTTAACCCCTTGAGTACGGATGACAGCTAATGCCGCGGTTTAAGAAAAAAAACAAAAAAACACCTGGCCGGTTGATGTCTGTACCCGCATTCTTCTGCGTATTCATTCCATTGTTTGTCTATTGTGTGCATCGCGCGCGCTTGGCTGCACAAACCCGTCTGGCATACCAGAGCCCCATTATTAAAGCTATATTAAGCTTAAACACACCACAGTTAAAGAATCTTTTTGGAAACCAAATCTTCAATTAATGGGTACTTTATAAAATAATACATTTTTATTACAATCCCAGATCCGTCTCCAACATCCTACTTTTTGAACCTAGTCTTGGCATCAACAGACCCACATTTTGCTCAACCAGGTCAGTTGACCAAAGACAACCAACCTAATATCTGACTAAATCCACTTTCTCTTGCATTTCAAACAAAATGAACTTTTTTTTTGAATTGCTTCCTTTAAACTGTACATTTTCCGAAAACAAAAATAAGTGCACTGTAGACATTATTTTCACAAAATCAAGTAAAAATAATGCCAAGTACACGCCCATTGTAAGTTACTGGCCAAATTTCAAAGAAAGTCAATCGTGCCAAAACTCTAGACGTCTGAAATCCGATTGGTTGCCTCAAGACTACAAATCCTGTAAAAGGACCCGTCTCCAATTTATGACACCGATCCCTGCAACTTGAACCAGTTGATAAGAAGAATCTTTTCCTCTTCAAATCACCAGCTGAAATTTCACAATCTTAAACAATGGATTACCCACTGAAGTCACCTAGCTGCCAAATTACCCCGACATTGGGGTCAAGTCAAAAGATTAAAATATATATCATTTTCATAGGGTTCTCAATCATCTTTCCTGTTAACGGTAGTATACAACATTTGCAAACATAAAAAAACAAAACTACTGAATTACGAAATACTGTACTAGACTATTAAAGTAAATAGCAGTCTCAAGCATCCTGTGAAATCATGGCACCTGGTGTGCTGTCGTTTTCCAAGAAAAGTGGAAAGTTATATTGTTTTCCAAGGATTGTCGGCCAACAATCGTTGGAAATAGTCTGGTTCCCCGACCTGATAATTCCCAGACTCTATAAATTGCTACGTTTTGTCTAAAGTAGGGTCTGTTTTCCCAGCATCTACGCACACAAAACTTTAAACAGGTCAGTGTTACAGTATTTGCTATAGCACGCTATAAAATATTATACAACACCTGAATATATCCCAGCCATCCGATTGGTGGATCATCGATCACGTGCATTGAATTATTCGTCCCATCACACGACGCGAACCCGCACCGCCAAAAAACAGTAACTAGGGTTGATAAAAATCATGATTTTAAAAAAGAAATAATTTTTTTTTTTTATTTAAATCAATTTTTTATTTCTTTTTTTACCATTGTAAATTTGCATAAAACATTTGTTTCAAATAAGTCAATTTAAATGACCATCATTGAAAGTAAAGTATAACCACAAACAATTGTTCATGAAATCAGTACTGAAATCCCTTTCATTTATCATATTCTTTTCTAGAATACATAGTTTGTCTTAAAATCTCTGTTACAGCATCACCATCATACTGCACATTTCTCATCCAAGTTGATAACAGGAACCCCCCCCCCCCCCCCCCCCCACTCTACACAACCATGGTGGAATAAAACTATTTAATGCAGCCACCATAAATATCGCCATGTAGGCATCGAGATTGCATATAATGTACAAACCGTTACCCTAATAAAAAAAATCATCATCTGAGAATTGAGGACTGTCATCATGGATTGCAAATCATACAATGTTAGGTTTAATAATCAGCTTCTGATCTTATTTTCAATTATATAATCATGTTTATGTGCAAACATTACATTGAGCTTTTTATACGGCTATCGATTGTTCTCCCCCCACCCACCGGGCCACCCCACCTCTGAGGTGGGGATTGTCACTTTAGAAGTGACTAAATCAATTGATAGGTGCATTACATGCATTGAGTTAAACCTATAGAGATGAATACTGTATCATACATGTAGGTAGTACATTACTTCAGAATGCATTGTACACAAGAATGTAGTACAGTTTCAGGAAACTGGCCTTATACATCCCTTTAGAGTGAGTATAAGCAATTTAAAGTTAATGAAAGTCAGGTTTGAATAACAGACATTGTTTTTTACATTAAAAAATAACAGAAATTTAAAAAAATCTAAACGTGATTTTTATTAGTGATTGTATTTTTTGTATTTTTTCCATTGATTTAAATCATGATTTAAATCAATGATTTAAATCAATGATTTAAATCAAACAACCCTGTTAGTAACATTAGTGACAACCAATAATCTGAATGTTCAGAAAATATAGAACCAAAGTTATGAGTTGTTCTTTGTGTCACCATCATTTTGTATCGTGACAGTTTTGCCTTAGATTGGTCAATAGGCTTTGAAGCTGTGAGGGATGGAAGTGACAGAACAGTCTGTGACGGTGGAATTGCCCACAGGCTAAAGCATGAGCTTTAACTCTTCAATATGGATGACTTCGGATACGTTAACAAGCAATTTACATGTATATACATGCTGATGAAGACAAGACAAGACAAGACAAGACAAGCTCCCTGACAGTGGCAAAAGTAACTCCCACACATGTACAAGTCATGATGATAAATGATGAGATACTGTTTGAGATGATGTCATCAATCATCGTTCACTCCAGGAGAAGTCCAATGTGGCAACCTCTTGCGATAACTTGCAGTCCCAGCAACAGATTGTCCCAATCAGTGGTCGCTCAATTTGACATACCGCGGATAGTTTGCTTGCCTTACAAATGGTAAACAGACATGTGCACACGTGCATTAAGTGTAGTCTGTGTCTTCATCATCAGATTCATCAGGTGTGACTATGGCAACCAAATGTCTTGTATTTCCAAGTTGTATTGTTGGGCGCAATCGGTCGATGTACGCGATCGGTCGATCGTGACGCTATGGGCCGATCGTGCTGCCACCAGTCGAACACATTTTGTTTCTAATTCACGGCTCTGGATGATTTTTTTTAAAGGTAAGTAAAGTCCAAGATATCTGTCAGAATCGACTGATAGTGCAGCATGATCGACCGATCGCGCCCAACATCATCCTCAGCTGGCCTTTTCGCACTATAGACAAATCTCTGGGTGGATGCAGAGCTGAAAACACGTAACGTTTCAGACTTGACAATTTTCAACCACGCAACAACCCCAAGATTGGGTTTTGCCCTGAGACAATTGGGCTTGAGATTTCATGCCCTGAAACTCAGTTTCTTTTATATGGAAGTCGCCCAATACAAGGCTAAAAGCCACTCTAGGTAAAGGGCTACAACAGAGGTGGTGGGGTTGGCAACATTTTAGGATGGTAACCCAACTACCCTTACGATTTTCCTGGGTCCAGGACTCCAGATCTAACGACGATAAATCTTCAACAGATACCAAAGAAATTATCTTAATTATCATCAGACCTATACACCCAGGTGGGGTAATTATAACTTCCGCCGTCGGTGACACCAACTTGTCTCCCCACTTTGTAGTGTGAAATTAGCCAGGGTGAGCTTGTCTAGGGTTGAACTCAAAACAAGTGTGAAATAATGGCAATGCAGGATTGAAAAATTAAGATTCAACCCCTCGGGTATTGATGGCTGCGGGTTTCACGGTTTCACCCCGGGTTGATTTCAACCCAGGTTAAGCGGCTTCAGTGTGAAAAGGTCTCTTGAGTGATTCCCACATTGCTGCTTCCCATGGCCAGGTTGTATCATAAAGATGGGGCGTGATCCCTGGCTATATGGCACGAAGAGTTTATGACTTCTGACTATCACTCTACTGAACAAAGACACCGACACAAACTTGGAAACTGCCAGTATAAATGTAGCTCAGATGGTAGAATGTCTCTACACATAATCTGGAGGTCGCACGTTCAAATCCTGCTCATACCATTTTTGTTTACTCTGAAAACTACAGCATGGGTCTTTCCACATTAACAGTTACCAAAGTGTGACATGCCCTGTTTTCTCAACATCCCATCTTTTCAAGAACCTTGCCCACCAATACACACGTACAGTTTGTACATGTACATGTATGTTTGATAAATTTCTTAGTATTAAAAAACATCACAGAGGATCATCTTCAAGATTTAATGTTCATGATATGGACAGACGTTTCATCAGACGTGCTTGAAAGTACATTAGTAATGAAATGCATGAATTGTCCGAAATGTTGATCCTAATGCAAAGCTATCCATTGAGGGATTGCCACTGGCCAATCTTAGGGTAAACCTCTAGTAGCAGCCATTTCACACTATACTCTTACCCATGTAATTGCGGGGTTAAAGAAAAATTTTACCCCAAGATTACCCGGGTAATATGGCGTGGATCACAATTCTCGGGGTTAGAAATTCTACATAACCCGGGTAATTTCTAACCCTACTCGCGAGGTGGGTTAACCCACCAATCTTGGGGTTAACGACGACCTTGAGACGATTCTCTTGGTTACCATCAGTAGTCTGAATGCTCACTGGGTTTTCTTCAACCTGGGTAGGTGGGTGAGCTTCGTCTTGTTTTATCGGCCAGCTACATGTAATTTTGGCCAAAGCACATCCCCTTTCAAATAGATGTCAAAAACATCCACCCCCGCCCCTAACTTTCATGATATACATGTATGTCAATTTGTCTGCAGGAGGACATTTTTCAGGCGGATATCATTTTTCTTAGGGGGGGGGGGGGGGGGGGCACTATCAAGGGCTACCGGTATTTCATACGAAATTCTGGATTCCCATGCATCTCCCAAACTTTTGGACACGTTTTATGGCACTATATTCAATTCTGACATCATGGGAAGAAAAATAATTAAGATTTATTTATTTAGTGTAATTAATCTTACTTGCAAGTCTCAAAGTGAAAATGACATTATGGTTCAGGGTTTTGGGAGGGCAGAGGTCAAGCAATGCACATTCTCCGGGTTACCATTCGCATAGTGTGAATGCGGTTGCGCACTGAAGTGGGTAAGCTGAATAGCGGGGTTCATTTTGTAGTGTGAAACCGATTCTCCAGGTTATTAGCTTCTACCCGGGTAATGGACTACTACCCGGGTAATAGACTACTACCCGGGTAATGGACTACTACCCGGGTAATGGACTACTACCCGGGTAATGGACTACTACCCGGGTAATGGACTACTACCCGGGTAATGGACTACTACCCGGGTAATGGACTACTACCCGGGTAATGGACTACTACCCGGGTAATGGACTACTACCCGGGTAATGGACTACTACCCGGGTAATGGACTACTACCCGGGTAAGTTCAGAGTAGTGTGAAACCCTATAGGTGTTTATGAAACTACAGGCTGTACGCTGCCAAAAATAGTTCTCATTTTGGGAGAAAACTTAAAATATGCTCTTTTTCTAGGGAGTACAGCAAGAAAATATTTCTTATATCCATTTCTTGATTTAGATTAAGATTTGTTCCCTTAAAATTCTATTTATTTCTTGTTGCTCGAAAAATATTGTTAACAAAAATAGAAATATTTGGTTTCTGAATTTTCTAGAAAGAATGACAAGAAAACCCCTTTACTTTTCTGGAATAAAGAAAAAAAACTGATTCCCTTAAACAAACAAAAAACCAACAAATTTGCAGTCTTCTCTTAAAGAAATAATTTCTTGAGAAGATTTGATTTCTTAAAAGAAAAAGGTTTCTTGATCTTTCATAGAGAAAGATTTTCTTTTTCCTTCAAGACAAGACATTTTTTCTCACATTGGGAAATATTTACTATTTTAAGAAGAGTTCTAAAAATATATTCTTAATTTTCTTATGTAAGAAAAGCACTCCCCAAAATAAGAAAATATTCATGAATTGAGAAAATGATTATGGAAACAATCTTAGGTGAAGAAACATTTTCTAGAAGTATTAGATATTCAAAATGTTCAGAATTTTCTTGTTTTTCTGAAACTAAGAAAAAGTTCCTTATCTCAAGAAAGGTTTTCTTACATAACACTATTTTTGGCAGTGCACACCATTAAGAAAACCCTACATACCCAGTGAATCAGCCTATTTATTTATCAATGCAATCACGAATGATACAGGAATGTTTAGAAAACAAAAAAATAGCAAACAAAACTTGATTTGAAATACACCTCCCATGTCTCACCCCCAAAGTTAACAGAACCAGTTCCATGACTTGATATTGTTTCAGCTCACTTGATATTCTGCAATCATTTTTTCCCTACAATCAATCAATCAATCAATCAATCAATCAATCAATACGTGGAATGGAGTTATCAACCAACCAGTCAAGTTTCAATCTACAAGCATGATGACCCAGACAAATCAGTCCTATTGTATGGACATTCTCATCAAGCCACCAGTTATACATGTACATATACTCCCAAGAGGAAAAGGTATACGTAAATTACCATAACCTTGCTCTATGAAATTACCAACTGTATTCTGTTATCTGTACTTAGGGCCCATAAACCGGTTGAAGATAACTGCCAACCATTTATCTTTTAAAGGTCAGTTATACAGCATTTTCAATGACAAAAACAATTATTTTAGTCTACAGACATACTGAAGAATGGGGTTGGCGGTGAGGGGGGGGGGGGGGGGGAGGGCTCACCCCCTAGAACCATACATGTACATGTATGTCCATGGGAATATACATGTATATTGCTCAGCCACTAACAACATGTACATGTTGTTGACCCCTTGCGTACGGTTGACCCAAATACGTGCAGATTAAAAATTGCCACCTGGCCGGTTGACGTCTATACACGCCAATTTCTGCATTTTCAATCCATTATTGGGGTATTGTGTACGTTATGCTTGGCTGCACAAGCCTCTTGTTTCCGTTTTGCTTGGCTGCACAAGCCTGCACAAGTCTAGACTTGATTTCAAGTCCGAGATCGCGGTTATTTTTTTGTCTGCATCAGCCATGCTAAAGCCCCAGTCCCATACAGTACGGTTCATCACGGACCTACACGGTTCACCCCGGACCATGAACCGTGGTGAACCGGGACCGCTTGGTCAAATTTTGAAGAAAATCACGACCGACGACCGTCGTCCAGGTTGCACCACGTTTCTTACACGGATCACCATTGTCCATCCCGGCAGCACCCCGACAGCGCCCCGACAGCACCCCGACAGCGCCCCGACAGCGCCCCGACAGCACTACGGATGAACAAGGTTTCAGTACGGTTTAGCTACGGTTCGCCCCGGACCACCACGATTCACCACGGTTCACCCCGGCATCGCTACGGTTTCTCTCCGGCATCGCTACGGTTCGCCACGGTTTGTCCCGGCGACACTATGGTGGCGAACCGTGTTGGGTCCTGGGTGATACGTAGTTGCACCGTGAAGATCCGTGGCGTTGATGGGGTTAAAAATAGCTCCCGGTTCGGCACGGTTCTACCTGGACGACCCCGTTGCCACTACGATCCCACTAAGGCCCACCCGTTGCACCCCGGCACAGCGACGGTTCACCCCGGTTCGGGTGATCGTCCCGGTTCACCCCGGCAGTTTTTGACATGTCAAAAACTGCCGGGGCAGCTCACGGTTATTCACGGACCACCACGGACCATCCAGGCATTGCTACGGTTCGACACACGGTTCACGAACCGGCAATAACCGCATGAACCGGGGGCCCTGTGGGACTGGGGCTTAAACGTCATTACCACTCGCGATCGGGCTCGCGATCTCGGACTTGACGCTTACGTGATATGCGATATTCATGTATTCATAACTAAATTTACATAATGAAACGGAGGCCCATAGAGATAGATGGCCAACCAGAAGGACACAAAAACCGTGTAGGCCGAGTCCATTACCAATAGGTTACAATACAGTGTTCTGTTACACTGTTCAGTCTCAATTTTGTATGATACTTGGCACAATGGCACGTAATGGTATTTAAAACCTATAGCTAAATCATATTAGATCTTATATTAGTAGAAAAAAATACCAAATTAAATACGTGATTGTTAGTTTTTGTTACTAGACGAAAAACGCGTTACCTACCTACATGTATAGACCAATCCGACGAACAAAATTTAAAACTAGAAGCCATCTTAGGTACCCAATCAAACGGTACCATACACGCGTGCTCGTTATACGCGCGCACACATTGTGCCTTTGACCAATAGGTGAAAAGTAAACACGCTCCAAAATAAACACGCGCCTTATAATTATGTACTGAGCACGCTTATGAAGCGCGCGCAAGCGCTGTACCGCCCGATTGGGTGGCTTCTAACGGTTTGTCAGATTAGTGAAATCGTCCAGTAATTCTCCTGGTTTGAATATTCATGTTATAGAAGGCTTTTGGCGATTCCGACCAATCAGCTTGTTCCGTCCACTTTTGGACTAATTCGCCATAGGGTGTGTACAAACCGATGAACGACATTCCCAAGTCTGTGATCGTGATCCAAGGTTAACTCACAAGAGGACGCCAGAGGGCGCTATTGAGGGCACTATTTCGGGCACTATTCTGTGATTGTATTGGCTATCAGGCCGACAAAAACCACGATCACAGACTTGGAACCAAGTCTAGCACAAGCCGGCATGGCGCCCCGGCGCCCCCTAGACTGGTTCCCGGTCCGCATATGTATACTTTTGAAATCCGAAGGACAATGTAGGGACCGGGAACCAGTCTAGGTGCCCCCCATATGAAATCCGAGGTCAAGGGGTTAAAGCCACATAAAACCGTGCAAGACAATATACAGCAAAGACTTTTAAGGGTTTTGCTTGGGAAAATCATGTGGCAAAAAATGATGGAGTCAGATTGTTTCGGGCCATTTTCAACTGAGGGAAATTAAATATGCAGCACAAGATGTAATGGATCTTTTGACACTGATCAAAAGTGAGAAATGGAATTCACTATTTTTACACATGGTAAATGGAATTTTTGTTAACACAAAAATGTTGGCTCTAAATACTGCAGCAGAGGCTGAATGGAGTGTGCACAGTGTTCATCAAGTGGCATTGTCGATAGTTTGTCTGAATAAAAAAAAACTTGCTGGGAGACGTCATTGAACTTCACAAAAATTGTCTCTCAATTGTAAAATTTAGACTGATAAGCATCTCTGTTTCAACTTGAGTACACACCTTGTACATTATGTACATGGGCAAATCCACCGCCATGGACATTACATTTGTACCAATCCTGAGTGTATAAAAAAAGTATTCTAACATACCAGGAAGCTTAGTAAGTTATTTGTGGTATTGGTAGTTAACATTCAAGTGTTTAACATGACGCTACATCTCTAGAAAAGTTCCAGTTAATTAACAAGATATGAGCTTTAGAAGTGAGCGTCAGAGTTGTAATCAAGTCAATCACAAGTCTCTGGTGAGCGTCATGGACATTAACCCCTTGGACACGGTATTTTACGGGAGACGTCGAGGTGTTGCAGCGGTTCTGGCAGCCAAATCGAACCGCTACAATGTGTTTGTGCAGTCAAGCATGACATAAACAATAATCCAACAATGGATTGAAACTGCACAAACAGTGACCAATAATGGCGTCATCCGGCCTGGTGGCACATTTTTTTACGCCATATGGCGTTATCCGTACGCAAGGGGTTTTAATACACGAATGGACACACTTTTCATACCCTCTGAAGTTGCAACCTCAAGTTTTGTAATTCCTGTTTAATATTAAAAACATGGTAACACTTTATCTAAATTTGAATAAAAATTAAGAAAAAAACCTTGCTACATGTATATTACAGAAACGCCTCCAAATGAGTGGTCATGGACGTTTGTATAGGCACATCATGGATGTCACACATTTGAATTTTAAATATGCTTAAGCAGTTGATAACAAGACATGTATCAGTTTTTGTTAATGTCTGTTCATCAACTACATGTTATATTTTCCCATTTATTGCACTAAAATGAATTTTCATTTTTAGTCAGAGGGGGACATTGAATACATTGTGTTATTTACCGACTACAAATTGTTGCAAAAAATAACAAAGGCACGATTCATCCATTTGTGAAAAAGGCCATGAATGAAATGGAATTGATACATGTAAAGACGATGTGCCCTACGACGTCACGTGTTTACATCTATATTGAAATGTGCCTGGCTATATGCACACACATCGTGTTTTGCATAAAATTTGGTTTAGGAGTGACGTCGCAGGTCAGATCACCTTTGAATTCGGTCGATTCACAACTCAGTGCGCCGCCAGCGGCAAGCCGGGAAAGGCCAATTTCCCACTTTCGGGGTCGACATCGCGTCTATCATGTTGTATAGATGGTGGTCAGTACATATTTCGCGCGAATGCGAGTGGATGACTTAGAGACATTTTTGACTAATCGGGGAATATCTTGTGCAGGAAAGAAGAGAGAAGAGCTGATAGATTTAGCGGAGAAGGGGTGTAAGAAGTACGGTCAATGCATTGGCGATACCCACTTCCGGTTTTGCGATGTCGACTTTTTCCCATGATGCACTGCGTAATTTGGTCTTTTCCCGGCTTGCCGCTGGCGGCGCCCTTGTTGTGAATCGACCGAATTTTGTGACCTTTGATGTCACTCCTTAAACTAGGGTGCATGCAAAAATTTAAATAAAATTTGAGGATTTTGGGCTGTTAGGGTCAACGGTTATAACCAAATTTATGCAAAATATGATGCGTACTGTGCACTGCACCAAGGCACATTTGAATATATATAAATGTAGGGGGGGGGGTTTAGATGTAAACAAACAGATATGTAAATGAATTTTGATCCAGAGCCTGAATATAAGGCGAGGGAAGCTTGATGTATGGCAAGGCCGAAATTCGCCCAAATATTCTGCATGAAAAAGCCTGGCAAGTTAGGTTTTTGCCTGATCGACAACTGGTACATGTATGCCTGCTTTTGAAATAACTTTATGGTATGACGAAGCACAATAGACAAACTATCGTTCATCCATAACAACAAAATACATGCTCTATGAGTCACAACCTACACACACATAAAGGCTGTCTAAAAACACATGTATACTCTTCTGCCTGCAGCTAGTCCATATCCTACACAAATCGGTCAAGGGGAACAAGTTCCATTCTGAGACTTCAAAATTCATCAATACTGCCCCTGCATCAGTACATTTACATTGTACAATTGCCTGCAGCTACACGTACATACAGATTAATATTGAAGGTAGCACTTTAACCCGAACTGTCCCGAATCCTCCAATTTTAATATGATTTTGCATGAGGGGGTTGGGGTTAAACTAAAATTAGAATTATGGCTTTTGTAGCTATGTACAGCTACTTCATCATCTGATGAATTGGCTGTACATGTACATGTACATGTAGCTACGAAAGCTTATAAAATGTCGTAATGTTAATTTTATAGTTAGTCTTTAAAGTGCTACCTTCAATATTTATCTTATCTAGCAGACTAACACGGCTGTTAACAACTTTGTACTGTACGTGTACAGTAATTGAAAATTTCTATTTTTGTATTAAAAAGTGCGTTGCACAACATGTACAGACAAACTGTTTAATTTAACAAAGTCACTCTATACAGTGCTTCAATGGATATCCCATGTCCTTTCTTCATGCTTGAATAACTAAAGTCATGCCACAGACAAAGACAGGGAAAAAAAAAGCTAAAATCAATTGTTGTCAACAAGTTTGGCAACTTTCAGAAGCTGAAACACCATGTATGCATACAACATATGACAGGCCCATATACATACACAGTTAAGTGACTTTGTGATTTTAAACAGTTTGAGGCTGCAGTGGCGTTCATGCTGCAAGGGCTCATCATGAACCTGTACAAGCACACAGCATGCAGTTTATAAAGCCTACAGAATGTGCATATATACCTCCTTGCAATGCACGTGTATTACATGGATAATAGGCAAGTTCTCCCCTAGAAGTCTAATCACGTCACACTAGTGTACTGTCTGTCACCCTGGTCATGTCCGATCTCGACCACTCCATGCATCCAACTGGAGGGGCGTAGACACCAAACCAAGACCAACCTATTTTGTATATTTTCAATCTCCGCATGACCAAATAGAATTTCATCATATATGCACAAAATAGGGGAATTTTTCTTGTTCATAAACCGGAGGCTACGCTCTCATGCTGTTGCTAGGCAACGGATTTTAAAAGACTGCCGTCTTTCAGTGGTGAGACCAGGAATGCTGCACGGTGCAGGGTGGCTGGTGAATCTCCGAGCTGATTCAACGATCATAGAGGAGGCTGCTTATTAGCTGGAGTGGTGGACGGAGTGCGTGGATGAACTTCAACGTGCAGAGGAGGATTAACCCAATAACGTGGAGGACTTGACATTTCAAGAGGAGGAAACGGTAAGGTTGGTTTGTTTGTTTGTTTGTTTGTTTGTTTGTTTGTTTTTGTTGTGAGGTGTGAGGGTATACATTTGTATGCAATTCACTTTTATGAACTGCTGTTTACTGAATCTGCCTCCAGGATGTATGTACGGGTATTTGTAAAGCAATTGTACGTATATGTTGGTTCTGAAGAGAGCTGGATTGAAATTGTGTATAAATACAGTACAGCCCTTGTGTGAGAAGGAAGAGGCAGTTTCAGGCACATGAATTATAATGGTATAAGTTAAAATTGCTGTGGAAATGCAGATACAGTATGCAATTTAATGCAAATTATCATTTCATTCATTACTGTGTTTGTGTTCTTGAAAAAAAAGGTACTCAGAAAATTTGAAGTGATTTTAATGCAAACTATAGGCCTACATTGTATATTCTTACTGGGCTGGTATTCTTGTGAATGAAAGTGTTATAGACACTAACATATCCATTCCTTATTGTGTCAGTATTCTTGAAAAAAAAATTAAGAAAATGTAAATCGAAACGTGTTTGTGATCACACATGTATATTGATAAAAAATATTATTCCCTTTCAAATCCATGCGCACACACACACACACACACACAGTCGTGTACCGACCTCCAAACGCGGACGTCCCATTGTTCCTCTTTTGTTTATACTCTAACTTTTTCGGAAGGCCTCCATAGGTTTTGTACACACTTCCAATCGCGGACGTATGCTGGGAATCGCGGACGATATTGTTCTCTTTTGTTCTCTGGCATTTTTCGTCCGCGGTTTGAATACACCAACGCGCCCACACACACACACACACAGTCATGTAAACGGGTGCAATCGTGGACCTCCCATTGTTCCTCTTTTGTTTACACTCTTAACTTTTTCGGAAGGCCTCCCATTGGTTTTGTACACGATTTTCAAACGTGGACGTTAGGTCAAACGTGGACCCCTTTGTCTACGCCCAAATTCTTTTGTCCTAGGTCCACGATTGCCGGCATATACAAACTCACCCAGTCGTGTATCGACCTCCAAACGTGGACGTCCTATTGTTCCTCTTTTGTTTGTACTTCAACTTTTTCGGAAGACCTCCATAGGTTTTGTACACAATCCCAATCGCGGACGTACATGTATGCTGGGAATCGCGGACGATATTGTTCTCTTTTGTTCTCCGGCATTTTTCGTCCACGGTTTGAATACCCCAACACGCCCACCCATACATGTGTAAATACCGCCAATCGCGGACCTCCCATTGTTCCTCTTTTGTTTACACTCTAAACTTTTTCGGAAGGCCTCCCATTGGTTTTGTACACGATTTTCAAACGGGGACCTTTCTCAATCGGGGACCCTATTCTCCTCTTTTGTTAAAGGTCCCCTATTGAATGCAAAAACAAACTCACACACACACCAAAAAAAAATCCATTTCGTACTGTGGTAGTATTCTTGAAAAGGTTTCTGTCTGGCTGTTATGAGTGAGGTGCTGGTATGCCAATATGGGTTTGTGCAGCCAAGTGTAATACACACAATATACAAACAATGGATTGAGTACGCGCAAGAATGCGTATAGATGACAACCAGCCAGCTAGGTGGCCTTTTTTTTTTTTTCAAACCGCGGCCATGGCCGTCATCCGTTTTCAAGAGGTTATGAAAATGTGTGTTGAAAAGTGCTTGAGATTACATGTTGATAAGGAAGGTTAACCACTTGACCCCGGATTCTATATGGGGGCGCCATGTCGGCTTGTGCAGCCAAGCAAAACGGAAACAAGAGGCTTGTGCAGCCAAGCATAACGTACACAATACCCCAATAATGGATTGAAAATGCAGAAATTGACTTGTATATAGACGTCACCCGGCCAGGTGGCAATTTTTAATCTACACGTACATTGTATTTGTGTCAACCGTATGCAAGGGGTTAATTGCTTCTGAAATCCATGTGTTATATGCAGACATAAAACAAAAATACTGATTTAAAATTGCAAATTTAATACCCTTCCAATTCCCCCAAAAAAACAAAAACCAAAAACATTTTTCAAAAGCAGCTTCAAGTCTTCAATTTCCATGTTACTCCAGAATTCCAGGTGGTTTTTCAAAGCAATCCTTCAGTATCCTTGCCATCAGCTAAAATAATCACCTGTTATCCCCGGGTCTGGTTTTCTTTACACATACCGAACATTGTAGAGAAAAAAATGAATATTTTGAGGATACCCTGGAACATTCATCCTGATTGCTAAGTTACATGTTACAATCCTGAGGTGCATGGAGCTCATCAGACATACATACCCCAAGGAAACGATCAATGATCGCACCAGACTTTACAAGTAACTGCTGGGATGTCTGCTGCTAAGTAAAGGCTCATGGGATCACGCAGGGAATGTTGGCATTTTCATTCAAATTGAATACCGAGACAAAAAAGCATGGGGACCTACTGAGATGGCATTCGAAAGAATGCACTACTGTGTGCTTGGTTCCAGGTACTGATCCCTGGTTAAAGGTTCAGGAACCAATATAAGTTATCCCACGAGCGCCAAGTGGAACACGGAATAATGTAGTGCGTCTGTGTCCCATATTCCACGAGGCCGAAGGCCGAGTGGAATATGGGACACGGACGCACTACATTTTCCGTGTTCCACGAGCGCGAGTGGGATAACGAATTTATCTTCAAGCAAACTTGACGCGCAGTAAAGATGGAACACGCAACTTCGCTGTGCGCGAAACCTGTACCACATACACGCACACATCATTAACAGCCAGCACTATCCTGCAGGAGAAACAGGAGCTATCTGGAAAACGTAACAAGTGTGCGCCGAAGACGTGACGATCCACATTGGACGCAAACGCGCAGCTTTTGAATTACCAATGGATTGTGCAGCACTGCGTTTTGCGTATCGCGCAATTCGCATAATTAGAACAGCGCAATTCGGAGTGTGTATATGAGCCATGTGATATGGTTTTTATCACCCTCTCAGCTGCCACGGATTGACCAATCAGGATCGAGGATTCAAGTTTGCTTGAAGATAAAGATATAGATGAGGAGGGCATAAGATAATTGACACTGAATACTGCATTTCTGTACATTGGAATAATTATGCATTATCTATGGAAAAGTGGGTCAAGTGTGGAGTACGTACTGTGGCTTAAACCAGTGATGTAGTGGAGACCATCACAAGACCAGGCACAAGACCAGGCACAAAGACCAGGCACAAGACCATGCACAAGACCAGCTTGTTACAGGCACAAGTAGCAGGCATAAACCATGACAAAGGAATGCTTTTAGTACAGTTCATTTGAATAGTTTGAGACTTGACTTAAGACGGAAGGTCTTGTAATGGTCTTGTGTTGGTTTTGCAGGGTCTTGTGATGATCTCGACTACATGTACATTACTGTTATAACTATCATCACAACCTATGAAAAAACCAAGTCCTCTTCTCTCCCACAGCTCGTGTGTCTCAACCTGTCACTCGATAGGTTTTGATAGATAGGGTAGTTAGCTCAAATTTGGCACCTGGAGAGGGAGGGTTAAATGGTTACAAAACAAAGATGGGAAAGTATGGGGGGCCATCATCAAGTGGACTCCAGTAGATGCCTGTTCCCCCATCCCCCCATCCCCCAATCATTATACAATGCACGGGGGAAAACATGCACCCTAGCTGGGGCTCCCAGTTACACCTGTAAGTAACCGCGTCCTCCAATTGTTTACATACACTTAACTTTTGGAAAGACCCTTGGTTTTTATACACGGTGGACCTTTCTGAAACTGTGGACCCTACTGTCCTTTATTGTTAAAGGTCCCCAATTTGAACACATGTATACACATTTGAACATGTAGTCGTGTTTTCCCTATACTACTGAGGACAATGCTTTGTGTTTCCTATTGTTCCTTTAATATAACCCAACCCCATAGACTAAGCACGTATTTTTACATCCGAGGACTGATTTTTAACAAAAGACCGACTCCCGAGGACAAGAAAGGTTCCTTTGTATTTTCTTTCTCCTCTTGTCCTCTCAAACGTATATACAGAACATGTACATGTACATGCATACAAACTCCCCACCCACTCCCACACACACCCAGTCATCTTTTACTATACTACTGAGGACAAGGCTTTGTCTTCTCTATTGTCCATTTAATTTAACATTCTCCCATAAGAACACATTTGTTCTCCGAGAACCGTTTTCAACAAAAACACTCCCTCAGAAGACAACAATGTCCTCAGTTGTCATACAATACATAAATGCAAACACATGCCCATAGGTTTTTATAGTTGCGGCTTCAAGAAGGTTCGAATCCTGCAATGGCAGACACAGCATCTGTCTTTAGGCAAGACACTTTACTATACTTGCTCTCTCAAGGAGTAGTATGGGGACCTTACCGGTACTGTGAGGGCTGGGGGGTGAGTTTAGCCGTGTCCACACTGGACTTTTTTTGGAAGGTTTTACCGAAGGGTGGTGGAGCTGGCAACCTAAAATGTGGCCAACCCCTACCACCTCTGTTGTAGCACTTTAATTACCTACATGTGGAGAGGCTTTTAGCCTTGTATTGGGCAACTTCCATTTATAACCGAGTCTAATCCACAGGGGCTACCCTGGCTGTCATTGAGGAAGGACTAGAAATTCATCTCGTCAACTCCCCAGCGAGTCCAGAGATGGACCCAGGAATGAATTAGCCGGTCCATAAAGAATTAGCCGGTCATTAAAGAGGATATCGTGTGAAGTGCTTCGATTCCGCAGGGAATGCTCTACATGAATGCGGCTATTGCTATTGTTGTCAATATGAATATTAATAAGCCTACGTATTCTATTATTTATTAATCATCACGAAAACGTTATTGACTATTTTTGCTTACTCGAGCAATCTTCAAATACAAAAGGAGACTGTTCACGTTGCTTGGTTCTTTTTAAGCCACTTAATCACAAAATCAGCAAATAGTAACTTTTAATAGTGAAACAAATTTGCACGGGCACAACAGTGGTTTTTCTCTGCTACAGTCCCCATTGTGAAATGAATTTGGACTCTTCCCAAGCACTTGTAGTTGCCATCTTCAAGATATTCAAATTCAAATTCTATAACAATCGGCACAAATGGTTTATCCCATGCCTATTCATGATTATTACAAAGACATCGGCCTCATAGGCAGCTGCTATGCATAATGTCCAGGAATAGATGGACAAAAATCAAACAAAAATTGACTTTTGTAGAAAAACTGTATTGCTGTTGCATAATAATTAAGAAGCACCGCTCTAATAAACTAATGACTATTAATCAGACTAAATTATTTTGCTTTAATCAGTTCAGGAATTTGTCCTTTAAACAAGACAGATCTACACATGTACCATGCACTGTGTACAAGAATGCTCCTGAATTTGTAGAATGCCGGTATTATGTAAAAAATTTAAAATTGAATACGAAATGTACTTTTATTACTTCAAAAGGGCTATGACATGGCACGACATCAACAACCACCAAACCAATCTAATATCACAGTACAAACAAACTATTATTATTGTGCAATCAAATAAAGTCTCATAAATTCTTTCTGCTATGAAAATTGAACATTCGACTCAATTCTTCAAGGTGCAGTTTCCTTGTTTCTGCATTTTTGATGCTGCTTTTTGATAACAAAAAAAAATTCAGGGTCTTTTTGTCAACTAAAGTTAACACCAATTGACGAGAAATTGAGGAACAAGACGCTGAAAATGCGGAAGGTCTACACCAGGGGCAAGTTTACCACAGGAACGCCAGCGGTAATTACAGTGTCATCTCCCATTCCACCTTTCTGTTTGCCTGTCAATTAACTCCAGACTGTGGCTCGCGTGCCCTCGCATTGATTATCATCAAATTTAATTTCACAACAAAAAGATGCTTTTATGGCAGGGGCAAGGACTGCTGGACGGTGACGCACATCCGTTCTTGGCACAACATGAGGACAGGATTTCCATTTCTTTGGATAGCAATCAGAGAAAAAAAGTTCATTTTTCCCCCTTCCATCTTGCAAATCTAATTATGCCAAGGGGACAATTGAACGTGCAGCAAAGGCTATTGCAAATAATACAGTCCTATAATCTGGTGAATAGGACTTCAGAAAATATGGATGACCTTGGGGAATTGAGTACGGGTCGGGGAAGGGGAGGGGGGCACATTTCCAACAAAAGATTACCACACAACAAAAAAGTAAATTTTGTTCGTCATGCTTTACATGGTACAGAATTGAGGGATGTCTATCCATTGGGCATTGCAACCTCCCAAAATGTTGCACTTTCAATCAAATAAGGAATCTGCCCCGGGCACAGTCTTCTTTTTGTCTGCACAATTTAAAATGAAACAATTATTTTTAACTACCAAAGAAATTTGGAATCTGAAACTGTGGTGAGTACGTCCTATACAAATGTATAATCAACTATTCTTTGAAAAGTATGTAACACTAAAAAAAATCCCCCCAAAAGAACATCTCATGAGAATAAAATTGCCTTTTCATAATCGCATACAGTACGTAATTGTACTGTAATCCGGTGGCTGCCTATATTGTCAAGCTGGGTGGTGCCACGCCCAAGCATCACAGGTATTCTTATATTTGAGGCACACATGCGTTTATGGGCATGAAGTGCATGTAAAAATTCATGCTTGATGCAAAAAATGCCAAGACTCCAGTGTTATATACATGTAGCTGCGGATTTTAGTAGACGATAGTAAGCCTGGCTACAGCCACTAAACCATCAGACCAATAATTATGCCCATACTTTTTTACAAATATTTTCAGTTAAGAGTCAGTTTTTTTTTTACAAGGCCAAAAAAAGTGTGGGCTACAAAAGACAAGAGACAGAAATCACACGGATAAAAGGTATCTATAACCGATCTTTGGATGGAATTTAAGAGATTATACAACACCTAAAACAATCTCCGGTGGATCGTTGATCACGTGCATTGAATTTTTTGTACCAACACACGGCACGGCGCGGCACTGCAAAAATACAAATGTAGAAGCTCTATTCAACAGTATATGTACACGGTGAATAGAAAGGTGAATAGAATAGCACGGCGCGGCACTGCAAAAATGCAAATGTAGAAGCTCTATTCAACAGTATATGTACACGGTGAATAGAAAGGTGAATAGAATAGCACGGCGCGGCACTGCAAAAATGCAAATGTAGAAGCTCTATTCAACAGTATATGTACACGGTGAATAGAAAGGTGAATAGAATAGCACGGCGCGGCACTGCAAAAATACAAATGTAGAAGCTCTATTCAACAGTATATGTACACGGTGAATAGAAAGGTGAATAGAATAGCACGGCGCGGCACTGCAAAAATGCAAATGTAGAAGCTCTATTCAACAGTATATGTACACGGTGAATAGAAAGGTGAATAGAATAGCACGGCGCGGCACTGCAAAAATGCAAATGTAGAAGCTCTATTCAACAGTATATGTACACGGTGAATAGAAAGGTGAATAGAATAGCACGGCGCGGCACTGCAAAAATACAAATGTAGAAGCTCTATTCAACAGTATATGTACACGGTGAATAGAAAGGTGAATAGAATAGCACGGCGCGGCACTGCAAAAATGCAAATGTAGAAGCTCTATTCAACAGTATATGTACACGGTGAATAGAAAGGTGAATAGAATAGCACGGCGCGGCACTGCAAAAATGCAAATGTAGAAGCTCTATTCAACAGTATATGTACACGGTGAATAGAACGGTGAATAGAATAGCACGGCGCGACACTGCAAAAATACAAATGTAGAAGCTCTATTCAACAGTATATGTACACGGTGAATAGAACGGTGAATAGAATAGCACGGCGCGGCACTGCAAAAATACAAATGTAGAAGCTCTATTCAACAGTATATGTACATGGTGAATAGAACGGTGAATAGAATAGCACGGCGCGGCACTGCAAAAATACAAATGTAGAAGCTCTATTCAACAGTATATGTACACGGTGAATAGAAAGGTGAATAGAATAGCACGGCGCGGCACTGCAAAAATACAAATGTAGAAGCTCTATTCAACAGTATATGTACATGGTGAATAGAACGGTGAATAGAATAGCACGGCGCGGCACTGCAAAAATACAAATGTAGAAGCTCTATTCAACAGTATATGTACACGGTGAATAGAAAGGTGAATAGAATAGCACGGCGCGGCACTGCAAAAATACAAATGTAGAAGCTCTATTCAACAGTACACGGTGAATAGAACTTCCATTTCCACGGTCACGGGGGTCTGGGGGTCGAAACCCCCCCCCCCCTCGTTGGATACACAAGAGACTAGACACAGAGTACAAAATGCTGAACAATGCTGACTCACTCTCCTGAGGACGGACAGAGCACACTGTCCGAAACGTCGTGATCCATTCTCATCCTGGTTCTTTTCAGAACCCCACATCTTCCTAAAAGAGATTAATTTCATATGGTGTCCACCCGCAATCTCTCATTTATTTCTGAACAATAATAGAGTACCGAAGTCTGACATCAGTTGGCGCCGGTGACAACTGGCTCCAAACATATGTAGATTTCGACTGTTCCTTTGTTAACAGCCAGTCATGCAAACACATTGACACAAAATAACAAAAGTTTTCTGGTTCCAAACATTGCATTGACGTCATCACTTCGGTACTCTATTATTGTTAGTTGTGTTTACTTTGCCCCCCCCCCCCCCCAACCTTGACGAGAAATCGCTGTCGCTGCTGGACAATAGTGATGATTACCGAGCTGTTGGAGATACCATTGGTCATTAGTCACTCATAGATCCCCTATCATGTCTGACAAATACAAGCTAACGAGCCAATTCAATCAGTCCTATCATGTACAGTTCATATTGCTACAAGTACATGTAAATTGTATTTTATTGGATCTTTGAAAATGAATGGCAAGTAGGCCAGTCAACAAAGAGTTTGTGTAATGGACATATAATCATGTTAAATGTAAAGTATCAATAATTTCTAAAAGGGGCTAGGCTGCTGTTAATGGACTGATGAGTCAAAGGTTAAGTCTACTAGTACTAAAACTTCAATGTATGGTTCAGCATTGACAGAGGTGACAACGTATAGTACATGTAGGTGTACTTGCACACAGCATTCATACATTCAACACACAGCGTCGTACTTTCCCAATATTTCCGAAGACAATGCTTTGTGTTTCCTATTGTAATTCCTTTAATATAACCCAACCCCATATATTAAGCACATATTTTTACGTCCGAGGACCGATTTCAACAAAAGACTGACTTACGAGGACTGAAAGGTCCCTTTTTATTTTCTTTCTCCTCTTGTCCTCGGACGTACATCATGTGTACATGTATACAGAACCTGTACACATACACATACATGTATGTACATGAAATACACCTTCAATTCGTCAAACAAACCACAAGGGAAACTGACTAGGTAAATTTGAATCGATTGTCAAAGTGAACACAGAAAACTGGCAGGAGCGGGATTCGAACCTGCGACCTCCAGAATACCGTACCGGCACTCTACCAACTGAGCTATCTTGCCCTATATGTTGGCCGTCTCCCAAATTGTCAGTATCTTTGTTCGGGTGGGTGCTAGTCAGAACTCATAAACTCTTAATGTCATATTGCCAGGGTCACACCAAATTTTACGATATAACCTGGGAAGCGACATTGTGGGGATCACTCAATGAGGATACGTCTTAACACATAATTCGTCAAACAAACCACAAGGGAAACTGACTAGGTAAATTTGAATCAATTTTCAAAGTGAACAAAGAAGACTGTTATTAAAAAAATATTCAATGAGATTTTACTGATTTTTCGGAGTTCTGGGACAAAAAAAAGTAGGAAAAGTCGGGGAAAATTTGAATTTCAAGAAAAAAGTACGAAAAGCAGGAGCAAGGTAAAAAAAAAGTAGGAAAAGTAGGATAATTTGAAAGCCTGCAAATGTTAGGGTAACTCACCTAAAGGACAAGCTCAAAAAAGAAAAAAAGAAAAGAAAAAAAATGAAAACAAAAACTAGACAGCAAAACAGATGGCATGATCTCTGTTGAAAAATTATAGTGGGCATAACCGGTTGTGACAGGATTAGTTTACCAATAGATGTATCATGATATCAATATAATTTCACAAAGGCCTACACATTGAAGAAGGTGACAAAATGTTATGATGTAAGTGATGTAATACCCAAACCAGAAATGAGGAACCGTGCACCATATCTTTTATGCATGGATTATGATTAGTATAATGTACAGTGTATTATAAATATAATTTTACTCGAGGCCCACATTTTGAAGGAGTGCTACACCCTTTAGCTGATTTTGATATTTTTTTCTGCACAGAAGGCAAAAAAGTACATTGCAATTATATATTCGTGCTTGAAATCCCACACATATTGAGTTTGCATACATAAATCATGCACCTTTCATTCATTAATTAAACTGACCACATTATGGATGCATGAATTATAGTCCAACCTTCACAAAACCTCCAGGTAAGACAAATTGAGTCCATAGTTTCAACGGGATCGTCTGTACTTTAGGGGGTGACGTCGGGTAATTCCTGATCAATATACACTGCATGTACATAATTAACCATTCATCACAATATAATTAAACCAATTTTACGATACAACCTTGGAAGCGACATTGTGGGGATCACTCAATGAGGATAAGACTTTTTCTTATTTTGTTTTATATAATCTGTCAAACAAACCACAAGGGAAACCGACTAGGTAAATTTGAATATATTTTCAAAGTGAACAAAGAAAACTGGCTGGAGCATAAAATTGGGTGTGATCCCTGGCTATATATGGCATTCTGGGTTGATGACTTCTGACTAGCGCCCACCCGAACAAAGATACGGACAATTTGGGAGACCGCCAACATAGGGCAAGATAGCTCAGTTGGTAGAGCCCCAGTACGGTAACCCGGAGGTCGCAGGTTCGAATCCCGCTCATGCCAGTTTTCTTTGTTCAGAAATTCAAATCCCTCTGGAAATTTCACAAGAAACATTGACCAAACATTATTCAGGTGTTCAATTTCCAGATAAAATTTGTGATCATTTTTACCAACTTATTATTTTTTTTATTTAAACTTAACCCTCCTACTGTTATAACTATCACAACCTCTCAAAAGAAACCGAACTCCTTCCTCTCTCTCATTTGTAGCTTGTGTTTCTCAACCTATCACTTGATAGGTTTTGATAGGGTTGTTGGCTCCATTTTGGAACCGAGAGAGGAAGATAATTAAAGTTTGCTGGTTTATTTTAAAATGTAAGTTTTCCATTATTAACAAGTGAATTTGATATTTACGCACATTTGTATATTTTCTTAACCCCAACAGTGCTGAATGCATCAATTTCATTACAAATTTCCACACACCCTAGGGGGTTGGGGTTAATTGAATCTGCACTATATAAATGAACAATTTTGTTTTAGTCAAAGCCAGAACATAATACAAAAAATGTAAAACCAATCTCCCCCCCCCCCTCCCCCCATCCAACAAACAGGGAAAAATAGAAGAAAACAAAACGTGCACATACATTCAAAAGTCCATGACTAAAAAGGCTTACTTCCTGTTTTAGTGTTAGCAACCTGCTCAGGGAATACACTTCATGACGTACACAAATGTAGAAGAATCAACTCCCCAAGCTCGGGCAATCCTGTGACATTTCCCTTATTGCAAATCAACAGAGTTGGTTTTTTTTCACAAGATTTCAACATGTCCTCTCCCTAGACAATATGCGCCTTGGAACCACACAATCTTGATCGATTCAGGCTGTCAAAAGTTGACATAAATTGCCGACAGAAGCTCAATAATAAGCTCCACAGGTGAAAAAAAAATGGGGGACTGACTGTCGGTGTATATTTTATAAAGAAAAAAAAAAGAGGGAAAATAATACATTTCATCAGGATCTGCTTGTTTGATTTGAGGGGTCTGGGATTATGGACTTCACTTTCCAGAGGCGTTTGTTTGGACGGCCTCTGCAATGATAACATGCCCTGCGGCACTTCTGTGGGGACTGAGCTCCTTGCGATTGTATTTCTGGACTCAAAATAAATACAAACATGTATGTGATTTCATGATCATCTGGACCCCAGACACTCTCGCATTTTATTTTTGTCTTACTTTCGTTCGATGGCACGAGTCCACTGATGTATTCATTTAAGTTGCTCTCTCCATGTCTTTTGGGGTGTGGCACCCCCAAACAAATAAATGTTAAAATTGAATTGCTAATGTTCTAGCATTACCAAAGCTATTTACATGTAGCTTTCCAATGAGATAATGAACAAAACAAATCGAATGCCGATTACTAATCAACTAATAAATATTCTTTTGAGCTTGGAGCATCCTGCACTCCTCCCTGTACATTTGATAGGTAAACGTGAACAGATTTTGTTTTTGGTTTTTTTCAATGTCTCATTGAAAAGTGAATAATTCTTGTATTGCTGTTAAAAATAGCAATAACAAATTATATATTTTGGCCGAAAGTTGAAAACACCACTGGTCTCACTTGTTACACCCTACATCAAGTGTCAGGGGCGGATCTAGCCTTTCAGTTAGGGAGGGGTTGTACCCACCTATACAGGTACATGTATGGACCAGCGGTATACCCACTGGTATTAAACAAGGATGTGGTTTAGCATTGCTTATCACAACTTTGCTCAGCAGCCCAAGGGGGGGGGGGGGGGGGGGGGTTTGCAACCCCCACAACCCCCCTCTAGATCCGCCCCTGCGGTGTGCATTTACAGGCAGTACAAGAAATCGGGTACCTGATTGAAAAAAGCACGGGTACCAGGGTACTCGTTAAAGAAAGCCAATCCAAAAATTAGATCTCGAAAATTGCTGTTCATAGTGTTCGTAAGGTCTGCACGTTAAACTAGGGGTGTGCATTTACGGGTATTAAAAGAACCGGTACCCGATTGAAAAAAATACGGGTACCTGGGTACCCGTTAAAGAAACCCAACCCAAAACTTCCAATCCCGGAAGTTGTAATAATATCTTTCTCTGAGATTCAAAAAAGTCTGAATTCAGACAAAATTCTGAAAATCTAGTCATGCCTGTCCAGTAAACATGGTCACTTCTCCACCTTTGTGTGTGCCGGCACGCGCATACACCGGTACCATCACAAAAGACTTGTCCGGAAGCTTTATACAGTTGTATTCATTGTGGATTTAGGCATGCTATTATGTCTCGTCGAGGCTCTTATCTATACCCAGACTGCTTAAACCACGACCAGTAAATTCCCTTTATTGTCAACTTTTGTGAGCGTCATAAACATGAAATCTGTGCTGTTTTCCCACATAGTCCGGTTTTAATTTTGAAAATACCTGACAAATAACATTCAAAACCTTTCTTTTTTCATTGTCTGGGAAGTAACTATGCGATAATGTAAAGTTGTACGGGTACTCGATTCCATAACCTGGAACCGGTTCCTGACATGAACGGTCAGGTACTCGGGTACCCGGTTCCGATGCACACCCCTACGTTAAACACATTAGTGCATCAATGCAGCAAGATGCCAGTGTGTACAGCGAGCTCTATAGCTTTACCGTGCGTCATAAACATTATTCTGTTTTGTTTTTCCATACATGTATGCAGCCTGGTTTTCATTTTGAAAATTCTCCACAAATGACATTTAGAAACTTCCTCTTTTTCATTGTCTGAGAAACTACATCACTCACACTCCTGAGGACGGACAGAGCACACTGTCCGAAAGTGCAAAGCTTCAAATCGTATCTAACTACAAAGTAATATGTTAATTCGGTTACGGGTACTCGATTCCATAAGCTGAAACCGGTTCCCGACATTAGTGGTCGGGTACCCGGTTTGGATGCACAGCCGGCCCTAACCACGTATGTACATGTACTTTAACACAACACTTAGTACACAACACTTGCAAACATCAAAAACAAAACTACTGAATTATTACTAAATACCTTAGTAGACTAAGTAAATAGCAGTCTCAAGCATCCTGTGAAATCATGGCACCTGGTGTGCTGTCATTTTCAAGAAATGTGGAAATTTATATCATTTTCCAACGATAATTGTCAGCCGACAATCATTGGAAATAGTCTAGTTCCCCAACCTGATAATTCCCCCCCGACTCTATAAATTGCTCCGTTTTATTTAAAGTATGGTCAGGGGACAACTAGAACATAATTTTCCAAATGAAGCATGATATATATTGGGGGCAAAGGAACCCCCTCCCCCGCTTTTTGTGTTGTTCACTGTGTTCCCGGAATCTCAGGATTTCTTTTCAGAAATCGAGGGGGATGTGTTATAGGTAACAATAGTCTGGAGTGTGTATAGGGTATAGGGACAAAAAGGGGGGAGGGGGGTTACCCCTATGCCCCATATCATGCTGGGTTATCTAATTTTTTCTCTGTTTTCCCAGCATATATCTATGCACACAAAACTTTAAACGGGTCAGTGTTTCACAGTATTTGCTAACACGCTATAAAATATTAACCCCCCCAAATCCATTTATTTCTGAAAAAGCAAAAGCAAATGATGTATACTCCCTTTAAGGCTCCCGGACAAACCATTTTTGGAGTTTTTGAAATGATGTTCATTGCAAAACCAATTGGCGGTCAGCAATCTAGAAAACAAAATTATGCCCAAGGTATACTTACGCGACAAACAAAACGAGAGAACAAAAATACAACATGGACAAGCTCTGCAGTTATTCCAATCAATACGGTGTCAAGTATCCGAAAAACAAAATTCCCCTTGATGTAATCCCATTTAACGAAGACTACCTGGATCACTAAAAGAAATTTTTTTTTTCATCAGAAACGGAGCATTCATTCAAGCATTCAAAACCAAAGCTGCCTCTCTGTCGTTATTAGAAGCTACTGCAGAAACACTGGCGGGCCTTCCGGAAATTTGAAAATGGAGCTGCCATCGTACTAATGTACGAACCCTGAAGTCTTTTTTTCTCTACTTACACTTTAGGGTTTAGGCTTTCAAGTGCAGGCTTCACTCCCTGTCCTACATCCCCAGTTTCAGACCAATAATTGAAACCAGACACTGGTCTACCCTGACAAAAGCGACAAAGTTGAATATGTAATACAAAACCCAGATATCAGAGATGCGAGTAAACCGCTGACGACAAAATCAAAACTATCGATTCTTAAGATGTGGTATAAATACAAGAACCGCTCCTTAATCCAGAAGGAGGCTGCGTGCTGAAAATTTGACGATGGCTTGAGACAATTCTTGACTTGGTACTAACGATTTTTGCCTGTAATGGGATCCATTGCCGCTGGTGTCTTACTTGAGCAAGCCCAGCCTATCACGTTATCCAAATAATAATAATAATAATAATAATCTAATTGCACTTTTTTTTTTCAAGTCAAGCCGTCAATTTTTGTGTCTCCAAATTGCTTTAACACCCACACTCATCACTGTCTGATGGATCTAGCACACGGAAAGATCATATCTCTTTATTGGCTTCTGTCAATCTTAGGCTACTGCTACACATACACGTAGGATAACGTTGCAAGATTTTGTGAATGTATATCAATCCGTACAGCTCTGATACCAAAACAAATTGTTCGAGAAATGTCTATTTCTGAATTGTTTACACAGCTACTCTAGATCTGCAGCCCGTTGTGCAACAGCTTTATACATGTACGTGGCGTCTGCAAGGGAAATCGGACTTACATGTAATTAGTAAGTCGCATGACCTATTTTTCACTGTCAAAAATGATTTTCTTACATTTCTTAATATACGAAAATATTTTTTTTATTTCAGGAAAAATGTTCTTGTCTCACTCCCTAGAAAACTTTTCATTTTAAGAAAAGCATTTTTAGCAATTGAGTAATTGCAATTTTATACATGAAAATCATCAACAAATCATGATTCCTGTTTTTTGTAAAAATACTGTAGTTTAAAAGCATATTTCATTCAAAATACCTGGTTTGCTTTTGTGTTAAGACTATTAAATGTGTACAATTTGACATTTTAGTCTGGCGTACTGTACTAAAAAAAAAAAAAAAAGAATTGTAAAAAAAAATGCTGAATTTACGGCTCTATTCGAAAACCAAAATATCATATAACAGTATTTTTTTCACCATTACAAAGCTTACATTATAAATATTATTATGGAATGGAAATCTCCATTTGGTGCCATATATTCCAGTAATCCGACAACCACAACCACCTATCATTTGCATTTTCCTATACTTATGAGGACCATAAATGCATGAACCCTTCTTTTGTTCCCTTTTTCCGAACAGCTCCCATAAAGTTTGTACACAAAATTCTCCTGAGGACTCGGCCCAAGTCCTCGGTGTCATTGTTATCCCTAATCCCCCATTGTCCCAAGTCCTCTCTCATATAGCCTAACCCACTCACACAAGTGTGTAAACACCCGCAATCGCGGACCTCCTATTGTCCCTCTTTTGTTTATACTTAAACTTTTTCGGAAGGCCTCCCATATGTTTTGTACACAATTTTCAATAGTGGACCTTGATTCAATCGTGGACCCTATTGTCCTCTTTGTTAAAGGTCCACGGTTTGAATAGCTACATGTATACAAACTCACTCACACACACGGAACTGGACAAGGCAAACGCAGTGGTAACATTGTCTGAAAAAGATCTTGTGATACTGTCTACATGTACTTCATTAATGTAATGATGCGACGTCCTTTTCTGGCAAACACAACAACTCTGTCGGAATGTTGCAGCAGTTACTGTGTGTCATGTTGCATTCAATTGCTCTCCATTATATCCTGTTTCTTCTTAACCCCTTGAGCACGGTATTTTACGGGGGACGTCGGGGTGGCGCGGCGGTTTTGGCAACCAAGCGAACTGCTACAATGTGTTTGTGCAGTCAAGCGTATCATAAACAATAATCCAACAATGGATTGAAACTGCGCAAACGGCGGCAAATGGCGTCATCCGTACGCAATGGTTAAGAAAAAAGTCAAACTGTCTGTTTTCTTGGCATAGCTATTTTGTCTAGTGTGAAGTACTGTAATTTTATCCTGTGAATACACGCCCACATCGCCTTCATTTCCAAATTGAGATTGGTTTCATGTTCATGTTTAATAGCACTTATATGTACATGTACATGTATCTCCCTCCCTGACCCCCAAGTGCCCCCTGTACTTGAGTTCCCTCCTTAGATCTGCCCTTGATCCCTTCTTCGATCTTCACCTGTGCCAAACCGGCCTGCATGCTTCATTAGCCATTGAACACCGTCAGCACTCTTGGTATTAGCTAGTGTGAGCACCTCAGTCAATGCTCCTCAATGCCTCTACAGCCAAACTGAAGGGTGACGCGCACTTTGCAGTGTCATCCAGGTAGAAACTTGTCCTCTGCCTCAACGGACTCGATTTTATGGTTTAACACACATTCCCATCATAAGATATGTTTTTATTTTATTCGGGGGGGGGGGGGGGGGGGGGGGGGGCACTTAAGTCATTGCATATTTGTACATGTATAGCATTCCTGCTGTAGACTCATTCATTGGATGTGTAAAGTGCTAGAAATTTAAGTTTTTCTAAAGGCAACTTTTGATTCATAACGAGTTAATGTTGACACATATTTTTTCTCGGTTAAATTCAGAGCAGAATTGTGTACACCGGATTGTTGATGAAACTCGGTTGCAAGTTCTTTGAAAGTGAGCTTCCTCATCATAAAGTCTGTCCCCAGGCATGGTTGTACACGAAGAAATTGTGTTTGGAACTACGTAATATAAAATACTTCAGGCAATAGCCAAGTTTTGAAGATCTTCATTTTCAGATTTTATTTTATTTTTTTTTTGGGGGGGGGGGGATTTTAGGAAAAGTACTAAAAGAATTCAAGCTGATGAAAACAAAATAGCATATCTCTTTAAAAATAAAATAAACATGTAGCATCAAGCTAACCAAAAGTTTTGTAACTAAAACAAATACAACTGGTACATTTTTTGTTATGGAAAAACATTGGGGGCTGTCTACCTCCCCTCCCCCCCCCCCCCCCCCCCCCCCCGACCTGCTTGTTATTTCTGAGCCATGTGTAGTTATTATCATTACAACAAAACTATTAGGTTAACTATTTCAGGGGTGATATTTGTCAGGATTTTTTCTGATTTTAGTATTTTTGGTCGGGATTTCAGAATTTTTAAACCTAGAATTCCTGAGGTGTTGTCCTAAAGGTGTTTTTACCTGTAAAAGTGGATATAGACCAATAAAAACGGATATTTTAAGGGGGTGCTTTTAGGCAAATACAAACTATGTTGATCTGGGGTCTTCGTGGAATTTTTTTTGGGGTTGTTTGTGGATTTTTTGTGGATTTCGTGGATGTTTCATTTTTGGCCAATCTCGCACCCCTGCTATTTGCTACTTCGGGGGTTCACCACGATCGTATACATCTATCAATTGACTCTTTCAGTAAATTTGAAAACAGGAAATATTTTACAATCACAAGAACATGGACTCCTATGCTTTTGAAGCCTTTCAATTTGTATGGGACCTGCTCCTCCCAAAATCGGAAAAAAAAAAATACAACTCATGTTTTCAATTGACGTTTTATATTTAATGTAATTTAGTTTTCTACATGTAGCTCTGGCAAACATAATTTTTTCCTGGTATAATTTACCCCAAAATTTTTACCCAGAAATCAAGGGAAATGGGACTACAGAGCAACTTCAGTGCAGGGAGAGAGCTTCCGCACTTCCATTAAGCATAATGCATACTGGGTAAAATTTAAAGAGGCAGTTTAATGCCAAAAAATATGTTTAAAATATAGAATGTTGAAAAATGTTGGAATAATTGCCGGTCTTATGAAATGTTGAAAAATGTTGAAATAATTGCCGGTCTTGAACTTAATAGAAAAATGTGTATCATAAAATGTGTACCTGGCTACCCGTTAACCCTAACCCCTCGAGTACTTTTACTAGAAAGTGTCCTGAATCCGCCAAAAGTTTGTCATGCAAAAACTGCTGGTGTCCTGATGAGTCCATCAGAATCCACCAGTATACATACGGTACATGGAGATATCCTGAATCCATCAAAAATCCACCAGCAAAAGTATGATGGATTCTGACGGATTCAGGATACCATGCTGGCATAAAATGTTTTGCAGTGTGTTTCTCCATAGTCTTCAAAATCCATCACCAACATTTCTGGTGGATTTTGATAGATTCAGGATACCATGCTCGCATGAAAATTGTGATGTGTATTGCTGTATAGGATCCATCAATATACACCATTTACATGGTTCAACCATCCTGAATCCATCAAAGTCCCCCAACACCCCAATATGGAGGTATCCTGAATCCATCAAAATCCTCCAGTACTGCTATAGGCTTACAATCCTTAATCCATAAAAATCCCCAGTTTGTTCAATATGGAGGTATCCTGAATCCGCCGAAATCCTCCAAAACAGGGGAAGGATTTTGATGGATTTATGAATGTTAGAAAGTTACTCCCAAAAAATTAAATCCCAGAAATTGCTGTTCATATAGCCCCCCAAAAGTTGGACCGACCGACCGTAAAATCTCATTAAAAACATAACTCGGCCTCTCTGTCTCAAAAAATGTTTGTATTTGATGTACCTTAACTTTATGCGTATTTTCATGTAAAAAATAAAACCAGTGGGTTCGTCCAATGTTTAGGCCTAAACATGCCCAGGTGAGCGTGAAGATGACTTCGCATGTGAAAATGCTGTGCATACATGTACGTGTGGTGTAAATTGCAGTTTCGCAAGCGCCATAGACAGTTAATCTGTTTTGTTTTTCCATATGTAGATACTATGGCCGTGTGTGTAGTGTGAAACGATCGCACAATACAGGAGTCGAAACATTACACGTGTAGCACAAATGCTGGTGTTAAGTTGAGTAGTGTGAAAATGGAACGGAATTGAACCGTGTTGACATTTTACACGGGTTGGAACCGTGTAGATTTCAACACAGATCGGACGTACATAGTGTGAAAAGGCCTATAGTTTGCAGAATTCAGTGACCGCTGAACTTTTACAAAAACACTTCAGAGCTGTAATGTTGAAAAACATGGATAGGCGGGGTACGTATCCACAGAGCACTAGCGACTTAATTCAGTTACAATCAGAGACCATGGAGCAAATTGGAGGATGTTCCAGTTGTTTTCTGTAACCTGTGTCACAAAAAATTGAAAGCTCAATTTTATTAAGGTTGCTTTTGAAATCCGGTTAAAAAATCCGGAGCCATTACTGTTAAGATCATCAATCATACATCGTGCGCCCTTCCCTGATACTGAAGATCTCCACAAAAGTTTCCACTATAGTCCCAGTACAAATAGAAGGTTGTTGACCAGGCTAACTGGATCCACCACAATTCCCCTGTCTGTCTGAGCCTGGTGCCACAGCTATAATCCCAAGCGAGCCGTAGGCTGTTGCAGGCGTGTTGACTCTACTAGTCTGGTGTGCGTGCCGATGCCTGTGTGGCCTCGGACCCCCTAAGCACTGGTCCAATCAATTGCTAATGGACACCCCGAGTTCTCGCGGGGATTGGTGGCTTTACACAAGGATGTCTCTGGTTGGTCAACAAGATTGACATGGCAACAACCACTAGAGCGATTGTCACTCTCTCCTTATAAGCCTTAAAAAGATATCCAAAAGATAACATCTTGATGAACACCATCGATCTGCTTGAGACACAGATTGTTGTTCGTTCACTTGCGAGGCATACTTAGAAACCCCACCCAATTTCCAAATTCGGCTCGTGTTTCAGGTAGTTGAAGAGATCACTGTGATTGTATTTTTGTAACAAAATGAAATAAATATAAAAAAAAAACCCAAAAAATAACAATATATATATATATATCAAAAAAATTAGCTGGCCTGACGTTTCGAACTTAAGCAAGTTCTTTCTCAAAGGCAAATGACAGAGTACAAGAAACAAACATGTAGGGAACACACATGCATGAGGGGGTGGGTGGAGAAACACAAAAGAGGGATGCAAGGGAGCATGGCAGTGGGTAAACATCAAAGAGAGAGGTTTGGGTAAGGATGAATGCGGGGAGGGATTAGGATGAAGGTTGAAGCTGGGGAATTGGACAAAGGAATGTGGTTAGTGGCAAAGATAAACAGGAAATGGTAAGACAACCCCATTTGGCCAAGAGACCCCAAGAGGGTTTGCCAGGAGGATAATCTGTAAACAAATGACAATGGGGGAAAAATTAAAGGTTAATCATTCCCTTCCTGGATGTTTAGACCATGTGGTTGAATAGTCCGAAGACGTTTCATCCAAACTTTCTCTCGGCTGAGGCGAACTGAGTCCTTGCGGTGGAAAAGTGATTCTATGCCCTGTAGAATCATATCAGAAATGGAATGGTTAGGCAAGTTGAAGTGATGACCAACAGGGGTGTCAATTTTCTTGGTGTTTACAGTCGATCGATGGCCATAGAAACGCTTCTTGAGCGTGTTCTTGGTCTCTCCGACATACTGGATACCACAAACCCTGCAAGAAATGAGATATATGACATTAGAGGTGTTGCAAGTAATGTTGCCATTGGTTCTGTGAGTAGTTCCAGATGAATGGCCAGAAAAGGAGTCAGACTCCTGCATGTGAGTCTGGCAAACAACACACCTGGAATCGCACTTAAAAGTACCATGCTGTATGGGAGGGGATGCAGCCAAGGTGGGGACCTCGGCTCGAACAATCAGGTCTCGTAGATTGCGGGGGCGCCTATAAGCCAATATTGGGTTGTCAGGGGCGGCACGGGCAAGGCGATCTGAAGTATGAAGGATATGATGGTTGTCATTAGTTATTTTACGAAGGGGAGGGAGACTAGGATGAAAGGTGGTGACCAAGGGAATCTTGGGGTCGGCATTAGTGCTAGGTGTCTTTTTCTTGAGCGCAAAATCTCTGGTGATAGATTTGGCTCTGGCGATAGCACGTTGAACTTGGCGGGAGCTGTGGCCCCTGGCAACCAAGTTATTCTTCAGTACCTGTACATGATGGGAAAAGTCAGAATTATTAGAACAAATCCTTCTGAGTCTAAGTGCCTGGCTGAATGCTATGCCTGTCTTGCAATGCCTGGGGTGACAGCTGGAGGAGTGGAGGTACTGGTGGGTGTCTGTGGGTTTAGAATACAGATCAGTGGTTACCGAGTTGTCTTCCTTGCGGATGGTGACATCCAGGAAGTTGGTCTGATGCACTGAATACTCTGATGTAAACTTGATGGTCCTGTGGAAGGAATTAATGTGATTAATGAAAGTCTCCAGACTGTCCTGATCACTGGTCCAGATGAAAAATACATCGTCAATATATCTCCACCATACCCAGGGGCGACATGGTGCTGAGGCAAGCATGCGCTCTTCGAGGTCGCCCATGAAGAGGCATGCAAAGGAGGGGGCCATGCGAGTGCCCATGGCTGTACCGTGTACCTGTAGATAGTGTTTGCCTAGGAAGGAAAAATTGTTCTTGGTTAGTACAAGTCTCATGAGGGTGCCAATATCACTGATGGGTGGGGTTGTGTGTCCTGCCTTGGCCAGGGCCGAGGAACAAGCACGAATACCCTCCTCTTTAAATTAAAAGCAGTGGCAAGTGCACATAGAAGGTATGCAGCAGATTTAGTCCAGAGGTGAATTGAGATGAGGCAGGTTTGTACAAGGAAAGCCATTTTTGTTTTAATTTACAATGTACATTATGTACAATGTACATGTACATGTAGGATCAGAATTGGAATAGCAATCCTATCTTTATTTAATGTGTGCTTTCATCTGAAATGTATGAGTTAATTAGCTACATGTAATTTTGAGAGAACTGCTTAAATCGTCCCTTTCTTGATAGGAAAATTATAAGTGATCTGTAAACAAATTAATAAAACAATACAAGGTAACTGCTTATATTTTGTCAACGTGAACAAAGAAAACTGGATTCGAACCTGCGACCTCCGGGTTACCATACTGGCGCTCTACCAACTGAGCTATCTTGCCCTATGTTGGCGGTCTCCCAAATTGTCAGTATCGGTGGGCGTTTATATTTTGTGAGGTACAATTGGTCTGTCATAATAACCAGTGTTTACACACAGGGTTTCTTCCAGATTTAAAATATTCATGGCCACTCGACTCCCACTAATTTTCACACATTGATACTCTTTGCTGTCATTTACATGTATGTCTATGTATATAACCTTGTCCCAAGTTCGGGGGAAGATTAAACCTGACAGTGGAAAAACGTAGTGTACAGGATTGGTAATCCTCCAATTTTTTTTTTACTGAATTATTACGAAATACCTTACTAGGCTGTAAGTTAACCCCTTGATGAGCACGGTATTTTACAGGAGACGTCGGGGTGTCGCGGCGGTTCTGGCAGCCAAGCGAACCGCTACAATGGGTTTGTGCAGTCAAGCGTATCATAAACAATAATCAAACAATGTATTGAAACTGCACAAACGGCGGCAAATGGCGTCATCCGGCCTGGTGGCACTTTTTTTTTTTACGCCATATGCCGTCATCCGTACGCAAGAGGTTAATAGTAGTCTCAATTATCCTGTGAAATGATGGCACCAGGTGTGCTGTCGTTTTCATGAAAAGTGGAAATTTATATCGTTTTCCAACGATTGTTCGGCCGAACAATAATTGAAAAACTGCCCTCTATTGACCGAATCTAGTTAATCCATGTTGGGTCTAAAATAGGTTAACAATCCGAAAATGGGCGCACGCGTCGTGTACCGAAGCGACGCATTGTAACCAGTGCATGAAGTGGATCTTAATTAATTGGAAGATCCGCTGGGCCCTCGACCTCTGTACATGTTATGTGACCAATTGAAAATGATCCCATTTACAAAAATTGGGCTTATTTTGCAAGAGGGCGCTATAACAAATCAGGCCTCAAATTTAAGATTTTCTAGGGCACGGCCATTTTGCCTTCGATAATGAAAAATTTTGCAAGGCACCAAGGCCAAAGCAAAGGGCACCAATGGCATTTTTATGCCCTGCCGGCGAAACTGTACATGTACAAAACGTACATATATGCCTAGCCCATAATATTCCTAATCAAAGTCACCAATAGCTTTTATTCTGTCCATCGTTTTGGAGTCAAAATTTGCACGTAACTGTATCATGTACTGTATTATAACGTTCCACTTGTTACGCGCGAAATACTTGAAAAACGCACTGCATATTGTAGGCTGCTTTTTGACTCCCAAAATGGCATAGCAGTAGCAAGAGTTAGAAGATGACGTCATGTGCAAAGGGTCTAGCCCCAAAAAACATTGCCTCAAGAACCGCGCCTGATTTGGGGGGGGGGGGGGGGGTGGTCTTAAGTGAATTTAGATAGGGAATCCAGTTTACTCAATTGGGCATCAAGGGTCACTTTAAAAGCATTAAATTTACAATCAAACTGACAAAAATGTATAGTACACGTATATTTCTGCAATAAACAACACAAGTGCAAAGACTATACTGGGAAGATTTTAACCTCAATGAGTGCTGACATTTTTGGGGAAAACTGAAGATTTCATTTCTGGTAAAAATCTAAAGGCCATCGTAGAAATCCTTTCTCGAGACATGAGAATGTCATCCATCAGTTAAATAAATATCTTTTATGCATGTTGTGTTGCCAGGGTCTATTAATTAACCCTAATTAACGTCCTAGGCATTACTTTGGTATAAAGAACTGAGTAACTATATATAGTGACTGAATGGGTAATGACTGAGCAGTCTAGATACTGGCAACTACAACATACATACATGTACATGTACATACAGTTAAGTTACTGGGTAAATTATATTTTTGATGAATTGAATGGCTAAGATAAACAAATGTATCATCTCTGAAAACCAGTATTCATACTGTGTTTCCGCTTTAGATGATAAACATTTTTCCTCTAAACTGGGCAACCTACCTTCTTAGTACTACATATTACTACGTACATCATGTACACGTACACTATTTAGGGTGAAGTACCAAATACTAAAAATGACTACATGCATTGCACACAAGTAGGTGAGAGTACTGCATGCTACATTTTACTACTAGTAGTATTTTGTAGCTTTAGGCGATGTTACATGTAGGGTATAAGCTTAGCATTTGAACAGTATTATTTCAAGTTGTACACTACGGAGACGATAGGTTTTCAAGAGTTTACAACAAATTTCCAACAAAACTGAAATGAAAAGCCTGCTGTACAACAAACTAGTCCAACAGCAAATTTGGTTGGATCCTGCTGAGTATACCACCTACATGTACACACCCCACTCAGCCTTGGCATTTTGCAGCTACGTGCCCTGCTGAATCCAACAAAATACAACAGGTACACTGTACCGCTAATTGTTTGTATAGAAGTCTGTTTCCACCCAATACTAAAAAATCCAGCTCATCACCCAGCAAAATACAACAACTTGACATCCAACACACCATGTACATGTAGTTTGTGTCGATTGCTAAATCAAACAAATTGCAACAGCTCTATTTTACCATTGTTGCAGGGTTAGGGTTAATACAAATACCAGAACCTACATTTAATAGTGAACGATGTCCAAGATTTCACCAATTCCAAATTTCATGTATACACTTTTGATTTCAATCTAATTCAAGCACAGTTGACGTCTCACAACTGTCTGGACGTGCAAGAAACTTTCCTCGTGAGATATGAATGACCTCATATATTGTAGACATTGTGTCGGGTTCGTTCCTGCAGCCTCCTCTTGTCATAATCGTATTATCAATCCCTCATGATAAAGCCGTCTGTATCGATTCCTGTCTCGCAGCTGACATGTCCTAGAGGGACACATCCACTCGGACGTGACCCGCAATTTTATAGGCTTGTGAGAGTGTCAAACGTGCACTGTAATTATGACTAGCAACCACCACCCCCCCCCCCCCCCCCCCCAGTACGGATCGCTGCAAGTCACAAAACCTCTGCACATCACATCGGATGGATTAGCCCCCCGAGGCTCAAAGTACATTAATCGATAGCATTCACTCATCCAGTACAGACCTCCTCATATATCTCCACTCCTTTCAAATTACAGCCCCTTGTACATGTACAGTTGTATACGTTGTAAAAGTCGGTAGGCCCCTATCTGACAAAAAAGTCACGATTCCATTTTTCGGATTCAACTTTTGAGTGGACTCCAGCAGGTGGATTGGATTATCAGTTACAGGAATGCATGCCTGTACTGGGGCTGTGAGGCTCATACATGTAGGTATTGGGACTCAAATATTTCATCATCATGAGATTACTGCAAAGAGATTTTTGCATTAAACACTGATCTACATGTGTATGAGTATAAAAGCACTTGTGAGTGCATCCGCAGCCAAAACTTCACGAAGTATGAGGCTACATGCATAACGGAACAGACTCGTAATGTACATGTACATGTACTGCATTTTCCCATATTTATGATTATTTTGTGTGTGTACACTGTTACTAGGCCTGGAAGTTATAATTAGAAGCCTCCTACTATTTCAAAGGTCAAAATCAGTCAAAATTTCCTTCCACCCCCCCTGCTATACTTTTACACAGACATGATCAGATTACATCATGGTTTTGTACTATGGCAGGAGGGTCAAAAACAATCACCTTGACTGATTTTGACCCATACAACAACATGGCTCAGAATGTATGTTTGCATAGGATTGGTTTTTAAAGCCCTGCCAAATTTGTCATCCAGTTCCACATAGGCCTACATGTACTCTGCAAGTGCACTTCGCCATCTCCCAATTATAACAACGTACAAGAACATACAGCAATAAGGAGTGGGTCATTTAAAATTGGTATTTTTCTTTGGAATCTATTGCAGATTTATTCTCTATTTAGATCTGGACCCAGGAAAACCGTAAGGGTGGTAGTGCTGGCAACCTAATATGTGGGGAGTGGGAGGAAGGGGGGGAGGGGGGGAGGAGGGGCAGGGGAGGGGGGCAGGGGAGGGGGTCGGGTCAGGTCGGGGTGGGGGTGGGGTATCAATTGATAGGCGCATTACAACATGCATGAGTTATTTAAACCTATACATGTATGTAAGAGAGGAATACTATGCAGGTAGTTCACTGTTTCAGGAAACTGGCCATATACATCCCTTTAGAGTGAGTATAAGCAATTTAAAGTTCATGACAGTCATGTTTGAATAACAGAAATTGTTTTTACATAAAAAAAATAACAGAAATAAAAAAAAAATCAAAACGTGATTTTTATTAGTGATTTAAAAAAAAACAATTCAGTGATTTAAATCATGATTTAAATCAATGATTTGAATCGAGTGATTTAAATCAAACATCCCTGATATACATGTATGCAGGCTACCGCAGCACATGCACGAAGGTGGCACGCACACGGCACCAGTGTTGTAGGTCTCGAGACCTGGTCTCGGTCTCCAGACCGTTTCGAGACCTTCTTTTTTAGGTCTCGGTCTCGGTCTCGTCCTAACAAAGTCTCGGTCTCGAGATGGCTGGTCTCGGTCTCCAATGCTCGGGTCTCGTTCTCGGATGCCACGGGCTCGGGTTTTATCCTCGAGACCCATCGAGACCACAGCAAAAATACGTGCGATGCGCCACACAAATCTAATCTTCATTCCAAACATAAGTATCTGACATGCATCATCACTCTACCAGACAAGCAACTGATCGAGGACACCCTGTTCATTCCTAAATACAAATCAGAATGCTTATAAAAGCAAAGTCCTTTTGTTGCTGGGGCTACTGTCTGGAATAGTTTAAATACAGAAACCAGATCAGCAGCCTCAATTGGTTCTTTTAAGTCAATGTTGAAACTTAACATTTTAACCTTGTATATAAGTTGCTTCTAAATTATTGTTTAAATTTTTCAGCATGTTAAGTGTACACCGTTTTAGCATGTTAAGTGTACTCAACTGTCGTTATCATTTACATTTTTTTTCTTTGTTCATGTGTATGAAAGTAGGACTTTTTTTGTGATTTTATCCTTAACGTCTTAATCAACACTTTTGTCAATTGTCCTTTTCATATACACATTGTTTTTGTTGTATACCCGTCCAGGTCTCTTTTTATTTAATGATTATTTGGTTATGATTTTATATGATCAGATATTTTTATATACTTTTATTCCTTTTGAATTACTAGTTTTTGTTTTATTTCTTATCTTCTTTGTAATTTTATGTCCAGGGCCCCGTAGAAGACCACATCTATGTGAACGGGCTACCCTGGTGAAAGATCAGAAATAAAAAATAAATAAAAAATAAAACATAAACGACGTTGTACATGTAAGTGCAAGTTTTCATGGAGAAGAATTAGATTGAAGCTGGAAAGGAGACCAGTATATGCGGCTTGTTTATTCGGAGTACTGGACTACTGGTACCCGTGGATGTGCATCACCCATGTATTTCACTATTTTCCTCCACATTACAGCTCTGGAGTGAGTTTTTGTAAAACCCAGTGGTCACTGAATCCTGCAAACTATACCCAGTCATTGGGAGGGCATTTCATGCGGCACCTCACTCATCACTTTTTGTTGGCAGGACTGTTTATAGCTGGATGGGAACTTTCGATGAAATCAAATAATTGTTATTCGGTAAGAAAAAAAATAGGAAAACTAGATTTAAAAATCTCTGATTTCTCCCAGTCAGGGTTGTGTTTGAAATAAAACTGCACGTGATGCCATCAAGTTATTTTTCAATAAATTTGTCACTTACATTCTTAAAGCTGTATTCCACGTTTCAATTAGATTTTTCTTCAGTGTTTTGAATACATGTACACAACTTCTTGGAAAAGCCAGTCATTTTCCATTGAGGACAATCAGCAATTCTAGTCAGTTTTATTTTTATGCAAATAATATTTGGAGAAATTAAGTCTGTCACAGTGCCATAGGTCTCAAAGCCATAAATAACTCAAATTTGTGGAATCTTTGAATTTATGTGTGTACGCTGTGAGTCTTTATAGTTGAACACTTAATTTGATATAACTTGCATAATTAAAGATAGTGGCCCTTGATAAAGCCGACTTCATATACATGTATATATATATTTATGAGATGATCCCGATGTTCACCTTTTGTACGAGTTAGGGGCCATTCAAATTTTCAATGTTTTAAAATTTTGATTTGTTTTCAAAATTTGTTTGACCATACCCACCCACCCCAATTTTCGATCTTAAAATATTGATTTTCCATTAAATTAAACAAATACATAATAAAATGCCCAGTTTCATGACAGGGTGATGCAGCGTGGGTCTCCCCCACTTGAACATGTGCCCCCATGACTTCTTGTGTTTCATAATCAGCTTCTGACCTACCGCTGGCGATACTGATTTTTTTGTAGTCGATATTTTTTCCCACTGTATCGCCGATATGGCGATAAAATCGTCTACAAATTACGGCATAATAAAAATGTTGTGAAAGGTTAGCGATCTTAAAATCCTAATGTACAAACGCATAGGCCTAGGCCTGAACAACTTTCAAAAACTTAACACAGCCAAAGCTCTCTGTCACAATATCGCCACTCAGATCATCCACCCATATGGAGGAATGGTCCACTATACCCACGTGGCGGCCAGTGTTGCAGCCAACTTTTTTACCAAGTCATTTTTGTTTCAATTCAAGTCACAAGTAAATTTTTTCAACAACTTCCGAAATTCTTTAAGTTGAAGCCACACAATACCCCTTTTGAAGTTGACATTCGTGTAAAAATCATGCATGGACACGTATCGTTTTTACCAGGGCTTCGCAACGTGCAAGCAACGTGTATGCTTATTAGCACGGTTCCCATCTCTGCTGCGGTATCTAATTGATAGCAGTAGAGACGGGAACCAGTCTACAGTGCGTACTCGATTGGGTATATTTTGATGCATGACTTTTAAATAGGTCTATAAAATTTTACTCTCTCGATCTCAAACACCCTTATTTGCATTTCAAATATGTATTGTGATTATATACAAACGTTACTTCATCGTTTTGAACGTTTGAAGGACATTACAATAAAGCATTTGCCAAGCGTGTTTGGCAAAAAAGAGGAATTCCTGCTACGCTTTAATTGTAGATTCAGGCCTAGCAAAGACGATGGCAGTCGTTGTAAGATGATGTTTTTTCCTTCATGTTTTTATATCTAATCAATAATGTGCAGCCCGGTACTGCAGTGCTTTGCCAAAAGCCGAAAAGCCATAAGAACAGTCTATGAAGTATATCCACTCTGTTGAACAACAGATGACACAACGTCTAAGAGGACGCAGAGGCCGTACGGGTATAGGGTTGAAAAAACAAACAAATCGAAATGGAATTGGCAAGTCAAAAGAGCATTTCTTTTAATTTTCCTTTATGTTTTTATTAAAAAGTAAATTTTGATTTTCAATAAATTTCCTTGACCCACCCACCCACATTTTCGAAAAGAAATCAAAATTTAAAAATATTGACAATTTTGAATGGCCCCTCAGCACAAATAATCATCCATGCATTTTTTTAACCTTTTGATCAAAAGCAGGGCACAACAGCCCATCAGGGAAATAGGCTTTATTGAACACCATAATTCTTTTTCGTTTTTGGTCTCGGTCTGGGAAGTTGTGGTCTCGGTCTCGGCCTCGGCCTGCAAAAGTCTCGGTCTCGGAAGTGTTGGTCCCGGTCTCGAAAGCCTTGGTCTCCGTCTCGAAAGCCTTGGTCTCCCTCTCGAAAGCCTTGGTCTCGGTCTCGAAAGCCTTGGTCTCGGTCTCGAAAGCCTTGGTCTCGGTCTCAAAAGCCTTGGTCTCGGTCTCGAAAGCCTTGGTCTCGGTCTCCAAAGCCTTGGTCTCGGTCTCAAAAGCCTTGGTCTCGGTCTCAAAAGCCTTGGTCTTGGTCTCTATCTCGAAAGCCTTGGTCTCGGTCTCAGTCTCGGACATAAAGGTCGTACGTGATCCGGAACTGCCTCAAACGATCCGGAACTGTCGCGTTCAATCCTGTACTAAAACGGAGATTTATTTCCCTTTAAATTGAGTTCATGTGGACATACTTGGTTTTAAGATGAAGAGGAGGTATTTTACTACAAAGTGATGTCACTCAGACACAGAAACATCAAACACCAGCGGGGTTACAGCGGTTTGTACGAAAAGTGATCTGGAACTGTCGCACTGACAATCAGAAATAGAATATGTGTGCCCAAATTTTACCAGAATTATGTCACGGCTATGGTGAATAGATCACGCAAATTTCATTAAATGTGCAACTAAAGCATTGCGATTAATGTAAGCACTTGTTCATTGTGTCCTCAATTCATCACCGTTCCAAGCTTTTGGAGTAAACCAGCACAGCTACTTACCTCCTTGCATCCTGGTTGCCTGAAATCATTGCCTGGCTGCTCCTTTAATTCCTTCAACATGAAGGCCATTGAGTTGAATACACAATTCGGCCCGTTGTCTCATATCAGCAACTTCAAGTTGAAGGAAGAGCAGCCAGGCAATGATTTCAGGCAACCAGGATGCAAGGAGGTAAGTAGCTGTGCTGGTTTATTGTCTACTCCAAGAGCTTGGAACGGTAATGAATTGAGGACACAATGAACAAGTGCTTACATTAATCGCAATGCTTACATGTAGTTGCACATTAATGAAATTTGCCTGATCTATTCACAATAGCCGTGACATAATTCTGGTAAAATCAATTTTGGGCACACATATTCTATTTCTGATAAAATTGACTTTGATATAAAAAAAAATGCGTTTTTTTTTTTAATCACCTTGTATATGAATCTCAGCATGTGATTCATGCACCCGGTGCTGCGCTCACACCGGTAATGTACATATAATGTATGTACATGGCATTGTTCCAACCCCAACACTAGTATTAGCCATCACATTAGTTGCAATTGACCTATCGCCGTTCATGACCATTATCCAATCGTAGCGTCTGTTGAACATCACATGATATTCCAAATCTTGGACAAACAAAAAACATTCCAAAGACGCGCATTATTCGGCCGCATGTGCCCCCTGTTCGTTGAAACGCAGTACACCAATACGGGTCAAATTTAACGCAAACGCTCAACCGGCAGATCACATTTTTATTATACTAATTTTGTTTGCAGCACATTGGCGAAGCCCGTTCAGCGTAGTTTTTTGTTCTGTTTATATTTCTCAAGTTTTTCCGATTCTCGGACGGTGAAAATTATGTGAGTGGGGTCCGGGGAGTCTGCATTATTCAGATATGCATTATAACGAGCGGCTGGAAATTGGGAAAAGCTATTTTCCCACTTTTTGCAATAAGTGGTCGCACGAAAGTCTGCATGCACACGTGGGTAAAGTTGTCTCAGAAATCTGAGACAACTCCTGTATCCGGTCAGAGAGAGCGTGTATGCTATGATTCCCCGTAATATGCTACTGCGCGTTTCAAACTGACGTGTGTAAAGTTGTCTAAGGGGCGTGGCTAACTCACAAACGGCGATAGGTCAATTGACCATACATGTACATGTACACATGTTCTTAATCACATACGTTGCACATGTACGATGTACATGTAGGTACAATGAAGAGCAAATTGTATGATGCATCCTACATGCAACAGAGACCTCATACCATTAGAACTTAAAACATCCACTATTGTTCAACCGACCATCAGGGTAGTTGTTCCAGACTGAAAATGTGGGGAAGCACATTTTTTAGGACCTAAATTTCAGAAACTTCAGTAGAAATTTCAAAAGTTCTTAAAGGTTCATAAAATTGTGAGAATCTTGAAACATTTTTTATCAAATTGCATAGATGCTTCCAAAGGGGATGCAGAGTTTTAACAGGAATCATTGACCCCAACCTTTTTTTAGACCATTTACATGTAGGGAGGAGTTTAATCCTCCTACACCTTCCCCTGCCCCACCACCAACCCCATGCAGATTGGCAAAAAATTGAGATTGGCCAAAAATGAAAAGTCCACGAAATCCACGAAAAATCCATGAGGACCCCAGATCATTGAGATCAACATACATTGTACATGTACATTGTAGTTTGTATTTGCCTAAAGGCACCCCCTTAAAATATCCATTTTTATTGGTCTATATCCATTTTTTACAGGTAAAAACACCTTTAGGACAACACCTCAGGAATTCCAGATTGCAAAAGAGATTCTTTAAAAATCTGTAATCCCGACAAAAAATCCTGAAATTAGGGAAAATTCTGACAAATCTCACAGACAATTAGAAAAGTGACTTCCCACTGCATGCTCAATAATCAGTAGCGCATCGATGAAATACAGCAAAAAGGAAATCCGCATCAGATTGGCTGAAAATGGCTGTTAAAACATCCAAGGGTCTAAAGCCTTGTCCCATTCGCCCCTCTGACAGGCTTGAGTGGGGTCAAGTTTGTTGTTTTGCTGGCCCTCGATCCTGGGATTCGTAAATGCCATCAAATCAAGGACATCATAGCTCAGAGGAGAGAGGGTTGGATGAAGCGACATCCCCCATGACTACCAAATACTGCTCAGGATATGACCCTTCAGTAGGAACCTCACAACCCATGGGATGGTACGGTGTAGATGGGAAGGATAGGGATAAGCAGGCCTTACAGCCAGAGTTTCAAGTCAATCAAAAGTCAGTCACAGGTCAGATCGAAAGGCGGATCACATGTACAAGTCAATCACAAGTCAGCTCACAAGCTACATGTACATGCGATGAACAATGACAAGGGAATGCTTTTGTTAAATAGTGTGTTTGAATAGCTTGTTACATGGCTTGAGACCAGACTTGTGAAGTGACTTGTGAAGTGACTTGTGCACTGCCAAAAATGATTTTCTTACATTTCTTAATATAAGAAAATATTTCTTATTTCAAGAAAAATGTTCTTATCTCACTCCCTAAAAAAATTGTCTAGGGAGTGAGACAAGAAAACTGTTCTTGAAATAGGACACTTTTCTCATTTTAAGAAAACCATTTTTGGCAGTGTGAAGTGACTTGTGAAGTGACTTGTGAAGTGACTTTTTGTGAAGTGACTTTTTGTGAAGTGACTTGTGAAGTGACTTTTTGTGAAGTGACTAGTGATTGACTTGTGATTGACTTGTGATTGACTTGTGATTGACTTGTGATTGACTTGTGATTGACTTGTGATTGGCTTTATTACAACTCTGCTTATACAGCTGACCTGTATTTTAGGTGGACAGCCCCACCACCCTTACATGAGGCCTTTTCACACTATGTACGTTCGACCCGTGTTGAAATCTACACGGGTCCGACACGGGTCCGACCCGTGTAGACTTCTTAAAATTTCAACACGGGTCAATTACGCTGCCTTTTCACACTACTCAACGCAGCGCCAGCATTTTTGCTACACGTGTAATGTTTCGACCCGTGTATTGTGCGATCGTTTCACACTACACACACGGCCGACCGTTCAACACGGGTCGATTCGGAAAATCACCATACTGCATTCTGGTCGTTCCGCCGAGCTGGCTTTGGATGGAGCTGTCAGCCCAAATCCTCCTCACTCCATGTCGGTCTTTTGTCTGATTTGGGGCCCATTTTCTCCGACATATCGGAGGTAAAAGTATCCAGTGTGTTTTATTCCTCCATGATGCTTGCACGCGTACTTGCACTTGACCGGCGGCCAAGGCCAGCTGTTTGCAACAAAGCAACGCGCACGCGCAGATGCACTTTTGGGGTTCCCTATATTGAGCAATAACCCCGGCCCCCTCATACCTTAGTAGCCTTTTCTCGAGACGAAGTTCGCAAAATGTTAGCTGCATGTACGTACATTGTACACTAGGAATAATATGGTAGCGTTCAGTGCGGTTGTTTGCATTTGACCAAGACTACACTAACGATGGAATACGCATGCACGCAATGTCCACTACATACGGCGCGGAGATGCCGGATAAGTCATGTCGGGGTTTAAAACGATTAAAGAAACGACACATTTAGTACAGAATGTATTTTTGTATTCCTCCATATACGTTATGTACTATTCTGCCGTCAAATTTATTGGAAATAATTTCGCGCAAAGTAATCTAGACTAATTTACACTTAACGTATACACACTTGGACTTGGAGAAACCATAAACGCTGCAAAAACTGAAAAAGCTACATAATACCGAAACATCGGCAATTATCGTCATATCGAACAGCCTAGTATGTGGTGCTCTGCACGCACACTCCGATCCACGGTTACACGGGTCCAACTCAACCCGGAGACGTTCACACTACGACTTTCAACACGGGTCCAACTTCTCTACACGGGTCGAGAGCTCTCAACCCACCTCCCGAGCAGGGTTGAGTTTCAACCCGGGTTGAGCGCTCTACACGGGTCAGTGCCGTGTTGAAATGTTGCAGTGTGAAAAGGTCAGTCTAGTCAACACGGGTCGGACCCGGGTCCAACACCGAGATTTTTCGTAGTGTGAAAAGGCCTATGGACTCTTAACCCAGAGATGTATAAAGTGATCAGATTTTCATCCATAGCCGGAAAATAAGGCAAGGGATGCCTGTATGATAAGGCCTGAAATTTTAGCCAGACATTTTACATGAAATAGGCTGATTGAAGTCAGGCTTTTGCTTGAAAACTGACTTCCCTGTTCACCATGGATGCATCATGTGCAAATTTCCTGCTCACATCACACTGCCAAGAGAAACACTAACCCTAACCCTGCCAGACGCAGCACAGTGCATCTGTGCTGAAAGCTCCACTTTGCTGGACTCTCGATCCACACAAGTCAATGTGAAAGTATGCAATCTGATGCGTCCGGCAGGGTTCTAGCAAACATGCCCTGGAGGGTTAGGGTTAATTAATGGCTTCCCACAATAAATGCCATCGAATTAAATCAAGGAAGATGATTGCAATATTTTTTGAGGAGATGGCAGTTGTCAGCCTCAAGTTTGATGCGGGTGATGTATTTTCTCAGATGTCAATTCCATGTCTATCGAGCTACAATGTACATGTACAGTACTGTGGGCACGACAGCAACCCAAGCCACTAATTGAGAAAATTGCGACATGAGGGAATTTAAAATCATAATGTCATTCAATTCTACAAATATGTAAACATGCACATATGCAAAACTATTGCATGCACCATCTGTCGACAAAGTGGCCAGGTTTGCAACAAATGTGTAGCAATGGTGAGATTTCACCGACAAACAAAAACTGTTCAGTCCACAAAAACACCTCTCTTTGCAGACTGTAGGTAACAACCATTTAAGGTATAATTTTGTTATTTAAATTCTGTAACAATGTACATGCATGCACAACTTAAGTGCCGATGCTTGTCCAATGATAACATAGGGCCTGTTTGTTTCACATGAATCCGGATCGCAATCAGTGATCCAGCCGCTGGTTCGCTCCATCCATTAGGCGGAATCTGTGAACCAATGCATGGATCACTGATCGCGATCCGGATTCGTGTGAAACAAACCGGCCCAAAGACATTTACCTCAAAGATTGGCCCCTACTCATAAAGGTCTATAAAAACATCTAGATATAGAGGCACAACAAAAGTAGCCTGGATGCCCGAAAGACATTCCTACATGATCATTTCAGAATTTAAAAAAATGGTAAATCGAACAAATGCAAAAGACTCTGAATAAAAGAGACCTGTTGACATGAGTCACACGTCACCAAGCATGTTTCCATGGAATTGATGTTTTAAGTTAAAACGGTAATAATGTTTTTTTTTAAACTGACATTTCCTGTTTAGAGATTACTTTGATTGACAGTTATATGTAAAAATGAGAAAACAAATTTGCAATATCTGAGAATTTACGCATGAAGCCATGTTTTGGCCAAATTGTGGTCTCATATCAACCAGGTCATTGTCTTAAAAGGGCTGAGAGCGGGCGGTCTGTTCTTAACACGAGTTCCCTGTTCTTGCGCTCGAACGGCAGGAACGCGACCCGCGAACATTGCACTCGGAACAAGATCACACACCACCTACCAGTCGGGGTTTACAAGAACATGATGCAATTTGACCCGACGTAAAAGACGACGAAAGATGGCGGATGATTTGGTATAACTATGTTTGACGAAGCATGAAAGTCGGCGTAATGTTGCCTAAAATTCCCTTCCAAACGTTTTGAAAAATAAAGCTTTTTCTGAACAAACTAGTAGAAAATGCAGTCTAAATATTGTGCTTCCGTTAATTATTTTGCGTCTGAAATTCAGGTTTTTGAAACGAATGCTTGATTAATAACGTACATGGGCGCAGACATTACATTTTGCGTGGTTACCAGCGATAGATGGCGCTCTTGGCTATCAGACGTTCTTTGGCGCTCGAGCGGCCGGAACACGAACAAAGACACGAGTTGTTCTTGAGCAAACAAGAACAACTCGCCCGAACTCGGCCATGGTGTGAACTTACTGTTCTCCTGTTGCGGACACTCCTCGGCAACCAGTGTGACATCATCTGTAGCTGAGTAAACAAATAACAACATACAAATAATATCCTTTTCATTGAGAAATCAATTGTCATTGGTGTATATATACAGTGTGATATGTACACATTAGACACTGTTCAAACTTATGCTTTAGAACTAGGGATGTGCATTTACGGGGTGGTACGGGAATCGGTTACCCGACTGGAAAAAAAAAGGATGGGTACCCGGATACCCGTTAAAGAAAAGCCAATCCCAAAAAATTAAATCTCGGAAATTGCTGCTCATATTGATCGTAAAGCTCCGCACGTTAATACCACATCGGTGCATCAATTATGCACAAAGATTCAAGTGTGTACAGTGAGCTCTATAGCTTTACGGTGTAAATTGCATAAATTGAATTTTCGCAAGCGTCAAAACGTTATAGTCTGTTTTGTTTTTTTATGTACCCTGGTTTTCAGTTTAAAAATTCCCCACAAATGACATTCAATTTTTTTTTTTTATTGTCTGAGAAATTACTAAGTAATATATTAATTCAGTTTCGGGTACACGATTCCATAATCTGGAACCGGTTCTTGACATTAGCAGTCAGGTACTCCGGAACCCGGTTCAGATGCTGGCACAGCCTATGTAGAAAATTATACTTTGTTGTACCATGGTATTAAATTGGGAGATCCGATTGGTTCGATAACCGGTCACATGGTTTATTACAAAAGTTCATGTGTTACTCCAAAACTGATGTACTCCAAAACTGATGTACATTACGCTTGGCTGCACAAACCATCTGGCATACCGGCACCCTATTATAAAAGCTGGGCACAAGAGGTTAATAGGAAAAATCAGGAGGGTGGGTCAGTCGGTCAAATTTCTTTTTTCTTTTTTTGAGGTGTTTTTTTAACCATCCATGAAAACAATACTACATGTACACTGTACATGTCATGTCATGTAACTCGGAAGTTGAGAGTCAAAAAGCAAGCTTATTTAACCCTGGGTTTGTGCAGCCAAGCGTAGTGCACACAATAGGCAAACAATGGAATAAATATGGGGAAGAATGCGGGTATAGACGTCAACTGGCCAAGGGGTTAAAAGTGAGATGGCAAAATACACACGATTGTGCCGTCATACAATGTAGCTGTATTTAAAGACAATGATTTTAATCAAACTTGTTCATTTTGTGTGGGAAAAGGTGAGATTTTTACAATAATAATAAGAAAATATAATAAAAAAACGCGACCCGAGTTTTGTGCATGACTAGGGTCGGTCCTGGAGGGCAACACAACTATTTCTTTTTTTTTGGCCTAATTTTAAAAAGGCACTCAAAAAGACGTGCCTTTAAACACAGTGACTGTGACATATCATGAAAAGCCGCGGCTCTTTGTGTCTTGATGTATCCTTTTTTTTTCTCAGTATTCTCGAGTTTAATCAATAAATGCAATATGCACACACGTACATGTATGTGCACGCATGCCAGTGCAGTAATGGCTAGTAGCCAGGGTTAAATTATTGGCAGTCCATGCAGTCTATTGACAAGCCTCGATTATGTTTGGGTGGGAATTTTAGGTCAGAATCTCAGAAAACGAGGAAAGGGGAAGTGATCAGACAAAGGGGAAAATGGGGCACGCGGCCTGTTCATCGTCATGCGACCGACTGCCTGGGGCTACACCAGATTTCATAACGTGGGCATACCTGTCGTTTTGAATTGCGTAAAATTGCTTTAGAATAGAATGGGGTTTCATTAGCATGCATTCTGTCATTTTATAAAAGTTCTTTAAGGCAGCCAAAAATCGAATGAACCAACGAGAGGTGATTATTTACCCCTAAATTTCAGATCAACCCCCCCTCCCCTCAAACAAAAAAAACAAAAATTAAGTGAATGTACATGAAACTTGTTTCTTATGTCTGAAGATCCCCACCTTCCCCCCCCCAAAAAAAATTTTTAAAAACAAATTAAATTTCAGATTAAAAAAAAATCAGTTACTACAGTTTACCTGAAACCCACAAGAACAATTGAAACCACACTCCCCACATTTTAAACCAAATCTGTAATAGTGAGGCAAGCAGTGTTGTCATATTCCACCGTACATACATGTATGACAAAGCTCTGAATTTCAACTGACTACAGTACATGTATGTCAGTTAACATGGTTTTACAGCCCCACCTATAGTGAGTCTTCCTCATATTTGTATAATTTGCAACTCAAGGGTTTTCTTGTCATGTATGTAACATTTCTTTGTTGTGTTCAGTTCTCTAGATCTTTCATTCTTGATTGTCTTTTGAAGGATCCGGCCCAGTTTTATTTAATTGTAAACCATAATTATTTTAATGATGATGATGAGTGTAGCTATTTAACCCCTTGATGAGTCTGGGGCCCTGTTATCGAGAGTGCGTACTTCTGGCTGGTATTACCGAGAGGGCGGTGCAGCTAGCACCGGAAAAGAGTGTGGGCACGCAGGCCACGGAGAAAGTGCTGGCATGTGGGGATTTTGAGTGTGGTGCGGTCAAGTATCTTACAGGCAGTATGAATGAAAAACTACATGTATTCATCACACTCCCCATTCAAGAACAATATAGTTCAACGAACTCTATTCACTGCGAAACCCACACCAGCCACAACTGATCTGATGAATTCTTGAATGTACACGTAAACAGGCCCATTGGCCGCACCAGCCTACATTACATGTACGTTATGTGGGATTGCGGCTATATAGATGTCAACCGGCTCAGTAGCCTCGCCTCATGCCACGGCTATAGCCTATCATCCGGGCTCATAATGGGTTAAAAAAAGAATAATAAGTTCACTACATGTACATGTACGTAAAATGATTTTTTATGAATCTTGTCCTCCCTACCTGGGCTCAAAATACAAAAAAAATGTACATTCACCCGAGGGACAGCTGGACCACATCTAGTGATCCAAGATCCAGTAGCTTTCCTTCATGCCAAGCTGCAACAACAGGCTTCCAAGCAGATCCAGGTGAAAAAGTAGGAGAATAAATAGGATCAAAATAAAAGAAATAAAAAAAACAAAAAAAACAGGACAAAAGTACATGTAGGACTTTTGTGGGCTTTCAGGAGCAGCTGAGGGATGTAAACGTACATGTTTGTACAGCACATTGCAATTGAAAGTTAACCTCAAAATGGGAATTTCTCTTCACACTTTTTCTCTTCCCAGGGAATTCATTTTCATTTCACAAAATGTGAAGAAAAAAATTCCAAAAGTGGGAAAACATTTTCACGCCTTTTCACACAAGTGGGAACACCCAGTCGTACTTACCTATACTCGCGAGGACAATGCTTTGTGTTTCCTATTCTTCCTTTAATATAGCCAAACCCCATAGACTAATAAGCACGTAGTCGTACGTTCGAGGACCGATTTTAACAAAAGACCGTCTCTCGAGGACAAGAAAGATTCTTTTGTGTTTTCTTTCTCCGCTTGTCCTCGAACATAATACAGTACATGTACACAATTTCACACCTTTTCTCAACGTGAGAAAATAATTTCCCACTTGAATTCACAGGTGGGAAAAGTTGTGTGAGAAATTTGAAATGTGAATGGGAATGTGAATGTGAATTTCTTTTCACAAAATTTCCCATTCCCAATAACAGTGTTCACTTTCAATTGCAATGTACTGTATTGAGTCCCTGCAAGTCCATCACAAGTGTTCCAGCCGCAATTTGAATCACAAGCTATTCAAATGAGCTTTGACAAAGTCAATCCTTTGTCATTGTTCATCCAGTTACTTGTGACCGGCTTTATGAAAGGACTTCTGACTGGACTTCTGACTGGACTTCTGACTGGACTTCTGACTGGACTTCTGACTGGACTTCTGACTGGACTTCTGACTGGACTTCTGACTGGACTTCTGACTGGACTTCTGACTGGACTTCTGACTGGACTTCTGACAGGACTTCTGACAGGACTTCTGACAGGACTTCTGACTGGACTTCTGAAAGGACTTCTGACAGGACTTCTGACAGGACTTCTGACAGGACTTCTGACTGGACTTCTGAAAGGACTTGCAGGGACTCGACTACAACTCGGTAGTTTTCATTGATACTCACCCATGTCCACAGCATCACAAGCCCCATTGCATGTTCTGTACTCACAACACTTGTGCTCCATCCTCAAATAAGCTCTTGCAAGCAAAGTTGCAGTACTCCTATCCAAGCCCTTCATTGTGTGACTTTCATATGACAGTGTGTAACACTGTTATGAAAAATATTCAATGAGATGTGGGACAACAAAAAGAAGGAAAAAGTGGGAAAAAATAGGAATTTCAAGAAAAAGATAGGAAAAGTAGGAGCAAGGTAAAAACCTTAGGAAAAGTAGGAATACTTTAAAGTAGGATTCGGCGATTCCTTGCCGGAATCGATAAGAATCGATTCCAAACTCAGAATCGGAATCGCGATTCCACTTTTTTGATGAATTGATTCTCTGATGTGGCCGATTCCAGTTCCCCGAGCGTCGATTTCAGTCTTTGCGCGACGATTTTGAAGACTGGCCAACTCCAACACGCCTTCAAATAAGTCTTATTCTTTAACAAAAAGAACCCTAAACCGTTTCAAAAGCATGCAGGTGAATCAAAGACAAACTCTCTAATGAAGCCGTTCTTTAACAGCCCCACGGGATATTAAATATCACAAAGTTTTGTTTGTGGAACACAAATGCAGCCGGCGCAGCGCATGCGCAGCGCCACGATGCAATTTCCTCAAGAAAACGGTAATTTGTCTTTGACGTAACATTTCGTTTTGTTTATGCGAATCGGGTTTCATATCATCTCAGGAATTTTTACTGAGATTTGCAACCATATGCAGGTCCCGAAAATTGTAAAGGTTTTTATAAAATTCCTTTAAAGAAATTGAGAGTTTTCAGAACCATCTTTCAAAAAGTTTGTTTCGGATTATTCTTTCCCTATAACGAATCAAAAACAAGTAGCGATGAACCGCCGGCGATTGTCGAAAACAAATGTTAAAACCCCCTAGGGAGTTTGTAAAATCATATTGAAATTGTTGGATTTAGCATGGTTAGGGTTAACTACAAAGTTCCAAATGTATACCAGATGAAAAATCATTGCTATAAAAGCACTTAATACCTTAATTAAAAAACAGTTGTTAAAGCAGACGAGCGTGGGCAGCGTTGGGAAATCTTGCGATCACTTGTGGAAACCTGAGCAAGCTATTTCTCATCTTGGGGAATTCCCTTGTGGTTGAGCCTGTGCCGACTGAAAGACCGTACCGTCATTTGATTGGCAAGTTGGTCTCATTTTCCACTTCCCATGACCCCATCACGTGATATATATAAGTTGGTACACAGTGAAATCGTAAACAGGGCTACTGCATATGCATGCTCACATGCTGGCAAGGGGCGTGGTGTGACTGACATTATCTTTCAAAATGTTCAGACATGTGGATCGGCAAAAGATTAAGAAAATTACAGGAAAATATTCAAAATATTCAAAATATTCCTGTAAATTTTTCCGCTAAGAATTTTGCAATGTTCCAATGTTTAAGCTACCCCTGGTCCTGTTCTTTAAAAAGTTTAGAGCGGTAGCGTCAAGTCACGCGTCGAGTCGACGCCAACAGTTTCCAGGACTTGTATGTGCATGCATAGTAGCCCACCCTCTTTTTATGAATGACGTGTACTGGTACTTCGTGGGCGATTGAGAATGCAGTGGTAAATTTGTTTACCAGCAATCACAGCAGCGATTATACATGACTCATCAAAAATGAAAGCACATGGTGAAATTCGATGTTTTCCAAAACAATTATTACGTTGCAAAATGTAACATAAACAAGATAAACAAAAGGAACTAAGAAAACAAATTATTTAGCGACTATTTCGCCGGATGGAAATGCTAGTTTTTTCAGCGTACCCTATTCACTGTTTTCAACTGTTTTTCTGTTGATAGCGCCGCAATCAACAGGGATTTTTGCAAGTTTTCCTTGGAAATTTTTTTTAATGTTGGAACATTTATTTATTTATTTATTTATTTGTGTTCCGTGACGAAACGTGACTGCAATATGGATATTTAATGACAAATTACCTTCTATAAGAGCGATTACCCCCTATAATAAGTTAATAGTCTCTTTATTGGCATTTTTCGTGCTTGTTTACTTTTTGTTTATTTTCGGAATCGATTCCGAGTGGTTCTCAGATTCTTAGATGGAATCGGAATCGAGTTTCTAAAAATGTTGGATTCGCCCAAGCCTACTTGAAAGCCTGCAACAATCTCCCTGAGAAATCACATCCCACATAACATTTAAACTGACCAACATTTTAAATACACGTACATGTATAGACACCTCAGTGCAATTTAAAGCTAGCCTCTAACATAACATAAGTAATCCTTCATCCTCACATAAAATTTCTTTCTTTTCGGCAAGATTTCGGGACCTACATTCAAGCCCTATTTTCAAGCATTTTAAATCCCCCCCCCTGAAATTTAAGCCCCGCCCACAAGAATGCAATATCTGCTCACATACATGTACGGCTACAGTTTCAATGTAATTTAAAATTAATGAATGCAATATCGAGGGGGGAATGCTAAAACCGCGATACCTCATACCAGTATATGTTTAGCCAGACTCTGTGGGCTGTCAGACCAGCACACGTCTTTGCCATATTACTTCCGCCAATTAGCGACGGGAGACTGTTTGTGTAAGAAACTATCCGGTCATTGGTATCCAACTCCCAGTGCACCCCCCGTTATTAATTTGTCCAAATGATTCCGGACAAATGGCAAAATGGGCAGCCACGTGCACTGGAGGGCACATGATGTGTGCATATGGACGGACAAGATACGGCGACTAGTGGGTACCCCTACAATGTACATGTGTGTAGAGCTACAATACGTCATGAACTTATGTTGACTGTATGCGCAAAGGGTAATGTGTGGACAAGGACGCATACCTGTGGTTTACTATTTCTCCATGTATTAAAGTGTATGGAAACATCTTGATAATGCTGCCACACAGGCATGCACCTGTACTGTGTCTTTTCTAATACCACACAGGCTTTGGACCATTTATACGATGTAACATTATCCAACAAACTGAACCGACAAGTGCATGGTAAGTCCAATTTCATATTATTTGACTAAATCAGGCTTTCAAGCAGACTTGGGTGAAAAAGTAGGAGAATAGTAGGATCAAAATGTAAAATAAAAACAGGACAAAAGTAGGACTTTGGAGGACAAAATCAGGATAAAAGTAGGACTTTTGCGGGCTTTCGGGAGTAGTTTTTGTTAAAATTCAATCAACCATGTCCACAGCATCCCAAGCCTCGTTTCATTGTGTACTGTAGTTTGTGCTCCATCCTCAACTAAGCTCTTGCAAGTCAAGTTGCAGTACTCCTGCACCAAAGCCCTTTATTGTGTGATTTTCATATATGACAGTGTGTAACACTTATAAACAATATTCAATGAGATTTCATTTTTTTGAGTTGTAGGACCAAAAATTAGAAAAAAGTAGGAATTTCAAGAAAAAAAGTAGGGAAAGTAGGAGCAAGGTCAAAAAATTAAGAAAAAGTAGGAAAAGTAGGAATACGTGAAAGCCTGCTATGTATTTAAAGAGACCAAATAAATTCAGTAGAATTCCATGGTTACTGCCATTTTCCTGGTATTTTTAAGTTTTTAGATGTACCCGGTACATGTACAATGTACATGTATGTTCTTTTCTCATTTCTTCGCTGAGGTGATTATGAGAATTTTTAGAATTATCTGGTACAGAACATTGCAACTGAAATTTAACCTGAAAATAGGAATTTCTCTTCACACTTTTACTCTTCCCAGGGAATTCATCTTCTATTTCACAAAATGTGAACAAAAATCCCAAAGTGGGAAAACAATTTCGCCCCCAACAAAGACAATTCACTTTGAAAAATGTAAACAAACATTTGAAAATTCAGCTTTCAGGGTGATATACACGTATTTTGTATGTAGCAGGTTTTGAAAAGAGGACATTCTAAAAGCTGTTGAAATGCGTGTAGGACAGCAGACATTAAAGTGCGTCAGAAGTATTAACCCTCATACATGTAACTTTATAACTATCACAGCCTATCAAAAAATCTACCTACCAACTCTCACAGCTTGTGTGTTTCAACCTGTCACTTGATAGGTTTTGATATATATAGGGTTGTTGGCTCAAATTTGGCCCTGAGAGAGGGAGGGTTAACGGAAATTAAGTTTATTGATAATGTATTTTTCATTCTGCTGTATTTGTTGGAATGTCCCAGAGACTGTTTCTACAGTTGAATGAAAACAACCTCGAGTAATGTCATGCCACTCACTTGAGCCGGCATGCGGCACAGACAGTGGGGCTGTGCTCCAAACCGGGTACCCGAGTACCGAACCACTAAGGACAGGAACAGTTCCTAGATTATGGAATCGAGTACCCTGTAACCTACACACATGTAATAAAATAATATATGTGACCGGCTCTGTAAAAAAGGGGTATTATGTCGCAAAATTGAAAAATGAGTTATATACATAGTTGAATTTGTCACATCCAATTTGGTGTAGATTTGACCAATGTGGCATTTTGTGTTCTTGAGATATCTTAACATTTGTATACCCTTATTTTCCAATTTAACGAAAGTGTGTTCAGAGATATAGGCCTTTAAACACAAAAAGTGGAAAGAAATAAGATAGAAGGTATTTTGTTTCAACATTTATTTTTTGTATCTTTATTCATCAATATTAATGTTTCTGAAAATATATTATGAAAATATAGATATAATAGACAATAATAAAATAAATAAGTAAAACAAACCCAAAACATAAAAAATCTCTTATGTAAAGATTGTTTGCCCACTTCACATAGAACTGCCCTGTGTGTATTTTCACATAGTGGGACATAATACCCCTTTTTGTAGAGCCGGTCACATATTACTAAATAATTTCTCAGACAATAACAAAAAAGTTTCTTAATGTCATTTGTGGGGAATTTTCAAAATGAAAACCAGGGTACATGAAAAAATAAAATAGATTAATGTTTAATGTTAACTGGCTTTTTTATAATGATTATTATGGTGTGAACATGGAGAGTAAAAGGAAGGCTTTCAAATGATACAAAACATGAGGGCATTATGTGAGATATTGTCTCCAAGTGTGATGGTGTGCAGTGCTAAATAATGGGGGAATTTTGTGACATAAAAACTTAGAAAGTATAAATAGGGTTCAGAAGTTTAAGAATCCCATGTGGTGCAACAAATTTATTTTATATCGATTTAAATTTTTTATTAATATGTCACACACTGTGTCTCAACTTCATGGAATGACCCATACGTTACTGACAAAATAATATGCCTTACACGTATCCACAGGATGTACATAAAAAACTAACGACCAAGTCAAAATGCTACATGTATGTCCCAGGTTTGTCATTAATGAAAAGATTATTCAGACAATTGGGCACTTGGGATTAACTGAAGAGACAAAGTATTGAAAAGGCCCTTACAAAAATCACCCACGCAAAACCCAATTTATCTTAAAAGTGCTACAGTTCGAAAGATCATTCAAAAATAGTAAACAATGTACATGACCATCCCTTGAAAATGCTCTGCTAGTCTGAAAATTAATGATGGAGATTTGGTTCGGGACTGTTGGAAACCAGATACAATGTACAGTGTTGTATGCAGATTTTATGAGTAGATAATGTTCAGATAAATGGCGCATCTTCAAGGGATGGCCCTGTACATTACTATATTATAACTTCTAATGATCTTTCCAACCAAAGCAATTTTGGACAAATTCTTTTCCCACCTCCCGGGTAATGTCTCTTTAACCAGACTACTAGAACCATTTTTTGTTCTCTCTGTTTTCCCAGCATCTATGCACACAAACCTTTTAAACAGGTCAGTGTTACAGTACATGTATTTGCTAGCACGCTATACAGTACATGTATTTGCTAGCACGCTATAAAATACTAACCCCCAAATCTATTTATTTCTGAAAGTTACAGCAAAAGGAAATGATACTGCATTTAAAACAGAACTTCAAATACCTTTCAGATAAGGATGAAGTTTGCCGCACAGAATCATAGCTGAACTCTGGTTGCTTGATCCTGACGAGTCGTAATGAGTGAACTTGTCTTTTGCTCTGTCAAACACCAACAGGCTCCTGGAAATCAAAACAAAATACATGTACCTGTAAATTACACTGAAATTTTATTCTTTTTTATAGGCAGATAAACTTTAAAGGTAATATACAACGTTTGCAAGCATAAAAAAAAAAAAAACTACCAAATGAATTTGAAATACCTTATTTACTTGACTATAAGTAAATAATAGTCTCAAGCATCCTGTGAAATTATGACACCTGGTGTGCTGTCATTTTAATAGATTTTTGGCCGATTATGAAGTCAAGGTCTCGAAAGGTCTCGACACAAGACCCCAAGACCTTTGCTCCGAGACCAAGACCGAGTCTTCAAAATCGAGACCAGGAAACAACCAAGACCTCAAAAATGTTGGTATCGAGACCGGTCTCGAGACCTACAACAGTGATGTATATGCTTCCAAGGAATAGTGCAATACATGTACTATGTGAGCACAAAAGTTTCAATAACCTGTTTGAAATCTATGGTGAAAAGTGCATAAAGTGTAGGGTTTTTTTCACAAGAGACCAAATTGTACCTCATAAACTACATTTGTGTATGACCATTAGCACAGCCAATGTTTCAGAACTGAAGAAAATGTTCTTGTTCTTTACTCTTTTTTTTACATACTGTAGCTAAATGTCCATGTTCACAAACACAAGGACAAATAATTCTACATACATGTATGTCAACTAAATACCGACTTTGATTAGAAAATTATGAATGCCATTAGTGCATTCTGAATTTTGATTAAATCAAAGTGTATCACATTTTGTGCATCAATGTTACACTTGCTCCAAGTACAAATGATGACTTCATTTTTTATCAAACTTTTGCAGACAAATAAACAAAGCTTGCAAAAGTTCACAAAAATCCTCTTTCCTATAATGTAATTATAACTGTGTTTCTCCAACCTACTCTCGATCTCGACAGATATGGCGGTAATGGAAAACTCCCAGAAAAAAAATCCGTCTTGGGGGAAAGCCCCCTTTGTGTAAATTTATGTTGGCCTTGCTCTTCCAGTAATATGGTCCAACTTAATTATACAGATGTACACTTAGTAAGAGCTACATTCAGCACATACAAAACGACAATGCTTACTTCTACTCAAAGAGCAGAACATAAAAGCCATGTTCCGTTCTTGTGTCTAACTTGCAATGCACTCAAGTCAGGATCAATTTGGTCCATTTTAGTCTCCATGGCAACTGAAGCAAATCACGAAAATTGGCAAGTGATTGTAAACGGCTTTTAAAAATGAGACTTTGCTACCCCATTGGACCGTGTGGCGGGATTGTGTTTTGAGTCAAAATTACTTTCCCACACCATTTACTCAAGGGCAATTCCGTCGGTAACAGACCGACATACATTTGTATAAGGAGGGGTTTCCTTAACCCTCCTATACTTATAACTATCACAGCCTATCAAAAACTCTAAACACCAACTCTCACAGTTTGTGTGTGTTTCAATCTGTCATTTGATAGGTTTTAAACTGTACAACAACTGGGTCGATTTTGGCCAGGTGCACAGGAGGGTTAAAACCCTAACCCTGCCAGACGCATCACAGTGCATCTGTGCTGATAGCTTAACTTTGCTCGACTCTGCACACAAGTCAATGTGACAAAGTATGCAATCTTATGCATCTGGCAGGGTTCTAGTAGGCCAGTGCCAGGTATCCAGGTATCCGGGTATCCGGGTATCCGGGTATCCGGGTATCCGGGTATCCGGGTATCCGGGTATCCGGGTATCCGGGTATCCGGGTATCCGGGTATCCGGGTATCCGGGTATCCGGGTATCCGGGTATCCGGGTATCCGGGTATCCGGGTATCCGGGTATCCGGGTATCCGGGTATCCGGGTATCCGGGTATCCGGGTACCCGGGTACCCGGGTACCCGAATGCCAGAGTCAATATCCAGGTTCCATTTTTCCCGGGCACCCGAAACTTACGGTGAAAAATTCAATGTAAGATTTCAGACCAAAAATAAATAAATGAATAAAGACAACTTGATCCACTTCCAACTCTGTTCCGACCCGAGAGACCCGAACCGTTTGGCGTTGTTTTGAAAACAATGCGTCAACTAAAATGCAGTGAATGGAAATTATCAATAATGTGGCCGGCCAACGCTGTTTGTATCTTGCTATCTTGTTGCACAGTGTAGTCTGTCAATGGAATGTGAACTGCAGTTTACGCTGCGACTGATCAAAGAGCAGGCAGGAGTTATTAATCTTGAGAGAGTGAATGTTGCTCAGACACTCAGGCAGCGGGAGTGGGAAGCGCTTCAGTATTAGGCCTACAGGTATACATTAAAATGAAAGGAGGCTTTGCTTGGAGTAATTTGTTTTATGGTGTGTGATTATTTTGGTGTCCAACTCCAGGCGCCCTGTCAACTCGTACCCGGGTCAACTTGTACCCGGGTCAACTTGTACCCGGGTCAACTTGTACCCGGGTCAACTTGTGCTCTCTATGGATGATTTAATATTTAATAATTTTTCACAGTACTGTCTTTTTTAATATTTGAACCTTCTAAACGATATATTTTTTTCTAGAGACTGGACGACCGGTAGTCATGAGGGAAACATCCCACTAGAGCCAAAACAGGCAACTCCACTGCCTTTTGGTGTTGACACACCAACACCTTCGCCAGCTTCTTATTTTTGTAATCCATTAGCCAAACAATTGCTTGTAATCCTTAAGTAAACACTTCCAGGCTGGGATTTGCTGGTACTACTCACAGCGTACAAATCACCTCTCCGATTCGTTCAAGTTTATTATCGTTCTCAGCTTTGCAGCGGCCGTTTTTCACGATTCAAAGTTTATTAAGTAGTTACACAGGATAGAAAATCTGAACTGAGGCATTTTTTACAATAAAACTAAGAATTCTTGCAGATGTTTCTGTGTTAAATATAACTCATATAGATAAGAACTTAATTCAACAAAGGATTCACTGATAGTATCTTAAGTTTATTGACACAAGATAAACAATGTAAACAACATAAAATCTCAAAAAGGCAGTGCTCCTTTCCGACTTAGGGCCTTCTAACTCGGAAAGCTCTAGTGGGATGGGGACAGTATGGACTGTAGCTGTGAAAACGTCTTTAATGCAGAATGTCTTATAACAGATAAAATGTAACATAATTAATGTTCAACTTCAAAGGTCCTAGTGTCCCTGAAATAATTGGAATCAGTAATAAGCACAAAGCCAAGATTGTAAACTTAACCCCAGCTTCGTCTCCGTCTTTGGCTTCGTTCATGCAGTTTGGCAATGGTGATGGAGCCGGAGATGGAGCCTAAGCTGGGGTTTGGAAAACATGTACATGACACCCATTTTGTTTCTTGTGCTGGATTATTTTTGACAGCGCCGTCCCTTCATAGAAGAACTGCCCCAGTAAATCCCTTTGGACAAGGCTTTACCCTTTACCAAGATAGTGGCACATTCCGCGCAGTCGCCCAATCACAGGCTATTACGCACATTGTGACATCTGGCCAGCCCCGAACAACCAATAAGTCCACATGAAGATGGCAAAGAATTAAGCCGTAGTAGACCAATCATGCAGTTCAGTGAGTCCACCTCGCACTCATGCCGTCCAATCAGCACACGCTCCCTGTGTGCAGTGCACGTGCGGCTCTGTCAGGGCTCCTTCAAAATACCAATGCTGTTGTGACATCGTAACTCGTAAGTAGGCCTAGTCGTATAAACACTGCAGGATTAATACCTCTGCGGATTAAAAACAAACCTGGATTGATTAAGACATCGATGTCAAGTTTCAGGCATTTTTTTAAAACGTATCTGCTTTTATACTGCATTCAATTTCAATTTTCTCGGAAGTCAATTGACGTGGAATCAAGTCAGATCTACAGCCGGCTTGCTGTATGCACGTGTAGAAAGTAAATCTTTCTTTCTTTAGCGGCCGCACACTACATGTACCTATTTTTAGCGAGCCCATAAGTTTTATAGGACATTACTACATTAGACAGCATACACTGTGTTTTGTTTTTCTTTTCTGAATTGTCCATTTTCGGGTACCCGAGAACCGAACCAGTGCAGCGCTCGGGTACCCGGATCCAAAATTACCCGGATCCAAAATTACCCGTGAATGCACAGGCCTAGGTTCTAGCAAAAAAGCCCTGGAGAGTTAGGGTAATCCCCTTCTTTAAGTTTGTGGTAGTAAGTTGGGACCAAAACACAAGTGTATTTTTATTCATTGCAAGTGTCCATATGACCTGCAGTTTTTCTTTCAAAATGTGTCCTTTCTTGGGGTCCATTAAAGTTATGTGTTGCCATGGTAACAGACGGACACTTTTGCAACCTGCCTTCTTTGAGTTGGGTGATGTTCAATGGAAAAATTCTCTGAAGTTGGCACATACAAAGTAATGGGACACTAAGTATATTATAAATGTAAGTCCTTGCTGTTTATACAGAGTGTCCTTAAAAAGAAGTATACCCATTTTTAAATTCATATTATCGCAAAACTACTGAATATTTCAGAAAAAGACACATTTCTGTGGAAAGGGTAGAATGTCCTCTGTCCAATGGTATAAGGTTCATTATGTCATTGCCATGGATGACTGAACGAACAAGACAGTTATGAAAGGTACTGAAATCAGCACTGTGACAAGTTGTTTACTTGAGTGACAAAGCTCAGGCAGGTGTTTTAACCCTTACCCCCTAGGCATTTTTACTTGGAGGCTTCCTCTACCTGTCAAAATCCAACACTGTGCAGTAAACCTATGGCACATTCTTTAGACAAATTGGGGCATCATAGCTCCATGTAAAGTAATGGTGCCAAGGCCCTACAGTACTGAACACATCAAAAACCTGTTGTTGGAGTTTGTAAGGCTTGGGGTAGTTATAATTAGGGTTAAAGGAGAAATTCTTTTGTTGTTTGAACACATTGGAAAAGTGATAACAGGAGCGATGAATCAATTTTTCTGATCCCTTTCTTTTTGCATCTTCGTCTCACGTCACAGTGCTGATTTCAGTACTTTCATAACTGTCTTGTTTGTTCAGTCATCCATTGCAATGACATAATGAACCTTGTACCATTGGACAGAGGACATTCTACCCTTTCCACAGACATTTGTCTTTTTCTGAAATATTAAGTAGTTTTGCGATAATATGAATTTAAAAATGGGTATACTTCTTTTTAAGGACACTCTGTATAAACAGCAAGGACTTACATATATAATATACTTAGTGTCCCATTACTTTGTATGTGCCAACTTCAGAGAATTTTTCCATTGAACATCACCCAACTCAAAGAAGGCAGGTTGCAAAAGTGTCCGTCTGTTACCATGGCAACACATAACTTTAATGGACCCCAAGAAAGGACACATTTTGAAAGAAAAACTGCAGGTCATATGGACACTTGCAATGAATAAAAATACACTTGCGTTTTGGTCCCAACTTACTACCACAAACTTAAAGAAGGGGATTACCCTAACTCTCCAGGGCTTTTTTGCTAGAACCTAGGCCTGTGCATTCACGGGTAATTTTGGATCCGGGTAATTTTGGATCCGGGTACCCGAGCACTGCACTGGTTCGGTTCTCGGGTACCCGAAAATGGACAATTCAGAAAAGAAAAACAAAACACAGTGTATGCTGTCTAATGTAGTAATGTCCTATAAAACTTATGGGCTCGCTAAAAATAGGTACATGTAGTGTGCGGCCGCTAAAGAAAGAAAGATTTACTTTCTACTCGTGCATACAGCAAGCCGGCTGTAGATCTGACTTGATTCCACCGTTTCCACGTCAATTGACTTCCGAGAAAATTGAAATTGAATGCAGTATAAAAGCAGATACGTTTAAAAAAATGCTTTTTTAAGGGCAGCCAGTAAATGGTGCTTGTTTCAATAAATCCCTGCCGGACAAAATGGCACGATCAGTGGCAACAGACTGACATGCTCTGAATTCATGTGCAATATATATAAACCTATATATGACCTCTTTGTCAAGACCTCAAAATCAAGAAAAATGATGATTTTGGCCCAAAAAGTTGGTACAGCGCCCTCATGCTTGAGTAGATAAATATTTTCCAAGATGATGTAAACCAATTACACGTGTGACTACATGTATTAGAACAAACTCTACTTTGTGCTGTGACGTTGCTCGTTTGCTGTGCTTTACTGCTTGAAGTCTCTGCGAAATGGACAAATTTACAGGTTCCGTAAAGCAGAAATCATGTGCTTATTACCAGTGACATGAAATTGGCTCTTTATGTTTTAACTGACTTCACAACGCTGTCTAATGTACTTCTACATGTATGAGCAAAAAATATTAAGGACGGTGACAGCTACATGTAGCCTGATACTATTATTAGTGTGGGAATTTGTGCCTACATGTATAGGCGTGTTGGGGTATTCAAACCTTGGACGAACAATGCCGGAGAACAAAAGAGAACAATATCGTCCGCGATTCCCAGCATACGTCTGCGATTGGGAGTGTGAACAAAACCTATGGAGGTCTTCCGAAAAAGTTAAAGTACAAACAAAAGAGGAATAGGATATCCACGTTTGGAGGTCGATACACGACTGTATGTACACGACATGTATCTGTATGTGACCGGCTCTGCAAAAAGGGGTATTATGTCGCAACATTTGAAAAATGGGTATACATGTAAATCGTTGAATTTGTCACACCCTAAGCTTTATTTTGGTGTAGGTTTGACCCCTGTGGCATTTTCTGTTCTCGAGATATCTTGAAATTTGAATACATACTCCTATTTTCCGTTTAGTGATATATAGGCCTTTAAACACGAAAAGTGCAAAGAAATATGATACATGTAGATGTAATTTTTATCAACATTTATTTTTTCATATTGGTTCATCGATATTAATGTTTCTGAAAATTCTGAAAAAAGAGATATAACAGAAGCCAACAAACCAAAAAGCAAAACAATCACTTATGTGAAGATTTTTTCGCCATCTTCGTATAGAACAGGTCTGTGTGTGTTTTCACATACATGTACATAGTGCGACATAATACCCTTTTTTGTTAACCCAAGAAAGGCTTTAATTTGCTGTTCTAAAATCCACTCTCCATGTACATAGACATAGGTAACAGGCAACAACCGACATGACAGAGGTGGGGGGGTGGGAGGTTGCCAGCCCTACCCCCGGGGTCCAGATCTAAATAGAGGATAAATCTTCAATAGATACCAAAGAAATGATCCCAATTTCCAGACCTATAGACCCAGGCGGGGTAACTTCCACTGTTGGTGAGACCAACTCACGCCTCCCCCAACTTTAGGCAGGTGCTATAGGTTTGTGCACATTCAGTAAGAAATTGACCTTGTTTGTCATGTTTGTACGTGTCATTCCATAAATTCGGGGTCCAAAAGTGTGACATTTTTTATGTCCCTGTTACAATTCCGGACACATTCTTTAATGCCTTCTATCTCCAAGGGTGATTATGTAAAGCAAAGTACCTGCCAAATAAGTAAAAAATGTGAAGTCAATGTTAAAGTACCTGCCAAACAAGTAACAAATAGTGTGAAGTCATTTTTAATGATACATGTATTTGATGGAAATTACACAGGTGAGGTGTAACAGGGACACCAAGAAATGTCACACTTTTGGACCCCCAAATTAATGGAATGACACACATACATGTACATGTACAGGTTCTGTATATATCTCCGAGGACAAGAGGAGAATGGAAATACAAAGAAACCTTTCAGTCCTCGAACGTAGAGTCTTTTGTTGAAATCGGTCCTCGCACGTAGAAGTACGTGCTTAGTCTATAGGGTTGGGTTATATAAAAGGAAGAATAGGAAACACAAAGCATTGTCCTCGCACGTATTGGGAAAGTATGACTATGTACCGTATGCCCGAGATTTGACTTTGGCATGCACAAATCGGTTTGTATGGGACGTAAGTGAACTGTATTAATGGAAAACACTTGGTTGTCTCGAGTAGGCTGTGCGGCGCACTGAACAGTGGGGGCACGAAGCAGACGGGACAACAGATGAAGACAGTGTCTTCATTTGTACTAGTGGTGGGATATCAATCCAGATTTTTTAATATTTGGTTTGAATTCCACTTACCGGCTTCAATTTTGGAAACCAGATATTCGAAAGCAACCTTAAAAGAAATTAAGATTTCCATATATTTTTTGTGTGACAAGCTAAAGAAAATAACTGGAACATCCTCCATTTTGCTCCATGGTCTTTGATTGTAACTGCATTCACTCGCTTGGTACATAAATAGCCTGCCCATCCATTTTTCTTTTCAACCTAACAGCTCTGGAGTGTTTTTGTAAAGGCCCAGTGGTCACAGTCATTGGGAGGGCTTTTCATGCGCCACATTACTTGTCACTTTTTGTTGGCATGACTATGAGCCAGTGTTGTAACCATGTCATTTGTTCTCAAGTCAAGTCAAGTCCCAAGTAAATTTTTGTTCAAGTCAAGTCCCAAGTCAATTTTTCCAAGTCAAGTACCAAGTCTCAAGTCAATTTTTGCACATAGTAAATTCAAATTCCAATGACAAATAACTACACATAGGCTGGCACGCATGCACTGTACAAAATCAACCTGGCATGCCGTCTTGACGATTCTCCATGCAATCGTCCAGTGCTGCAGCCCCGCATACGTACATGTACTGGACAGCCATCTCGCTATGTGCCGTAGGCTTGACATTTTTTTCAACTGATATGTGCATACGCCCAAAAGTTGTATTTGTTTTAACAAAAGTTTTGATGTCAGCAAGTCAAATTTATTCAGGTCAAGTCAAGTCACAAGTCATTTTTTTTCCAAGTCAAGTCAAGTCTCAAGTAAAACAAATCGCGACTCGAGTCTGACTCGCCGAGTCCAAGTCATCAAGTCCAAGTCATCAAGTCAAGTCAACAAGACTGCTATGAGCTACATGTACATGTAAATAAGAACTTCCGGTGAAATCATATTTACCGTTATTCGGTTTAAACAAAATTAGGATAACCGGATTTTGAAATCTCTGATTTCTCCCACCACTGAATTCTTACCAATGAAATCCCCCAGCGGATGTTTGAGACTGATGGTCGTTGACTACTAGGAACATGTAATCCTTGTTGGACAGGTCTAGAGGATCCAGGAAACTACGAACCTCAGCATCTGGACAAAAAGAGGGAAACAGATTAGAAGCAGGGTCTACCATCAATTAGACAAATTTGTACCAGGCCAGACCTGAGCATGAGCCCAGCGTACAATGTCTAGTACAAACTGCTGCTGGCTAGTAAAAAGCAATCTAATAACTTGCCCGGCGGGCTAGTAAAAAAAATGCATACCTACCCGTTTAAAATTATCATTTTTTTTTTTTCTAGAGATGAATAAAATGGACGTTCTTGTGAATTTTGAATGAATGTTGTTTTACTAAACGATTGAGTCTTCGAATTTTAACCCTAACTCAGGTTAATACAATTTTCAGACACCTTAGGGAGTTAGGGTTAATGAGATATGTTACAATGTGTCCATTAAATGGGCCAATAAATACATAACCAGTGGGCTAGTAAAAATGTCTGTGGGCTAGTAAAAATGTCTGTGGGCTAGTAAAAATGTCTGTGGGCTAGTAAAAATGTCTGTGGGCTAGTAAACATTTCTGTGAGCTAGTAAGCATTTCTGCGGGTTGGAAAAAAACCTAGTCAACTTGCCCGGTGGGCTAGTTAGAAAAAAGCTTAAGGTCGAGGCCCGAGTACAGATATGAATATGCATTAGAGAACCTGCATAGATAACAAATTCAATCCCCTTTTAGAAATATGTCAATGGAGGGCGCCCTGATCATCTTCGAGACCATTGCAATGTAAATAAATAGCATTACAGCCAGTTTCGCATGTTGATATATGTCAATGTTTTAACTTACCCCGTGTTGCAACTAACCCCCATCTCCCCTACACATGTGTGTATACGTGTATAAAATACAACTAGAGCTAATTTGGACCAAGACTGTGGGAGAAGAAGCATTTCGCATTTTTGAAGAAAATGACCCCCACTGACCATTGGACAAATTCTGTGAACAACTTATAGCTTCGTCCAAAGATGTAACTGACCAAGTCTGACATTAATTGGACCAAGATTGTGGGAGAAGAAGCATTTTGTATTTTTGAAGAAAATGACCACTCGTGACCACTAGGTGACCTCTGACCCCACATGCTGGTCACTTGAGATAGGACTCAAGTCAAGGAAAATCCTGTCCAAATTTGGCCAAAATCGGCCAAGGATTTTGGCAGATATAAGAAAGAAAGAAAGAAAGAAAGAAAGAAATGCGACGATCACAATATACCAGCCTGCTTCGCAAGCCTGATATACATGTTGTAAATATAATTTGATGTAAATTTGAAAATAATACGATTAACTTGGCAAAATGTACAAGCATGCACAAAATACATATAGCCAAGAGTGCATTGTCACTACCAGCTTAGTGTTATTTATTGATTTGGCAGAAGGATCTTGCACTCTTATTTAATTATGTACATGTACTGGGCAAATGTACGTGGTACTTTACATCTGTTCTATTGATTGTTTTGTCAACGTCACAGTCCATGGGTCAAGTGTTATTGAGTCAAGTCCATATTATTCCACTCTTTCAACCCAGCAGAGCTTCAGCCAAATGATCATGACGTGAAAAGTACACTGACCATATCGTGTAGGGCTGTTCATTTTCGAATAATTTAGTATTCAATTATTCAAAAACTGGGTTTGACCGAATATTTGAATATTCGACACTCGCCGATCAAGTTTTTCACACGTCAGCGTAAAAAGTTGCACGCAAAGCACACCGGTGTTTTACGTGCGGTGATCAATATTATGGACCACCCGATCGACATTTTTTGCATGCGCCTGTTTTTTGTACATGTATCAAGATCACTACGGGTACGTACATGTATAACGTTCTGATAACAAGAAACCAAACTCCAGCCTGCGTTTTTGCACTTATTTTATAAGTGTCAAAGGTTTATGGACAGGAACAATAAACCTCCCTCCACAAAAAGTTACGCCGACAAAAATGCTAAGCGGCGTAACTTTTCTAATAAAATAACGATACTTAATGGGAAATTACACAGGTCAGGTGTAACAGGGACACCAAAACAAGTCACACTTTTGGACCCCAAATTTATAGAATGACCCTGAGCCTGCTGAAGGCTGAATCCAACAGGATTCAACAGCTACCGTAGTACAACACATCTTTTGTTCAGACCCGAAAAAAAAAAAAACCAGAAATATTTTGTTCTTGGAGTTTGTTGGATTTTAATAGCAGGGTTATGGTGCTCTACAATACGTAAATGACATAAAACGTAATTTACGCTATTAAATCCAAAATTATATCCCCTTATTTTTAATACCTTGCAGGCCCAAAAAGGGGAGGGGGAGGAGGGCTCTTGGTGCCAACAAACACATACAGTGCTATTCAACAAAATACATTCATGCATGAATAAATCACGTCATCGCAGTGCACATACAGTCGGTATACATTGTATGAAGCGGTGCCAGTTCATGACGACAGAAATCGTCCAAATTCAATTTTAACCCTCCCTCTCTCAGGGCCAAAATGGAGCCAACTATGCTACCCTACATGTATATATCAAAACCTATCAAGTGAAAACACACACAAGCTGTGAAAATTGGTGGGTAGAGTTTTTGATAGGCTGTGACAGTTATAATTATACAACACCTGAATAAATCCCCGCCATCCGATTGGTGGAGAGTCGATCACGTGCATTGAATTATTCGACCCATCACACGACGCGAACCCGCCCCGCCCAATATGTTCTATCACATGGGTCTATCACATGGTGCGCGCGCATTGATACAACCAAATAACTTTTCTAATTTCATGGTCACTAGGTGGCGCTACAACAGCGCTGTCATTCACACAACATGGCGGCCAAGTTACCCGAACTGCCGCGGTTTGTTCTCCTAACAGACGACGAAATATTGGAACTTGTAAGCAATGCTGACGCTCCAAATACAAAGAGACAAATCAAATATGCAGTGAAACGATTAGATGAATTTGCTAGACACGCAGGAACAACAATTGAAGCTTTAACTAATTCGGAACTCAACAATTTTTTGTCCCGGTTTTATGCGGGACTGAGAAAGGAAAACGGCACGTTGTACACAAAGAAATCCATGCATGCAATCCGCATTTTTAACTTTTCTGGACTAGTACAGTTGTAAACTTCCATAAATTGGATATGAAAGTGCATTAATTGGTTACTGAAAGTTCTGAATTTGTGAAACAGCTTTTTAACAATTCTTAACAGTTTGATCTTCAACACTTCGGAACGGATATTTTTAGATGACATTCTGCATCTGAAGTGAATAATTCTTCTGAACTTGTTGAAAAACAGTGAACATTTTTTTACTGTTTGAGACTTTTCGAGACAGTTGGTTACTGGAAGTTCTGAATTTGTGAAACAGTCTTTTACAATTCTGAACAGTTTTTAACTTGAATAAAATGCATTGAAAGTGTTCCCCCAGCTATCAGTGTTACTACATGTTCCTTACATTTATGTAAGCACCAGTTTACAAGTTACCAATCAGATGACGAGAATTTATTCAGGCGTTGTATAAAACAAATAATGAATGTTTCACATTCGTGCGATGGAAAGAATCATTTCATTCGGTGACAGATGGCATGTTCTATTCCACTCGGCTTCGCCTCGTGGAATAGAACATGCCATCTGTCACCTCATGAAATTATTCTTACCATCACACTCATAAACATTCATTATTTGTATACTATAGCAGGGTTAATTGACATGATATAAAGATTCTCAAATAAACTTACAATATATATCTGCATTAGATTATATTTTTGGACAACTCATCAATGACTTTGAGGATTTTCTAAACTGTACACATACATACACTGTATGAACACAAATGAATTATTTACTTGGCACTGAGATCCTCGCTTCCCAACCCAGACATGCGCAGATCTGTGCTATTTTCATCAATTCAGGATTTGCCTGCTCACCGGACCATTTCAACAGTATGCACATGTACATGTACATGTACATGTAGGTCATGGGATAGGGGACATGAGTATGTGAACTGTGTACATGAATGTGTTACTGTCATTTACATCATTCTATATTACATGCACATCTACATAACCCTAACCCCCTAGACCCTTTTTGCTAGGAACCATCCTCAATCCTCCAAAATCCTCCGATTACCCTGCCCCAAAAAATGCATTCATCCTCAATCCTCAAAAATCCTCATGTGCTTTAAACACCGTTCATCCTCAATCCTCCAAAATCCTCTGCTTCAAACAGCATTCATCCTCAATCCTCCAAAATCCTCTTTAAAAAAAAATACCATTCATCCTCAATCCTCCAAAATCCTCCTTGCTTGAAACACCATTCATCCTCAATCCTCCAAAATCCTCTTTTAAAAAAAATACCATTCATCCTCAATCCTCCAAAATCCTCCAAAACTGCAAGGAGGATTTTGGAGGATTGAGGTGGGTTAGGGTTTAAGTTCAAACAACTCACCCCTGCTTAGCTTGATAAGCTGCGTCACTTCCGGACTGACAAATGCCACTTTGCTAGCAAGGCTTACGAACTTGTCATACTCAAAATATCTGTGAAGAGAAGTTGAAAAGACTTATAAGATTTCATGAATTTGTTTTTAATTACAAGTTTTCAAAGTAAACAAAGAAAACTGACAGGAGTGAGATTGGAACCTGCGACCTCCGGAATGCCGTAACGGGGCTCTACCAAACTGGGTTATCTTGCCCTACATGTATGTTGGCGGTCTCCCAAATAGGCAGTGTCTTTGCTTGGAGGGCGCTGGTTTTCTTTGTATATTTTGATAATTTATTTAAAATTATACCCAGTCAGTTTGTCTTTGACGTTATTATAGTTTTAAAAAAGTTGTATATTCATTGTGTGATCCATGATTATGATGAAGGTACTAAGGTTCACTTACCATCCGGATAAAAAGTGAAATTTACCGTTCAATTCCGGAGAGCCCCCGCAGTCTGTGTACATGGCGTTCAAATCGTGACCCCTCGACCTTACATGACGACACGCACACCGTACCGCGCGACAAGCCGTATGCCGGTGACTGTTTCATAAAAGGTGCAACGGACGTGTCGGTCTGATTGGAGGCCACTGCACACCGTCTTTATAATAATGGAGATCAATGCTACACACGCCCGTATACCGCGCTACCGACTATTGTACTGTTCAGGAAACGGTCACCGGCGGCATACGATAAGCCGGGTGATGCCAACCTGGTTCCCAAGGCTTACTTTATAGAGAGCAACGGTGAGGGCGGTGCTCGACACCATGGGAACGAGGTTGGAGGGATGCATTATGCATGCGCACGTGGGACTGACATCACACCAGGTCAAGGGGGTCAAGATATTTAAATCTACAGTCCTGGCACAAGATAACATGTCCTGCGGGGGCTCTCCGGAATTGAGCGGTAAATTTCACTTTTTATCCGGATGGTAAGTGAACCTTATTAGTACCTTCATCATAATCATGGAACTCCACTTGTATCTGAGGTGGCGTATCTAGTATTTTGGTGGTCATTTTAAGGGTGAAATGGGATGCTTTTGTTGGGTCGAAAGACAAATTATATTAATTCTTAGTCGAAGGCTAGTCCGAGTAACTTGGACCCTTCATATCGCCTTTTTTAACATTTGGACATGATCTGGCGATAGTAGGGTCCAAGTCGATTGCACAATAGAGAATGGCCAAAAATTCAATCCCCCAAAAAAACATCAGAATTCAACCTTACAACGGCCACCAAAATACTAGATACGCCACCACCTGACCAAGTGGAGTTCCATGATCAGATGAATGTACCAAGGTTTACTTAACATCCAAATAAAAAGTGAAATTTTACCGTTTCATTCCCAGAGACCCACGCAGAACATGTCTTCTCGCTATCTTGTAGTCAGTCAGTGCAGTACGCAGTTCGAATTGTGACCGTACCCCTCAACCGTGCATGACGTCACCCTGATGCGCAGCGCCCGCAAGCATCGCGCGACAACCTGTTTATGCCGGCGACTGTTTCGTGAGTGGTACAAAGGTCGCGTTACGTGTTTTTGTGTAGATATATTATTGATTCGAGGTTGCACGCGCGTCAGGGGGTTTGGGTGTTTTGAACTTTCTCCATAAACTCGGTTTTCTTTTGTTTTTACATACATCATGGACGGTAACCTTGGAATATTTTACAAGGCAAGATCCACTCAATTTCATTTTTTTTTTTTTATAAGGTAAAGTGATAAATATTTGTGGAGATTCTAACTCAGTTTGAAGTTTAAAACGTATGTAATCAAGGTATAACGCATAATTTTCTTTGAGTCCATCAATTGGTCGTTAACTTGTATGCGTTCCCTCAGGTTGTAATTCATTAAGTATTTCTACACACCCCCCCAAAAAAAATAAATAAAAATATATATATAAATTGTACACACAAACCCCCCCCAAAAAAGAAAATTTAAATGTGAATTAATTTTATGTTAAATCTCAGGCAGATGGGCAGATACACCAGATACTTTTAATTAAATTAAGATCGAGCAGTTTGATCTTCATTAACACAATTACAACCGCCCCCAATAATAAAACAAAACAGAACAATACAAAACAGAACGAGTCGCACGCGCGTGCAGCCTCCAATCGGATGGACACGACTGTTGTACCACCAGGAAACAGTCGCCGGCATAAACAGGTTGTCGCGCGATGCTTGCGGGCGCTGCGCATCAGGGTGACGTCATGCACGGTCGAGGGGTACGGTCACAATTCGAACTGCGTACTGCACTGACTGACTACAAGATAGCGAGAAGACATGTTCTGCGTGGGTCTCTGGGAATGAAACGGTAAAATTTCACTTTTTATTTGGATGTTAAGTAAACCTTGGTACATTCATCTGATCATGGAACTCCACTTGGTCAGGTGGTGGCGTATCTAGTATTTTGGTGGCCGTTGTAAGGTTGAATTCTGATGTTTTTTTGGGGGATTGAATTTTTGGCCATTCTCTATTGTGCAATCGACTTGGACCCTACTATCGCCAGATCATGTCCAAATGTTAAAAAAGGCGATATGAAGGGTCCAAGTTACTCGGACTAGTCGAAGGCATACATCTGCCTTGGACCCTACTATCGCCAGATCATGTCCAAATGTTTAAAAAGGCGATAAAGGGTCCAAGTTACTCGGACTAGGCTCGGTTAAAGTACCCATCGTAGTCAAAAACATCCCTTCTCAATACATTGTAGCATAACTGCATAATCTAGTACTAGCCCATTAGCCAGATACAGACTAGATATTTCCAGGCCATGCGCACGTAACTGTATGCGACAACCCGATAAACGGGTGTTTATTTTGTAGCAAACGTAAACAGTAGCCCTACAAAGGGCTGTAAATGGTTCCTTTTTTAACTTCTGGCTTTTTACTGTCACCATTACAGCCCTACTCCAACGGCAGCCCTACACGCTGAGTTTTACAACCGGTCGACTTTGATTTCAAATATCTCCCCAAATTCTTATCACTGAACACTTATATATACATCATTGTATTCCTGAATTTCTATCATATAACAAGGCTTACTAAATGCTGAATTCTTCCGGCTGTGAGGTCTTCAAAAATGACAAATGCTCCAAAACCTTCCAAAACGTCTTTACATGGAGGACGCCATCTTGTATTCATCGCTAGGATCGAGAGAAGTCGGGGCACCCGGCGGTTGTAGAAAATGGTCTGTCATGAATTATGCATGACCATGAGTATGTACGACGCACGGATGTTTCGTGAGAAGTCAGGGCACTGGTCTTGTTATGAATTATGCATAAAACGTCTGCGGATTCGTGTGTGCATACATCTGCGCGACGCCTAATGCATAATTCATAACAAGACCAGTTTCTGCAGCCGCCGAGTATGATGCCCTGACTTCTCACGAAACAACCGCGCGTCGTACATGACATGCTATCATGCATAATTCATGACAGACCATTTTCTGCAACCGCCGGGTGCCCCGACTTCTCTCGATCCTAGCGATGAATACAAGATGGCGTCCTCCATGTAAAGACGTTTTGAAAGGTTTTGGAGCATTTGTCATTTTTGAAGACCTCGCACTCACAGCCGGACGAATTCAGCATTTAAGTAAGCCTTGTTATATACTGTAGAAATCAGTAACATCTCAGGAATACAATGATGTATACAAAAAGTGTTCAGCGACTAAGAATTTGGGGAGATATTTGAAATCAAAGTCGACCGGTTGTAAAACTCAGCGTGTAGGGCTGCCGTTGGAGTAGGGCTGTAATGGTGACAGTAAAAAGCCAGAAGTTAAAAAAGGAACCATTTACAGCCCTTTGTAGGGCTAACGTAGACACAGATACAGATAATTTTCACGAAACTGGTGAAGTACGTGGCAATGTAATTCCTGTCAAAGTATAGCTGTACTAGCTGACTGTTTCGAGAAGGAAAATCCATTCCAAATGATACTCACTCGAAAGCAAAGCTGATCAATTTGTCGTTCAGCCACCGTGGTCCGTCAAGCAGAAACAAATCGCTGTTTCTAAGAAGGCTGTCATGATAACTCAACACTTTCTGTTCTGAACTCGCCGCCGCCATCACACTTGCGAGATCCGTTATCGACAAGACGCTGGAGGGCGCTATAATGACAGCCTCAAATCTCGTCGCGCTGCACGCATGCATGCATCGCGTGGGCCCATACTTGTTTCTATAGTTGTAATCCGAGTCAATCATAAGTCATATCGCAACTTCGCAAGTCTGGTCTAAAGCCAAGTGACAAGCTATTCAAATAAACTGTGACAAAGGCATCCCCGTTGTCACTGTTGTAGCTTGTGATCTGGCCTGTGATTGACTAGCGATTTAACTTGATTACCATTTTTAGTCTACACTTTTTAATTAAAAGATCTCCCCAGGCAAGTAATGGGTTTCGAGTGTTTTAAATATGCATTGACTTCGCACCTACCTCGTCTTCTTTTTTATTTATTTATTTAAACAAAATATTTTTTTTTCAATTTCCAGGGGGAAAAGTCCCCCACTTGCACCCCCCCCCCCCCGCGACGCCCATGCTTCTCGTAGCCTACATTTTACCTTGCGCGCTGTTGAATTCAATTAAGAATCTATTTTTATTGGACTTCATTGTGAATGAAGGGATAAATGGATAGAGGTGTGTCCTTGGAACTTGCCCAAGTTTTTAAACTTACTATAAAATGTGATATGTGAAAAATTAAATAACTAGGCCCACACAAAGTAAGGTCCCTGGGGAATTATGTTTCCCCGCCCGCTCCCCACCCCGGCTCCATCCCCCCCCAAAAAAAAAAATCAACTGCACCACAATGCCGTTCTTTCATGGTACCATTGGCCGTATTTTTGGAGAGGAAGAAGAAAGGCCTGGGAATTACCTTTCATCAGCAGAGGAACCTAAACGTCAACAAAATCCGAGAACAAAACTGTTATGAAACATATAATTAGGTACTTTGGACTGTTTCCAACTTGTTAAAAAATAATGCAGAGTGGGTACTTGCACGCTATGCATGTATAATAAATAATAATGTACTTGCCTCTGGCCAAACATAAATTAGAAGAAATCATCGTGGACCAAGCCAAATCCATGCTTGATTGGTGGCACATTTACTGCACACACATCTACTGGACTGTTTCGTGAAATGTTTGCTTAATATGCCTAATTATTGAAAGACAATCCAAACTGATCACGGTCAGCGTGTGGCAGAAAGACTCATACTGTACTCGAAACTGTATTTTGCTTCTTTGTATTAAAACCCTAACAATCCCAAATCCTCCAATTATGATTTTGCATGCACCCTAGGGGGTTAGGGTTAAAGCCAGTTATAATATAAAACACAACCCCCGGTAATCATACTTTTTAGCCAAGACTAAACTTGAAGTGGCTCTGTGTTATCGATGTGACTAATTATAGGCCAGCTGATGAGATTTTTGGTTGATACACACGATTGACAATGTGCTGTTTGAAATTCTTGACGAAAATACGTCGATCGTCAAAATTTTGATTTAAAAAAATTCACTTTCAAAGTCCAGGCATAGACATATACTGTTCAAATAAAATCATGTTTCGATCCAGATATATATAGCTAAAATAATTTCTACGATGCGCCCGCTGAAGGAGATAAATGCATTAATCATGGCGGTAACAGAATAATGTTGCCTTCTACTTATCGAAGCCGTTGTGATATCCGCCGTGTTTGCGAGGACCACACGGCGTAAAAGAAAGCTCACATTTTACGTAATTTTGCTGTTTTGCAATGTTTCATATCTCTGTAATTGATTAACTGATAATGTTTAGGTTTGTCATCGACTGAAAACTGTAATCGTAAATGGTTTGAGCAGTGGCGTAACTATGGGGTGGCACATCCCCCCCCCCCCCCCCAAGCTGACGTCCGTGCCCCCCCCCCCCCCATTTGAAACCTTGAAATGAACTCAAATTTTACAAGCCGCATTTCATTTACTTTCAGTGCCTCTTGAAAAAAATTGTGCACCCCGGGTGCCGCCGAAAGTTTCAATCTAGTTACGCCACCGGGTTCGAGTTCGTTTTTCTAAGAAAATCTGTGACTGTTAGCGCATTCCTCTCGTGCCCTATACCGATATATAATACAGAGATGCTTGGCCAGCTGAATCCTTTGTATTTGTGCAATGGAGAATAAAAAATCATGATATTAATCAACGACATCCCCCTCCCCCCCCCCCCCCCCCCACCCCACCCCACCCTCAACCAAACAGCTGATCTACTGAGTCATGATTACATACACAACCACGAGAGTAGGCTTTTCCACCTGAGTGGTTGTCAAAAACCACATCACGCCACACGAAGATAAATATTATTCTAAGAATATCAGCAGGTAGGCCTATATATCCACGGTGTTGAAAGCAAAGTTTCGCAGAATCTTCCAGGCTCCGCGGGTGCCTTCAGGCAAGGTCTCTACGGTAGCGAGTATGGGTTTACTATCCACAGGGGGCTTCATTAAGCTCCTATAATTGTCTCATACCACCCGGGTCATACCAGCGGCACCAGACCGGGAGGCTCGTCATTCGCAGATCTGCGGGCTAATAAAGGACATAACTCAGCGCGGAAACTAAATTGCTTAGCGGGTAATTAGTTACAACGCCCAGTGTCATGTGACGTGATTGCTTCTAGAGTTTGGTCTTCTGTCGAGCCAGTTTCAAATTCCCTACAGAATCTATTATGACTAATGTTATCCTGGAGCGGCTTTTAGCGTTGTTCGGGGCGAACTTGCATAAACTTGCATAAACTTGCAGCAGTTTTATTCATTTTCATAAACAAAAATCATGTAATAATGGATACCTCAAAATAAGTGCATACCGCATAGCTGGGAAGCCTGAGGAAACTCTTATTATATGACTAGAGAGAAGAAGACGAAGAAATGTTTAGTTTTATAGTTTAACTGGAAAACCCATGAAATTAGACTGAAAACTGAAAACCACCGACCCCAGGCGGGGTTCAAACCTAGATCACAGAGACGGAAGATGGGGAAAGGACCTCTGCCCCAACAATGTTAGAAAATATAGCTCACAATGCCTGCCTAATCATTGAAATAATTGTTGTCTATGATTTGAAGATATGATTTGAAGAAGGTCACAGGGGCGGATCCAGGATTTTTTACAAGCCGGGGGGGGGGGGGGGGGGGGGGAGGGGCTGACACACCTTCTGACCATTGGTGGCGCCATTTAACCTCTTTGTTTTGTTCTTACCCATAGGCAAAATAAGACATGTAGGGTTTCTGGTTTGCAACTTATAGGCGTAGGCCCCTACAAGCAACAACAACAACAACAACAACAACAACAATGGCAACAAGCGGGGGGGGGGGGGGGGGGTTCGACCGCCAACCCCCCCCCCCCCCTGGATCCGCGCCTGGGTCAAGGACAATTGTTTTAAAATACCGATAGGATAATAGGAAAGTTGCATACAAAAAGTAGGAGACACTGACTGTGAGCTAAAGGGAGAAATAGTAGCAAACGCGTGGCCGAAAATCGAAAAATCAGAAAATGGTTTACAAAGTCATGGTATGGTTTGAACGAAATGCAGATCATTCTCGAGTTTCACCGAGAATAAATCATGGTAAATGAATTGCTATTTTTCTAGCAATGCAAAAGTTTTTCTATTTTAAACGAGACCGATCCACGAAAACACCCACCCACGTTTAGTTATCGAGTAATTAGTAATTACAGATATCGAATTATTTGCGACCCGACAATAATTCGGGCGTATCTTTGTGTTTATTAAATTTGCGAAAGCAACCGAGAATAAACTTTTTATATTGATTTCGTTGACATAAAATATGTCAGGGAAATATTTAGAAGGGAAAAAAATCAATTTCTTTCTGTATAATTATATCAGTTTAATCGATTTGACCTTTTTGTAAGACTTTAACGGGTAGAATACCATCCTCGTGTGTAGCATCGATAATAACGTGACAATCAGCTTTTCTTTTTATAGGGATGTATAATTGTCGTTAATTAACCATCCGGTAATTCACATTAAAACAACTTGAAATGCCACATTAAGACAAATATAGCCTGTGCATAACAACTGACATCAATATGCTGACTGGTTTGATATAGATTGATATAGGTTTGATACTGATGTTATCAGTATTACAATTAATTAATTAATAATTCTCAGGAACAAAATAAAATAATTGTCAATACAAAGGTGCAATTCATCTTTATATACCCCTAGACACAAATCACCAAACTGCACAACCCTTGGTATTACATGTATATATATATAATTAAATGACAAAGGGGAGCAGTAACGCGCCTTTCAAATTCTCAAAATCTTTCCGGAGTGGCGGAATTAATCGCCTTTTAGCTCCGTCTACTCGCCGGCATTGATTCGATTCATTTTCGAGGACGAACAGGAGAATATTTTAAACCGAACCTATCATTTTCCTGCGTCAAACTTCAAAGATGATAGAATTAACCAGCGGCTATGCAGCTAGCAGTCAATATCGCCTTGAGTGGCCCAGGAGTGCGGAAACGGTCTAAACGGCAGCGCCATAGCTCAACCGGCCCGTACTTTCTGCTTAATTAAAGCACGTCGATTTTTCACCCGGCTTTGGTCTTCTCGTGAAGGAATACTATCGGATTTCAGCCCCGATGAGTTCACAGTTTGCTGATGACGAGATGGTCGTGTTTCACGCACCATCGGACGAAGACAGCCTAATTGATTATTTGGAGTATCTGTAAATACCTGCAGCTATACACTTTAATCGCATCTTGAGGGTGTCAGGAAAACGCCGTACGGTCCAGCCTGAGTTCACTGCGAACCGTTGGAATTAAGGAGCTTAAGGAGGTCCTCATTTGTTTTTATTGAACTCAATCATCATTATGACTATCACCTTCTGTAATATTGGCACCATTTGAGTAGATGGGTACAACTTACGTAATAATGGGCACCATTTGAGTAGATGGTCACAACGTTAGTAATATGGGCACCAGTTGAGTAGATAGGTACAACTTACGTAATAAGGGGCACCGGTTGAGCAGATAGGCACAACGTCCGTAATATGGGTACCGGTTGAGTAGATGGGTACAACTTCCGTAATATGGGTACCGGTTGAGTAGATAGGTACAACTTACGTAATATGGGTACCAGTTGAGTAGATGGGTACAACTTACGTAATAATGGGCACCAATCGAGTACATGGGGACAACTTCGTAATATGGGCACTTGGCACAACTTCCGTAATTTGGGCACCGGTTGAGTATATAGGTACAACGTACGTAATATATGGGCACCAAAGATGGGTACAACGTCCGTAATATGGGCGTGCCACCCAGTTGAGTAGGTGGGCACAATTATCTTCCGTAGGCTAATATGGGCACCGATTGAGTAGATGGGCACAACTTCCGTTGCATAGGCGAACACAGGCCCGTACCCATGGGGGATCAACAGGGTGCGTAGGTAATCCCCCTCAATTGTTTTTGTTTAGAATCGGAAAATGAGGACGCATCATAATCTGCTGTTGTTGATAAATATGCGTTATGTTTTGACGTATGTAAGCTGCATGTGTAAAAGGCTATTAGAAGCGCCGCTACTGAAAAGGTGAAGCCTAGCCATCTTCCGCTTTCTAATGTAGTTGTTCGTGACATTGCTGTTTCCTCCATGCATATTTTCACGGGGACTATAAAAACAAGAGTTTACACTCAAAACCGATAACTCAAGCTATTTTATTCCCTGTTTTATTCCTTAAATAAAGAATATTCACACCGAAAAAGATGTCCTTTGACTTGGCGCCAAAAGGCCACTGACAGACAGTTACTTCGACCGCCTGCAGATAGCGGCAAAACACCATCGGTTTTTGCATAGCACGCCATCTTTCAATCACGAGTCGCCTCTTCAAACTGGATTCATTTCACTCTGCTGGGTCTTGCATTTTAGTCAACAGACTCTCCTTGCCGTTGAATGACTGCTGCAAGTGTTTATGAAGTGTTTTCCCACTTTTTTGACCATCGTAAATCAATCCTAAAAATATGGGGATTTTCCTTGAGTGTAGCATTCCTTATTGCCCGGATGTACTTGACAAACTTTAGATGGGTCCGTACCATTTCTTCAAGGGTGCTGTTTTTCCCATTATTAATCCTGTCCTTCAATTATAGAGTGGACTATTTCCCAAAATCTCCAATCGTGCGTATGCATGTACACGCATTGTGTGCACACAATTCGGTACCCAGTATAAGTGCTGCTGTACTGGAAAAACATTTGAGGACAAGAGAAGAAAGAAAATACAAAGAAATCTTTCTTGTCCTCGGGAGTCGGTCTTTTGTTAAAATCAGCCCTCGGACGTAACAATACGTGCTTAGTCTATAGGTTGCGTTATATTAGAGGAACAATAGGAAACACAAAGCATTGTCCTCAGTCGTATAGGAAAACACGACTGTGTGCTCACACACAAGTGTGCTGATAGCGTATTAAGAGTTGCATACACCTTCAATCGGGGACCTCCTATTGTCCTCCTATTGTTCATATATTAACTTTTTGGCAAGGACCCTCATTGGGTTTGTACACGGTTTTCAAACGGGGACCTTTCTCAACCGGGGACACCATTTGCCCTCTATTGTTGAAGGTCCCCTATTAAATGCTAAAACAAACCTACATATACACAACTATGTTTATGGTGTAAATAAATAAAATAAATAAATAAATAAATAAAATAAATGAATCGAGGATTTCTTTTGTTCCTCTTTTGTTTATACTTTTGTGTAACAGCTCCCATTGGTTTTGTACATGTTTTCTAATCGAGGACGTCCTCGATGACACTCCTGTCCTCAATTAGTCAACATTGTTTCCCATGTGTGTCCTCGATTTACGCCATAAACATGCCCCTGTCTCCCTGGGCCCTAAATGATACAAGACTCAACACAGACAATAAAACCGAACACTAACGACAAAACAACACACGGTTTGCGCTAACAAAAAGAGCCGATTATAATAAAAGGAAAAGACTTTATGAGGAGGTAAAAGGACACACCAGGAGACAGCAGACCCTGCATTATATTCTTACGTATGATATGAATTTATGTTTTAAAAAGACAAATCATGAGTGTCTTACTTCTGGAAAATATTCTAGTATGAGCTAGTTCTTTTTATTAATACAATTCAATCCAATACCTTCTCCCAGTCCTAAATCATGCAGACATCGTCATTCAAGTGATTCATAATTCCCGACCGGGTGTTCTCGCCTGATCTCGTTTGCGGTTCCGCTTTCATTTCGTCGATATCACGAGTGCGAAGGTAAAAGAAGAAAATAAACCGGCGAAATGGGTCAACAACGACCGGCGAAGTTTGCACAAACAGCGGCGATGATATCTTGTGTTTTGCTCTGAGCGCCAAAACGCGTTGGCGCCACTCTGCTCCAGAACGCGTGCACATGGTAACGCATCCCGTCGCAGGGATATCACTGTGCGGTGAGTATTAAAAAAGCCCGGAGACAAAGGTGTAAATGGGGTACCTTTACAGCGAGGGGGTGTCCGTGCGGAATTCGAAGACAATGTGAATTGGCATGGTAAATAGCTGACGGGAGGGCATGAGTAGGGGTGTTAAGTGTTCTACGCGCCGCGTCTGGTCAATACAGGGTGATCGACCTGAATTATAGTGCTTCTTGTTTGTTCCTCTCCAATATAATACCACGAAAAGCAAATATAAGTACGGAGAACAGTAAGCAAAGAGGCAGTGGCCGTTGACTCTAAAAGTAACCTTGGGAAGGTGGTATCCCAGGGAAAATGTCCACATTTCTCTCTGTGATTAAATTGCAGACAAAATGTATTTCAGCGACTTTTGAACTGCTTGTTTCTAAATATTACGGGCAGAGACGCAGAAATGCTTGACCTTCTGTGTAAGGAATTAATCCAGTACATCTCCACATATGCACCCATACGGGGTACTTCTATTGTAGACTTTACTTTCCTTCTTTCATTCTCCTTTGTGCCTATTTTCCCTATTGTTACCCTTTCTTCCCGGTACCCCGTAAGGAGTCTAATGTAGGAACAAACATACGTACGTTCCATACCTAGTGTGGACATTCCTTTGTGTTCATGTAGTTAAGAAAAGTGGAGAGAAAAGCTGACTCCACTCGCGATATGAACGCTCTTTTAACCATCATTTTCTATCATGATCCCCTGAAGTATTCCCCTTCATTTTGCGACATATAACCCTAACCCCAAAATGCCTCTAAAGCTGTTTTTCAGAGAGGGGGGAACCTTGTGTGGACATGAGGAAGTCCATAAGGTTCAGTCTTCCTGCTTCGTGAGGACATCTTTTGTTCACTGGTCCACACAGAGTATGCAAGGTTAGAGCACATATGCACCCTTATACGGGGTACCATTATTGTCCACTTTATTATTATTCTCCTTTGTCCCTATTGAAATCTCAAACTCCATAGCGTTTTCCTCGTGGGACACCAAGATTTTTAAAGACTACCTCGCGGGGTCCCATTGTCCCCATTGTTACCCATTGTGCGTGGTAACACAGTGCTTATACGAACACTGCCTCCATTTGAAACTTCTATACATGTATCCTCAGTAGCGTATCCAGCTTTTTGTGCCAGGGAGGGCAAACAATGTCTGAACCGTTTTAAAACGTCGCAAAAACACTATTTCCTTTAGTTTTTTATAACGCCTCAAATGCCGCCAGGGTCACAATTTGGTTGGCAAAAACCTCCTTACGGGCATCCCCATAGAACATCCTACCTACAGACGTTGCTGAAAGTTAAAGCACAGGATTCTCCAACATCCACATACCTTAGCTTCTACCAGAAAGTCATATTCAACCGCAGTACTGGGTGACTTTTGAGACGCGTGGTGGCAGCAGACATACCGATCTTTTTCCATATTTCTCGCCAGTTGTGCGCATGCTCAGAACAACGCGCGCATGCTCAGAACTAGCAAAAAGGATCGGTTTGTCTGCTGCCACCAGCGTCTCCAAAGCCTCCCACTATAAACCAGCTGAACGATTGTCTGTGTACCTCTCTTCGACCGGACAAGTATGAGTGTGTAATGGGTCTTGGGACAGTGCACTTCGACCGTTTCAATGCACTTAGGATTAAAATAGGCTGGTGAGTCCGTCATGTTTTATTCCAAGCGCTACGGCCATTGACCCGTGGTGATTGAAGGGGGCCGATCGCAGGAAATTCTGAATATGGAGTGTTAAAAAAAGAGGCCCGCATTAACATGAGAAATTGAAAACAGGAAAGAGATCGAATATTGCGTCTCTCACAGCCTTACGAACCTGTGGACGTGTTGCTTGAGTTCACTGTGCCCAAAATGACATGAACTCGATCGGCTGGTTAATTATGAAGTTGCCGAAGATTGGCTCGTCTGACTATTCAATTGTGTGAAGGACAATATTTTGAAAAATCTGTGGGACCGTGCTAGGTTTAACATATCAACTAAGTAAATTCATGTGTCAGAAAAACTAGTAGGCCCTGCAATACAGTTGAAGCAATTTCGCAATTTCCGAACATTTCATGCTTATTTGTTTCGATAATTATAGTAACGATTTTATGAAAAACTTCTGGGAAAAATGGCAAATAGTCGACAAAGCCATTTACAACAACAGAAGATTCTAAACAAAAAATACTAATATTGTACAGGAATGTTGTTCCAACCAACGAAAAGATATCTAAAATATGATTTGCAGCGAATTTGATGAATCTGTATGTTCTTTATGCAAACACCATAATCTTAGGCCCCCTACTACTTACAAAGATTTTAGTTCTTTATGTATTTTCCTATAAGAATGAATTATATCACAGAGTTTATCCCCGCTTACCCATTTTTGAATGCATTTTTTTTTATTTTGATGCCCTTGCCCATAATGGCATGAACTAAACGCCCAACTCACACATTGCGTCATATGCGTACATATTCACTCCAGTCACCGTGTTTGTGCCGGTCCATCCCAGGCTAATCTTATCCAACATCTATCAGTATTTATCTTGATATTCACCTGTTACTGGTTGGAATATAGTCTTGGTTCCAAGACCTTCGTGTTCCTTTTTTTCCTTCCGAACGAGGGCGCTGTTTCTCAGTAAATCGATTCTGATTGTATTCGATAATGTTTCATATATTACGCGCTCTGACAAGAATCGATTCCACTGTTCTTTGCTCGGTTCTTCACTTCCACGAAGGTCTTGGATATTTCTGTCCGCGGGTCTTAACTTTTTCATTACTTTTTCGACATTCTCCCCCGACTTTCCGGGGGAGCCAATCAGCGATTGAGTTTGACCTTGACAAATGAATTATTCATAACTTGGCGAGCATGCACGATTAAATAGGACGCGGTGCGGTCATCACCCTCTGGGTGCGGTTTTTTGTGTATGTGTGTTGTGTTGTCTGGAAATTTGAATTCACCGCGCCCGGGCCCGCGTCGACCGTTGTATTGTTTTGAATGAAGGATTGCGCGATACGCGATCCGCGTGACCCAGTCTGTCACGTCTGTGGGAAATATTTTTTAAGTTGACGTATAGGCACGACGTACGTGTCGTTAAAATCCGCGAAGTGTCTCCATTCCTCCATGCTGTAGTGCAGCTGATTTCTGTAGTGCAGCTGAAGTTTATTTAGACATTAAATAAAGTGTAGGCCTATACGAAATATTTGTGCGGATGAGTGAACATGTGAGGTATATTTTAATACTTCCGAATGTAAATTTAGAACTATAACCTTCGATGACAGCCAGTGTGTTTACGTGCTTACTATTCCACATGTAATAGAAAAAATACATGCAGTAGTCGGTGTACATATATTGTTAAAAGAACTACATCACAATTGATTTCATTACAGTCATATTGATCATTTTCAATTTTTTTTTTAAACAACAATTTTTATACAAAGGAAAACATATCAGAAAGGATTAACAAATGGTGATACATACGGCGTACATAATAGCCCAACTTTTATAGTTAAATATAATCCCCAAAACATTTTCGACAAGAAGAAGTGTTGATAAAGTGAAGGCAAAAACATAGATTTCGGGGTTGTGGGGATGGGGAATATATCTCCACCCACACACACTTTATGACAAGATCACCCCTAGACAATAAAACCAGACAGAAGAAAACAATTGAAATAGACCAGGAGGTATTATAAATTTCACATGGAAATTACAGTAGAATTGTCGGAAAGAGGGTTAAATTTGGGTTTGTGTATGGACCATAATTAATACATGTGTAATAAACAGCGTAGTGTCCATTCCCCCCCCCCCCCTTCGAAATTTTCAGTTGGTTGGTTTTGGAAATTTCATGATACCCACCCCCCCCCCCCCCCCCCCCCCCTTTTCCCGGTCTCCACACATGTCATAGTCAAATCATGGAGGCGCGCTTGATGAGTGAAGGTAAACATTTATGAGAAGGTATTACCCGATGACATGTACATTATATATTGTGCATGTACACTGTACGAGCTAGAACACTGGTGTATAAACATGTGAGGTGATAAACTTAAAAAGACTTCAGAATGGAGGACGTCCCAGCCAGTTTGTAGAAGTAAATGTATTATACATGTTTTAAAATGCCACATGTACATGTACATGTAATGTCGATTATTTTACACCGAGTAGTAAATTACCGGTACATCTACCAATTTAATTTTTCAGGATGGAAATTGAAAATACATGAAAAAAGAGATGTAACAAATGGTGTGTTTCATATTTTTGATGAACTCTGTGGCAGTTCTAACCTTCAATGGTAAAGTATATGTTAACATAAATGTAACTTTACAATAATGGTTTAAATCTTTACAGAAATACATTTTATCCAGTGAAAAATTATGTTTACCTTAAGAATTAGAATAATTGAGTGAAGTTAACCATCTACTTTGATTTTAAATCCACTGCATTTAAGTGGTTTGCTGGGCTTGCTATTTCAGACTTCTCTTCTTCATGTTCACTTTTTTAAATATTGGTATACATGGATTACTATACACATGTAGGAATGTAATGTATTTAGTGGAGGAATTTTATATTGGGAGGAATATAAATAATTAAGACAATGATGAATTTAAGCTCCACCTTGAAGACAAAGTGAGTAAAAACGTTTTTCAGTCAAAAGTTGACCAAAGACGTCCTTTAAATATATTGTGCATGCAACTAACTGGACTGAAATATCCAATACAATACTGGGCCTGGCCATGGCTGGCTGCAAAAAACGGCACCACATGTTTGTACATGTAATTAAACAAGACTGGCAAAAATCAATCTTTGATAAAAAATAATTTAAAAATTTACATTGGCTAATTAACATCCCAGATTAAAGTGCACACCTGCAGGTAAATTGTCATATCTCATTCTGGGACGTAGCAAGAAAGATCAGAAACTCCAAGTTATTCAAACTTGAAGTTCAAGTACCTATACATACGTACACTATACTATATGTATCCACAGTGTTCATTGGATATGTACATTGTACCATGGAGGAAGAAAACACAACCTCCATGATTGTACATATACATGTACATTGTATGTACAAGTGGCTTTTGTACACAGTAGTACAGTGCATCCACGTTTTTTTCAAACGGTATTATATTACACGTCGCGTCGACCGCAGGCGCATTTTGCATAATTGGGGCAATCGGTCAAACTTAACCATGGAGGTCAGACCAGTCACGTGATATGAATGATGCATGTTTAGCCACGATTTCCATAGTCGGGTCCCGCCCTCAAAAGTAGAAATATCCAAGACGTTACTGTAACTCCGTGATTGATCGCGCGCTCGCCCGCCGGTGACAGCCTATAAATTGCGCCCTCTGTTGATAATAAGTATCAGACAGTAACGTCTTGGAACCAAGACTAGTTGGAATAGGGAGACGAGATTGGGGTGAGCCGTAAGGGAACAGACGGCTGTTTGGTGTTGACCAACGGCTATTGATGTTGAACAAATCAGAATACATGTATGTAGTATTATCAGGTGTTACTAATTTTGCACAACCTATAACGTGTGGAGTTTTAAGGGAGCACTGGCATTGCATATTAAGCAATTACCCTGGTTTGAATAAAAGATAAGCTTGTATGCATAACCACGACCGCCCGACCGACTGACCGACCGACCGACTGACCGACCGACTGACCGACCGACCGACAGACCGACCGACAGACAGACCGACCGACAGACCAACGACATTTTAAAAGCGATAAAATCAAAAGTTTGCTCTAAGGCGCTGAGGCACAAAGTGATGAATAATTATTGATGGTACGCCTCCTGAAACAGGTGAGCTTTCAGGAGTGTCTTGAATGCATGCAATGACCTGGTGTCTCTGATGTATTCTGGGAACTTGTTCCAGATTCTGGGGCCGTATACAGGGAATGCTCTATCAGCAAAAGAAACACATCCTTCCCTTGTATTGGGCGACTGGGTCCCTTTTGCATACGGAATTGTGTGATATCTTGATCTCAGGCCATGGATAGCATGAACCAAATAAATGGCATGTTTCACCTGCTAGAAAAACTACACTGTAAATCCATGTGTTTAACTTCTGAAACAAAATTAAACGGAAATCTGTAACACTTTATAAACATTTCGACACGTTTATGAATAAACGCTGAACATGTTTGAATTTCAACCCAGTTAAACATGTGTTTGAACGTACGCTTCTAAACACATTGTATTTATGATATAAACGCCCAAGTGTTTCAGTGTTCATTGGTGTTTAGATTATAAACGCGTTATGTGTTCACTGCTTTGACAGTGTATGTAACAGTGTATTATTATTGACGTACTGTGATGACAAAAAAGAGGCTATAACAAAGGGAACAATACTGTCCTCACGTTTTTTCTTTTGTCTGGAAGGGGTCCTCACGAGTAAACATGTGCTTAGTCTATGGGGATGGGTTAGTGTGTAGGAACAATATAAAGTCCTGACCAAGATGGTGGGGAGAGTATTTGAAGCACTTTAAATGTAAACGTTTCCTCGTTTGTATCCTTGTAAATTACTGTACCAGATCTTACCTCTATACACATGAAATAAGCCAACTTGTTTTGTTCAGAGAGTATGCAGACCCGTGCACAGCCACTAGCCATCATATAAAATAGTGTTTTACCAGATTTCCACAGTGTACCAGGCCCCAGGCTCGCGGGAAAGTCCCAGATTCAGCCGGCCCGTTCTAATTTTACAATGCAGTTTTAATTACCGCGTATATACTCGTCCTCGCACGCGGGTAGTTTGGTCTCTTCACGGTACTCCGTTTAGCCGAGTGTCCCAGTAAGAGGGCGAATACACCTCTTGGTGACGATCGAAGGGCGCGTTACTCGAGGGGATATTTGGCGGTTTTATTTTTCCCCCGGGAATAATTGGCTTTGTATAAACGTATTACCATCCCGTTCTGCATTTTCTGCCTCTTTCCATGTAGGGAATAACACAAGATCGAACAGCCTAGGTTCCGGAAGAGTCTCAAAATGCACGTGCATGCCAGACTTATTAGTAACTGCAGTTGTCGAAATCTCCTATCATTTGACGGAACTCTCCATTGGTAATTAGTCTACGGCGACTGAATTAAGTGAAATCCTGAAAAAGCCTTTGGGAAAAAAATCTGCCAGTATTTGAACATCAGGGCGCCAAACGTTTATTTACAAAACTAATCATGAAAGGTGAGACAATGTGAGCAACATTTGCATTGACGTTGTGTGTAATTAGGAACTTGAACGGCAAGATCAATTTGCATGACAACATGAATTGGCATATTGATCGTTCCATTCTATAGTCATGTACGTCAAAGCATGGAGAAAGAAAACACATGGTCAAAGTGAGGTTAATGCCCCAGTAATGACAAACTTCGTATTGCATTGAAGTGCTCCTTCCAGCTTAGCAATGTTCTCAGGTCTGACAAACTGGCAATTATTTGGTGTTTATTTTTATTTAAAAAAAAAAACCTCTTAATTGTGTTATACAATTAATGAATTTGAAATCGTAGGCATCGGTGGCCAAGTGCCTTGTGCCGTTCGCGAGTTCACCACCTTTGACAACCCTGTCGAATTGTGTGCGCTAATTTGTGTTGGCCTCAGATTTTACACGTTTGCGTCAATTATAACTAATGTGATTTAATTAATATGTCACAGACTTCATTTACGCGATTCTAAATAGATAGTAATCGTTGCTCTATCTTGTACTGATTCAAGTGGTATTAATCAATGCATGTCTGTATTCTATAATCGAATCCTTCACATAGTGTTAAGATTTTCATATATGTAAGTTGGACTTGAAAACATCTGCAAAAACCGTGGTATTAAATTATCACCATGCGGTATTTTTGAACCTTTCTTTCAATGTAGATACTGGTGTCATGGTGTTTTTGCAGTGTATACAATGAGCGTAGGTTTTGCAAGACTTGTTATTATGACCACGTCACCACCATCGCCATCACCATCCACAGCCCCACCATCACCACAATCAAACCCCATCGCTAATTGCTATTATCACTACCATCACCATATCTGATTAAAGATTACCGGTACCTTGTGAATACTGTTCTTGACAGACCGGAACTTTTTCTTAACTGCTATGGAAGCTGTTTAATTTGATGGCTTATTTTGTTTTAGTCTTGTTCCTTGTGCACCTGTCTTTATTCACTATGGAGGTTTACCCCGGGCATGTTTTCATTGCGCACCTTCCGCCATAAGCAGGCACGGGCGTATATGAATAAAGCCGTGTCCGAATTACTTGGATGCGGCTTGAAATTACACATAAGACTATGTGATGTGGCTGCAGCCACTACCATAGACATGTGTGTATTATAATTTCGAGCCGCAGCCAAGTAATCCGGACACGGCCTAACCAGGGATGCGTTCCACTATAACGCCAACGTTCGCCCTTGTTTTGTGCATTGTTCGCGTAGTTGGCCAACCAACGTTGGCAACGTTCGCATGAGGGGAACGCACCCCTGGACTCGCAATACGTCCGTGGAGTTAAACCCTCCGTCCGCCATCTTACTGTGCCGAAAAAAATACTGTGACAACCTTGTCCCCAGTGTATAGTAATATCCTCGCCGGTGGACTTTTTATGGTGCAGGGTTTTTACTTTATTTAACAAGAACGGACAATGACCTGCCACAGAAGAGAAATAAGTAAGGTTTGAAACCAACTTGACGTCTACTGGCTTCAATCATAATAGGCATTATGTATTATACAGTTATGCCCACAATTATTCATACCGGTACTCTATAAAAAATCTGGTAGTTTGCTTTTCTCTCATACATAAAAGCTGGATTGGCGGAACTTACGCTTTACTTTGGCATGTACAAATCTACATATATTTTGGTTTTACGTCATTAGCATAAAAGTAGAAATAATAAATAAAATGATTCACATTACCCCGAATTTGGCATGGGTATGAATAATTTGTGGCATAACTGTACTAGACTTTAACTTAAAACCCTAAGACCTAAAAACCTAAGACGCTAGTTAGCGTCCCCACTACCAGTATGCACCAAGCGGACACCCCCACCACTCCCCCATCTACTTCATGTTTACTGATGGACTTGAACGTGCTCTAGTGACGTAGCCTCTACGTCAGAGCATTCAATCATCGCGCTGGCTGTCTTGTAATATGGTGCATGGTTCGTCACCTGGTCAGTGGCCGGCGGGGAGTTGCGGGTTTAATTGCACCGGGGAATACGTGGACAATGAAATTGCGCCAATTTCACTTTGTTGTTGTTGTTGCCGATGTTTGTCTGGTGAAAATCTCTTAATATAGGCCGCCGAACTAGGTTGATGTTTGAAGGCAATTGCGTCACACCATGAACTCAACACCCCTACTAGAGTTGGGTTTAATAAAGGCGTGCGCCTGTTTCAGGGTATGCACTGTGGCTCACAAAAACGATTTGCCTGAAAATCAACAATTGGGACAAAGTCTTTAGTCAGATATACAACCTTATTCTTTAGGAAAAAAAAAATAAAGGTTCAAATTCAGTTCGCTCCAGCGGATTATTTTATTCGAAATATGAACTTATATTTATTACGCAGTGCCCGACCAACATCCTGCAGTGGCATATTTTTCATTCAATTTATGGCGATCAAATTCCCACCGAGTAAGGCTGGCGTTTTACTAAATTAACCTGCCAATCGATAACTGTCCGAATAAAGTAACCCCCTCTCCTTTCCGCAACCAGGCCTAGTCTGCTATTATACAGTTTAACCCCTAAAGACCTAATTCTGTTTGTTTCCGGCGCGCAAACATTTCTCCCACTGTCAAACCATGGAGGTACCCTCCGTCATCCTTCATGTGTTTTCTTCCTTTCTAGCTCTCCCCGAGAAACGCCGAGTTCTGCTCTCTCCGTCGAAGCGTGTGCTCCCGGCCAAATCGTCTCAATTAGCCGGCTGTCCCGGGCGGTGAGGTAACTCATCCGTACTCCCTTGACGCGGTGTGACACTGCGCGCTCGCTCGCCACTCGGCCGTTAATTCGAATTATCCCTCCGCGGGGGCCCCATTCTCTGGGACTCCAAGACCCGCCTGTCCGCAGGATATATTTTTTCTCTCTCTCTCTCTCCTCTCTTGGGCAAAGACGAAGTCAATATTGTTCTGTGGCTTTGGTAGAATCAAGCAGCAAAGGAAGCGGTTTCTCTCAAGCCTAATTATTATAGGAATGCTATGGTGGTAACTTCTTAGGAGGCTGGTTATTTCGAAAACACACATTTGACTGATTAGGAAGTCTTGTTTTCCCGTTTTATTGTGTAAACTGAATCCGCTTGAATGCACTTGAATCCGATTTAAACTGACTTGTATTAGTGAAGCACGCGGACCTTCATTTTACGATATTGTGATATCATTTCCCACTTGGGGGATCATGATTCTTTTCATACCGTAAGCGAATAGTTTTTGATAATTTTTATCAACGAACAAATTAATTATGTTAGTTTCAGATCGATTGAAATATTTGACAAACGGTGGCCAGTTTGATTTGCCATTGCGAATTATTATGCACTGAATGGAGGAATTTCACATTAGCCCCTTCTGCGCACTTCTGGGTTGAAAGCGAGAATGTCAGTGTCAAACAAAACAACGCTTTTTTAGCACATTCATTCATGCATGAATGAATCAGGCCATAAAAAGCAGCGCAGGCGCACGATCAGCATAAAGTTGTTTACTGTGACATTGAGATCCTCGTTTTCAAACGCGGAAGTGCGCAGATATCGGCGCTAAACTCGTCGTTGTGGGATTTCTCTATTAGGTGTGCAATTATTACAGTGGCAGACATTGGTGACAATAGACCGTGTAAGTCTCGCGCATAAAGGTCACGATTGGACTTCCGGGCACCTCCGAGCCGCTGGCTATAGGACTTTTACGTGTGGTTGATTTTGTTTTCTATAATACTTTGTTTTAACGAAGATCTGAACCATGAAACGGCCATAAATATGGATGATAAATTCAAAATTAATTTTACAATATATGAAAACATGCACGACTGTCTAAATTATTGAAGAAAAGTAGGAAAAAATGTTTGACCTGAGCGTCAGGTTGCAACGTGATTGGCTCGTTGTCGGAAAGAGAAAGCCAGGCCCCCAAAACCCCTGTACTGCATGCGCACGCTGCGGACATAAATGAACGTACGACGACCGCCCTATACTGCATTTGGTCTACGCTATTAGGTCTGGCGCGTGAACCACCAGAACAATGGGGAATGACGTACGTATGACGTACTGGACTGTTTCGTTCTCCTTTTCCCTAATTTGATATATCGTTCACATTTTGTAAATTGAAATGAAAAATAATATTTTGCTAAAAGTTTGTATCTACCTTGAGTAAAAAGAACAGCGTCAAAACAAATTATTTCAAGAAAACTACTCGCTTTACACGTTGAAGCTCCTATTCGAAGTGCCCGGAAGTTCGGATTCTCGTAAACTCTCGTACGTTCTCGGGGTCAACTTACACGCTCTATTAAGCATCTTGAAAGCAAGAGCCGCGCAGCAAACAGTCGTAGATCCAAATTCCGATAAAATGACATCATAAAAACGGGACGTTATGACTTGGTTCAACAGTGAGTTTTTAACCATTCATAGTGACTATGAATGGTTGAAAACCTAATCACAATTGTTAAAGAACCTGCCAAAAATATTTTGGCTTTTTATTTAGATTTCACAAGAAATTAAAATATATGGTGTCAAAGGTCAGAGTTGGTTAAATAGCTTCCGACCATAATTTCGGAGCAAAATGTCATTTCTTTAAGGTAAAAAGTAGACTGCACTTACAAAGCATTGGCACAATAGCCACAAGCATTTGTATAATAACCATATAAACGAGGTTTTTGGCAAAAACCGGCTTCTGTCCCCGTTTGCACAGTAGTAAGTCTACAAACGAAAAAAAACATTAAAGACGTAGGTGACCAGCTATTTCGGAATCATTTGGGGGTAAGACAAATTAGAAAATGATTTTGTCTTGCCTCGCTGGGAAAAGTATTTCATAAGTTTCAATCGATTTCAGGTAAAATAAGACCTACCTAAAGCACATTAAGCTGCGAAAATTGTATGAACCTTTATTATTCCTATATTTCGCGGTCAATTTGCTGACGAATGCGATCGGGCTTTAAGGCACAGTTTCAAAATGGCGGAGCAGCGAAAAGCCGTACTTTCGTTTCTCTTTACAACTCAACTTCCAACAGACTAACTCAACCTTGGAACACTGATACCGGCGATCTTTACCTGTGTCTTCCATTCAATTTTGTTTTGTATTTCTGTAGCATTCCAAACCTTGAATTTGATCAGCACGTGAAAACCAATCACCATTCACCACTTTAGATTCTCAATTCATGATGGCTGGGCACCAAAGAGTCTATCACAGACAAAGAGTCTTCAATTTCATCGTGTATGTGCTTGATGGTGACAGCGGTTTGGCATTGTATAGGCAGGTTATATACATATTTGCATAACACGATGATGAAACTGAACTCCACGCGCTTACAATCATTTACATCGCACTTTAGATATATCGCAAAGGTCAAATTAAATGACCGGTCAACAAGACAATTCTGAAGCCGTTGTGTCGATTGTGGTTTTGTTTTTGTTTGTTTGTTTGTTTGTTTGTTGTTTTTTGGGTTTTTTTTTTTTTGGGGGGGGGGGGGAGGGTGATACCAGCTATTGTGGAGCGGGAAAGGAAAAATAAATAAGTGATTGTATTTTTGTTGTCGTGATGAAACCTTGAAGTTTTGACCCTAAAATTCAACCAAATTTCGAGAGAATAATAATAATAATTTTCAATAATTTATTCATTTCTACTGCGCAAATTCCATAATAAATAATTATGTTCAAATGCGCATTCCAAATAAGGAATAGGAGTTAACGAGTGTGATGTCAAATTTTGTTGAAAACATTTTGTTATAAATTCTGGCTTGGTTAATTCAGATGGTAAAACATTGCTGATAAAAATGTTGCAGATATATGACAAAAAATAATGATGACAACAAATTGTCCGAAACTTCTGATCAAGCGATCATGCAGATTGGTCAAGGGGGTCACTGGCTAGACTGTAGTCGTCGTTTGGTGCCAACACGTTCGCTGTGATGATTAATATTCTGGTTTAGTATTCAATTGGAATCAAGGTGGCCGGAAAGCCACCTTGATTCAAATATACAAGATTATTTATACAATGGGAGACTTTTGAGACGCGTGGTGGCAGCAGACATGCCAATCCTTTTCCTATTGTTCTCACCAGTCGTGCGCATGCTCAGAACTACGTGCGCACGCTCAGAGCCGGCAAAAAGGACCGGTATGTATGCTGCCACATTGATTACAAACAGTAAAAATCTAAACACATTGCAGTAACAGTTATGTTCAAATAAGAAAAACAAATTATTGATGGTTCTTATATATTAAAACAAAGACTTACCTTAATTATTGGAAACGGTGTTTGTGAGCAAGGCAAGCATATCTTTTCCCGCGTGGAAAGAGGTGATTATCGTGCATACGAAGAGCATTTCAACACTGAGCTCTTCGTTTAATTTTCATAATTTTTTCAGCTTCCGCTATATACAACGATATCCTATACCATTACCGCTGGTCAGTGGCCAGTGATATCAAGTAAAGCGCCTCAACGCACCCCCACCCATACCCAACCAAGGTACTGCACTGTTGTACTGACTTGAATGACTCGCTAATTTGGTAATGGTCGATACTGTTTGTGTGTTGTCGTTAAAAGGGACAGTTGTATTTAAAGTTCCCCTCAACGGACAGTGACCGATTTCAGAAGGCAGATTTATTAAATTCTTTCTGGTAATGAAATCAAGGATTCTCCAAAAGCGCATGTCTCACTGTAGCTCGAGAGCCTGAAGACTGTAGGCAGACGACGAAGAAATGTTCAGTTTTAGAAGTGGGAGGAAAACCCCAGAATTATTATTCTGGGGAAACCCACGGAATTAAGCACGAAAGTTCACTGGCAAACTGGTGTGAAATGTCTGATCAGATATCATGGCAGTTGGTGCTAGACCTCCTCCAGCAGTTAATTGACTTACAGTCACCTTTTATCCTCCTATACGAGTCCAAGGAACCAAGAGAAATGTTTGCATTCGGTACCCACCATCTGTGTCTAAAAGAAATAAGTGCTTCGAGCATTTGCTTACCACGGGGAGTAAGCGTTAAAGGTCAGTTCGTTCCATCTTAAGCACCCTGTTATCGTTTCATCCATGCTGCTAATTCCGCTGAGTCCGCACGGCCAATCCCGGAGATTTTGGTCCCGCCGCCTCGACAAACGCATCGTCCGACGCTTCATCATGTCTGCATGACACGCACAATACAGCGTGCAAAACTTGTACCTACACGGCTGTTTACAGTACCGCTTGTGGACGTCTTGGTACCAAACGTGACTAGTCTATAGCGATAGTCGATACCCAGCACAATATGGATACCCAGCACGATATGGGGCATAGGGGTAACCCCCCCCCCCCCCCCCCCCCCCTTTGGTCCCTATACCCAAAACACACTCCACACTATTGTTACATAACACATCCCCCTAGATTTCTGAAAAGAATTCCTGAGATTCCGGGAACACAATGACCAACACAAAAGAGGGGGTTCCCTTTGCCCCATATCTTGTTTCATATGCTTTAGTCTCGGGGGCGGATCCATGATTTTTTGCAGGGGGGGGGGGGGGGGGGGTTCTGCAATTTGCAAAGAAAGGTGACTCCCAAAATGTTTCGTGTGCGAAAAACATTTACAAGCGGGGGGGGGGGGGGGGGAGGGGGGGGAGGGGGGGAGGGGGGGAGGGGGGGGGGGGGGTGACTGACACACTTTCTCACCGTTGGTGGCGCCATTTAACCTCTTTGTTTTGTTCTCACCCATAGGCAAAATATGACCTGTTTTTGCAAAGCGTAGGCCCCTACAAGCAAAGCAAAAACAAAAAAAATGCAACGAGCGGGGGGGGGGGGGGGGGGTGGTTCGACACCCCCCCCCCCCGGATCCGCGCCTGAGTCTATAGTCTGTCTTTACCTCTCAGCAATGAGAATGTTAGGTAGATCGGACTGACCTGTTCAAAGTTTTTGCGTTCTTAGATGGCGAAAAAAACGAGAGAAAAACGGTGTTCGTTTTCAACCGTCGGGCGGCAGTTAACTGGATTTGTTAGAGCGCCGTCTTGTAAAATGAGCCCATTTTTTGTAAACGGGATCGTTTTCAATTGGTCACAAACTACGCGAGCCGACTGGTTACAACCCGTCGCTTCGGTACACTGTACGCGTTCTATAGGCCTACACTTCGGTACACTACGCGTAGACACGCAACCTTGCGCCCGTTTTCGGATTGTTATCCCATTTCAGACGCAGCGCGGACTAACAACATTCGGTCAATAGAGGACAGTATTTTTTTTAAATCGTGATTTTTTTCCAACGATTGTTAAGCGGAACAATCGTTGAAAAACGATAACAATTTTACGACAGCACACTAGGTGCCATCATTTCACAGGATGATTGAGATTGGTAATAACTTCATGAGTTTCTAATATTTAAAAAAAATTGTAAATAGAAAATTCCGCTTTCTTCTCACAAGACCACATAATTGTAGTTTGCCGGTTTTAGCTCAGTCAGAAAAACAAAATATTTTCATAAAATAGGACACTGCACACGTTACTGCTCCCATACGGTGTGCATGGAAGTACATATTCTCGCCAAATCGTCTATGATTTTGAGGTTAAAGGCACGCTATATGGAACACCACAGGAGTTGCGACAGGTCTGCTAGACACACCGTGTTGACTGCTTTAAGGTGTCTTAACTTCATTTGACCACCTCAGCATGTAGGGCCTCATCACCTCATTAAAGGTAGTATACAACATTTGCAAACATTAAAAAACAAAACTAGTGAATTATTACGAACAACCGTACTAGACTGTAAGTAAATAGCAGTCTCAAGCATCCCGTGAAATCATGGCACTCGGTGTGCTGTCGTTTTCAAGAAAAGCGGAAATTTAAATATCGTTTTCCAATGATTGTCGGCCGACAATCGTTAGAAATAGTCTAGTTCCCCGACCTGATAATTCCCTGACCCCATGGGCGTAAATCACGGGGGGGGGGGGGGGGGGCATATATCCCCCACCACTTTTTGACCAGGTTTGTGTTGTGAAAAACCCAAAAATGCTGATTGCGAGGTTATCTTGTAACTTTCCAACAGTCAAAATGTATAAACAAGGTGGTTCTCGAACCACGCGTCTCGCCTGCTTAAACGTTAATCATGTTCTCTGCACGTTCTGATACCTCAATTGGCACAATAGCACAATGACCAATATTACAAATCCAGCCTCTTTTACAACTTGACCTGACATGACCTTTGACCTAAGTACTTGGCCTTTGACCCGACCATCATATAAAGGTTACAATAGTGCATGCATGACCCAAGTTTGATTCGGACTTCCAGTTTTCAAAGGAGAAAAGTTGGACAATTCCAGCCTATTTTAGAACGTGACAGCAAATTACCTTTGACCTCAGTACTTGACCTCTGACACAACTATTTGCTAGAACGCTATAAAATACTAACCCCCAAATCCGTTTAAAAGCAAATGGTGTATACTATGTATACTACCTTTAAATCATTATGCTATCTACCAAACTTATTATGGTATAGAAACCTCAGTTGTGAGGATAAAATATTTGTGACGGGCAGTGCCCAAACCCGTCACCGGCGTCTTAGGTGACTCCGGAGCGTGCCTGCAACCTAAAGATCACGCCGGACAGCCGAGCTGTTTCCAGACCCTGGGCATTTAGGTCAGGTAGGTATCCTGCAGATAACCGCTCCTGATCCTGTCCGTATCGAAGACATTTTTTAAGAGCTGGCAATTAAGTGAGTCTTAAAATGGGTCAGCTGTCTCTTCAGGCGATTTTGTGTGTGTGAATGTTGCCTACTTTCATCTGTGATTATAGGCCTATACATACATAATAATCAGAATAATGGTTTCGCGCGTGCATTCAAATATTGGTCTTTGTAATCCCACAAGAGGGTTGGGCAAGTTTATGGTCAACATGCCCGGAAACCATTTTTTTCGTAGACCAGATTTGCCATCATGCATATTCATGATTAAGTTGCAGTTGTGGCTATAGAGTAACGAAGTGATGACGTCAATCAATGCAATGTTTGGAACCAGAATACATTCTAAACTGCATGTGTTTGGAACCATTGCCGCGGCAACTGACGTCATACTTCGGTACTCTATATTGGTAGATCGTAAGGCTTTGGAGCACGAGTCCTGGGTTCGAATCAACTGCCCTGTTACTATTTCTTTTCCTTGTACTTGTACTGATTGTGGTGTTTTTACATTAGTCTCCTTACGGGGTACCGGGAAGAAAGGGTAACAATGGGGACAATGGTACCCCAATAGGGTGTCTTTAAAAATCGAGGTACCCCATAAAGTTAACGCTATGGCTTTTGAGATTTCAATGGGGACAAAGGAGAATAAAAGAAGGAAAGTCCACAATAGAGGTACCCCATATCTACCCATATGTGAGGATTGGTGAGTATGTATATACCGGCAATCGTGGACCTAGGACAAAGGGTCCACGTTTGACCGAACGTCCACGTTTGACCGAACGTCCACGATTGAAAATCGTGTACAAAACATATGGGAGGCCTTCCGAAAAAGTTAGAGTATAAACAAAAGAGGAACAATGGGAAGTCCACGATTGCAGGTATTTACACACTTGTGTGTGTGTATCTAGGGGGGGGGGGTTTATTTACAAGTACACACATGTGCGTTTTCCTATACTTGTAAGGACCATGAATGGAACCCTTCTTTTGTTCCCTTTGTTTGTACTTTAACTTTTTCCGAACAGCTCCCATAAGGTTTGTACATGAAATTCTCCCGAGGACTCGGCCCAAGTCCTCCGTGTCATTGTTATCCCTAATCCCCCATTGTCTCAAGTCTTCTCTCGTATAGCCTAACCCACTCACAGAAACACAATGGCAATTCTGGAAAAAAATCGCTGCCCAAACTTCATTGCGTGTTACTACTTCCTTGTAGTTGTACAAAGCTTTCATTTCGTGAGCTATAGTTGCAATAAAGGGATGACTCTCTCGGAATTAATGACTTCATTGTGGAATGTGTTGATAGAGCAAACTCGTCACGTTCTCTCTCAGTCGGCTCATCTTCCAGATCCAGTTCCAAAAATCGACTTAAACATTTCCCAGCTAACCCAATGAGCCAGTACTGTAAATACGATTTATTGAATGATAAAATTGCAGACTCAACCGGATCGATAAACAACCGTGACGGTACGGTTTACCGGTGGTTGATTGCGCGCCTACGCACTCATATTAAAGTTCGAACGATCTCCAGTCTAACTGTGGGCAAACGTCACCATTGAAGGGTCCCGATGTACATGTGCATCGTACAGTTTACATCATGCTTTCTGTTGACTTAAAAGGCTGTTTCATATTCACGAATACTCGTGATACTCGTGGCTGCTGATGCAGCGATTAGATGTGACTGTATGCTAAACAGGCTGGGTCATAGTTGACTAAACTAATCGAGTCATCGTCGACTATCTATACTATATAGACCTTAACCTGCGCCATCTTGGAATCTTGGAATTAGAACCGCGCCATCATGGAAAGTGCGTTTGGTCGGGTGACTCGGCGTGGTGTCGCCGGTGATGATCGGGGGGCGAGGAGGGTACCAGAGTACTGTTCGGACGCTGGATCACGTGATGATGTCTCCCGAACAGCCGTACTGCGATAATGTCTGATTGGCTGTTTCCAACAGACCTCCCGATTAGTCCGTGATGCGAGAAACCTCCCGAACTGCCGTGTCCTGGCGTGTCTGATTGGCCGTTTCCAACGAGCCTCCCCGTTGGTCGGCCTGACCCGCTGAATCTTCGGTGGTGCCGCGATATGATAATGATTCCCCCTTGCCGATCGAAACGGGGTTTGCTCGAAACGGGGTACCAGTTACAGTCACGCGATGTCCGGAACTGGCGCCTGCGTTTAATATGGCCGTTTTTTGGGCTAGCCGAATTTTCATGCCAGGCTGTTTTCACGGCAAGACGCTTTCGCCTATTGCCAATACGGTGGCCGATAAACAATGTAATTGGAAAATATAAATGTAAATCTTAAAAATCAGTCGTCTCTCTCTCTTTCAAATAGCTTACTTGCGAAATGCTGGTACTTTCTGCCGATGGTATCCAATTATATTTGTTAGAAAAGCAAAACAATTATTATATAGAATAGTTAAGTCATGGAGGAAGAAATGTTTTCTTCCTCCATGGTTAAGTAGACCCACAAACTTTTTAGGCCCACGCACCGTTAGGCCTATGCATAATAGGCGAACGGGCGCTGTTCATAAGGCCAAAAACAATTGTTTCCCTCGGACAGGACAAATTGGAAAAGAGGGTCGGTGGTCGGGTATTTTTTCGCATTCACGCTCACCCGGGCGTGTTTAGGCTAGGCCTACACAGGCGCGGATCCGGGGGGGGGGGGGGGGGGGGGTTAGGGGTCGAAACCCCCCCGTGCTCGTTGCCAAATTTTTTTTTGGTTGCTTTTTCTTGTAGGGGCCTACGCCTTGCAAACACAGGTCATATTTTGCCTATGGGTGCGAACAAAACAGGTTAAATGGCGTTTTCGGATAAAAAGCTGAAATCAGTCCAAAAAAGGCAGAATGTTTACATTTGTCTCAATTCAACCGACCCCTGACCTCCAACCTAAAGACGGCCCGAATTAAACGGTGCAGAAACAGTACGGTAGCCTAAGTCAAATTAAAGACGGATTTTCGCCTTCGGTTAATAAAAAGCTGAAACAAAAAGATTAACATCGGTCTTAGAGTGGCGGCCGGAATGCCGTTTCACGACGTTTTGTACCATTCTAAATATCCGAACAATAATTTTTGTATTAAACAAATTAAAAGATCAACCTTCGACTTCCAACCTAACTGGTGCCCAATACAACGGTGCAGAAGCAGTCAGCCCAATTCAAATTGAAGGCGGATTTTCGGGTAACAAAATAGAAACCTGTCATAAAAAGGCAGAATTCCATTTTGTACCATAAGACAATGTTAGAAGTGCCCCGCCGCGCGGTCCACCCATCTAGTATAGCCAAACCTTCGAAGTAAACCAGTCACAACCGTCGATCTTTAATAGTCTTTGGGCGAAGTGCTCCAATCGGAGAAGCGATATGTGACGTATTGTCGCCCTCTTGTGACGTGCCGTTCGTTAATCAATCATTTCATTTGACCTGAAATGGTAGAATTTTACCAACTGCCACGATTTATTGTAGGTAAGAAACGAATGCAAAAATGATTTATAGCATGACCGAAAGTAATAAGACGATGATAATGTACACAGTCATTCTGGTTTACGTTTATGGTTACATGAACAATCCTGGATTCAACTATGGCCTACTCACGTATATTTGGCTACCCTGTTATTTGTTTATGTTTCGCAATGATCTTTTATATCAATTGGCTTTCACTTTCGATTTAGTTCTTAATGTTTCCCTGTTTTTTTTGTATTGCCTCAGGGTGTATGTAGCCCGCTTTTTACAAATGGCACTACACTCTAAAAACAACTTAGTTAAAATATTGACTAGATTTCCTAGTTATTGAAAACTGACTATAGGAATTAATTTCAGTCAAGCATCCGAAGTTTCAGGTTGACCGATAGTTGCTTTGACTAGATTCCTATTTACTTCGTCGAGGTTCGAGGATTCTAGTCACTGCGTATTTGACGTCACGCGGCGGACGGGTTATTTCCAACATTTCTCAAAGGGGCGAGATCGCATCGCGCATGTCGCGATCGCGCGTCGACTTCTGAGAATAGGCTAAATGTCGTTTTTGTCTGCTTTAAATTAATAGAAATCTATAAGTGATTGGTTTTAAACAAACATTTTCTAGTGCTCTATTTGTTTACATTTTTAAAAGCAGAAGTTATCCTGCTCGTTATAGAAAATTGTTTATGTATGAATGGTGTTTATGTAGACCATTTAAAATGACAACTCTGACTCAAAAGTAACATGAAAATAGTTGCTGAAGGAAAATATACTGCTGTTTGATGTGATATTTGGGCTTATGCACGTTTCCTTATTGGTGTATTTCGCTGATGGATCATGCTATTGGAAAGGGTGGTCAAATTTATTCCGATTAATAGACAATGCCATGGTTCACATTGCTTTGAGTATTAAAAATAGTCGTGCCAATGTCTTGTATTGATGTTTGTTTCAAGGTTTATAAAAAATGACAATGGATTTTGTCATACAACCTGGGAAAAGTAGTAGGATTTGATTCAAACTCTGGTTGACTGAAAATGAACAAAATTACAACGGATTTAGTCATAATACAAACTAGGAAAAGTAGTAGGATTTGACTCGAATTCCAGTTATTTATATGACTATTCTTTTCTAGTCAATAATATTGACTGGAAAAATCTAGTCAGATTGACTGATTTTCAGTTGCACCCAGCTGACCCTGAATATCTAGTCAAATTTAACTGGTTTCTAGTCAAATCTGACTAATGCTTTTTCAGAGTGTAAGTTGAACATCCATGGGCATTGATTGGTACAAAGTTTAATTTGGCGAGCCGAAACATTCTTGAGTCTACAGATGCTTGGTAGTTTATACAATTCTGACAGGAGCAATTCTACGTCTAAGTAAAGCAAGGCAAATTTACCAAATATGATTATTGACGTTATAAGCGAGCACATACTCCGCTATAAATTTTCGGGGCGCATACGTCCCCCACCGAAAAACGCCCGTGAATTACTGTCCAAATCAGCGGCGGCGATTTCTCGTCAAGGTTGGGATGACGGAGGAAACCAATCATAATTGTTAAGCGTTTTGTACTCGGTGTCACTTGTGTATCCCGGGAAATTTTCGAAAATGTGTGCAGATCTTCGTGTATTCTGGTGCAGTACTGGTGCATGTCAAAGCCAATAACCCATAAAATGTATACAAGGGGGACAGTAAGGGGGACACTGCCATAGCCGACCCCTCCCCCCCCTGCCCCTTGGGATCGCCGCCTGTGGTCCAAATTATAAATCGACATCAATTGAAATTGGGGCATGGCACAATGCTATATATACCTACTATGCCGGCCCTTCGGAGACCTCCTCAATTGCAAGCACGCTCAACGTAAAATGCCACAAAGCATCTTCGTCGGTCCTATCGCCACTGACCACTCCGCTACTGTCCTGACCATAGGGGACGGGCCCGCTAACGAGCCATAAAGGCATGTCCGTCCACTCGTGTCACGTTCTTGAGTGTTTGTTCCCCGAACACAACGGCCGTGACATTTCAAGAGCCTGCCATCTGACACCGATAACTGTTGGGGAGCCATCGACATTCTATTTGTATTCTTCTCTCGTCTCCCCGGATTCTTTTTGTTTTCTTCTGGGACCGCCGAGTCTAAGATGGGTCCTCCGGCGAAGCAAATGCCAAGAAGGTCCAGAAGTTGAAAGCAGATAACGAGGATGCTGAGGACATTAATTAAAGAGATGTTCTGGTGTGGATTTCTCTGTTTGATATGCGAGGACCGGAGACCTTGTACTGAAGACTTGAGCCACGAATCGTGTGCCCGGCAGAAGGGCGTAAGCGCGCTTTGACGCCTAATTACACTTTCCGAGAAAATCGACTTTAAAGTTTTTGTGTTGGTATTTCTAAATTAAGAATCGCATAAGGTTCATTTTTGTCAGATGCAAATTTATTAATATTTGCAATAATGCTGTGCATTTTTAAACAAAATTATTACTTAATTTTACAGTTATTTGCATATTTATGCTAACGCTCTTTTGCCGGAAAGTCCTTCTGCCTTAAACGTGCGCGTAAGCAGCTTGTGAAATGCTTTCGCCCTTTTGCCGGGAACAAACTTTGCTCCAAGCGCGCTTACGCCCCGTTGAAGTGGAGAGGTGAACGAACTTTTATCATGTTTTGTTACATTGGTATTACACGCTAACGCCCTTTTGCCGGGAACAAAGAATGCAAAAATCCCTTACGCCCTTTTCATTCTGTTAATTACGTCAGAATGACGTAACCCCTTGAGACGAAATGTGTATCAAAATAAAGATATGTCAATACTCTATCGATTACCCCAAAACCCCAATTTGACATTTTGACCCATTTTTCGTCCTTACGCCCTTCTGCCGGGCACACGACGTATTTATTGCTGTGGATCCATTGTGCACCGAGGCTTCACAGAATACAAACCAAAATCGAACAGTGGTATATAGCATGAGCGTTTATATTCGTTGGTGTAGTGTACGTGTAATATACACTGCAAAAACAGTGTTTAGCAATCAAACACTTTTCTAAACACTTTCGTGCTATCGATTTGTAGAAACATTTCTTACAATTTCAAATTGTTTTCTGAATATTGGTTACTTTCAACAAAAATAATTGTCGCCCAAATTAATGTTTTAAGTCTGGAAACTCGCCTGATCGATTTAGACACGTGGTTTCTCAAAGTCTACGTTGGGGGACTAGATTGGTGCTAGAACGCAGTGGCGGATCTACGGGGGGGGGGGGGGGTTTAAACCCCCCCCCCCCTTGGGCTGTACAGGTTTAATGCCCCGGACCCCACTAGCAAAGCGTGCATTCGGCACGCTGGGGTGTGTAGGCCAATCACCTCAGGTAAACCCCCCCCCCCCCCCCCCCCCCCCTTAGTTAAAACCTAGATCCGTCCCTGGAACGTGCGTTCTTTTTATATAGAATGAATAACTCTAAACTGATGAAACGCTAGGCCAGCTAATTTTGTTGAAGTTACTGACAGGTAGACTAGTTAGTCACGTATTTCTCTCTGTTTTTCCTTATCTGTCCTCGCAATCGCATAACCACAGATCCGTCAACTACGGTATTTTTATACTAACACGATGCACAGCACATCATCAACACAGACTGTAAAAAATCCCGTATTTTTTACGGTGCAAAGCATGTAAATTTCACTGTGAGTAACCGTAAATGGACTGCGCGTTACATTTTACGGGCAAACCCGTAAAAGGCCGCTGAAATAGCAATTGCACGACCAATCAGAAATCATGAAATTTGTGTTCACAAAAGTCAGGTTAAATTGCAGTGTTTAGTCCAAAAATACACTTTCTTGACCGTAATATGTTTTAAATTCCACAGTAGAATTTTGATATTTTTTTACAACATAGGTGAAGATTCTCATTACATCTCCTTTCGTATTCAAATTTTGAAATGGTTCATGGGAAACCATGACTTTATTATGGTGGGATAAGCTGAATATCAAGCTAAAGTACGACATCATTCAGTTTGTAGTGTTTAGTAGGTTATCGTAGCATTAGTAAATAAGTCACTTCCGTTTATTCTGGTTCCCACTGCATTTATTTATGTTAATTTGCAGTTAATTAATGGCAACTTAGCTTCCAGTACTATTTTTTTAAAAATATAACGGTGCCCGTAAAAATGACAGTATTTACTGACTTTTTAACGTAAAAAAGACGGTTTATCAGTAAATGTAAATATGGTTCGACCGTAAAAATAATACTGTAGACGGGTGGCACCTTGCTGCACGCCTTTCGACCGTTAATTTTACTGGCAATTTTGCACGCCAATTGCAATGTGACAACGTGTGGTTTTTAATTTGACACCACTGGTGTTTACGTTTAATCTTCCCCAATATAAACACCATAGAAGAATCAATTTGTCACGACCGGTGTCATTTGAACATCCTGATAATGCTGTAACTGACGCCTGATATCACCGCCCACTTATTAGTGTGGGCCTACATTGTGTAGGTTGGGAAGCGGCGCTATTTTAAACCATACTTTTGTAATTGTGCATGTCCTTGATATCAAACCACTGAATTAACTTCACCAACACCGTTAGGTGACAAGGAAACTGAGTTTGACCCAGTGACTTATTAAGCACTTGAGCCGGTGGATATTCCGCGTAAAATGACGCCCGCCGGGGTTTGTGACCAGGAAGTGGCAATAATGCTGTTGGTTTAACAAGGTCGGCCTGACACTGAACTTGAATTCACTGCGCTGAACGATCTTGTATTTTCCCTCCACACAAGTAGCTGTGACAGACTGACTGGCGTGAATGTGCTTAACATATACAGTGCGATGTAAGTTCTTTTTACGTACTTCATTTATTCAACAGCTTCAACAGCTTATTCAACGGCTTAACCAGCATTACAAATACTAAAATCACAGAGCTAGTTAGGCCAAGTAAAAAACAAACCGTGTTTTAAAAAAAGGAAGTAGGTTTATTTTATTTTTTATATTTTATTTTAAGATGGCCGCCATTATTTTATAAATTTCCGACAACCGTAGGTTTTTTAATTGTTCTAAGACACAACAATTAAATAGACATGTTGGACAACAGAATTTAAAATGTTCACAGTAGTTTTAATAAAATTAGTATGCTTGTGTTTGATTTTCCGATGGATCGGTTGACATTTGGGGTTTTTTTCACCTCTAACACGTTCATATTTTAACTGTTGATTTTCATGTTTGCCTTTTTAAAGATATAAGATCAAAATGTGGCTACTTTTCCTTACAAATTAAAAGTCTTGGCTAAACATCGATATCAGGCAATGTAGCCTCAAATTTGGCCCCAAATAAGACATGCATGCAAAACCACGAGTAAACCTAACAATAGAAAAGTATTTATGAAAAACGACAGTTAAATATAAACGTGTTACTGGTAAAAGTTTTAAAAATCCAGGCGGACCCCCAAAAAGGAAGCGGGCGGGGACGCTAAACATGTTTTCCTTTTACCTCGCCTTATATAATGACTAAATTTAGACATGATAATAGTTACACATTAGATCGAAACAAACGTTCTTATTATAATCACAGTTATTAATTACACAAAAATAAATGGATTTTGATGCGTCTTTTTAATATCTCCAGCGAATGAATGTTTCGAATGGATGATGGCAGACTTTCCACCGTTAAGTGAGATTAATCAATTTTTGTCCGTGGTTCATGTGCTGCTATACAGTGCAATGTGAACATTCTAGGCCTACATGAACGGTTATTCTTGATCCACTTTAGTTCTTGCGGTCAATATAAATGCATGAATCACGACCCGGTGTTTGTTTTTCAGTCAATTTTGTGTTTCACGTCGAATGAGATGTAAAGAACTATTACATGACTATAGGACAGTTTTATTGTATATATATTTTTTATTCTTGACGGTCGTGCCCAATACGATTAGAATTTCAAAACGTTTGTAGGAATATAAGCGTTACAAATTCCATTTCACTTGAAAGGTGGGTACCCGATCTCACGTTATCTTTGAGATACACAGCGTTAATAACAGTAAGTCACGGTATTGAACTTGTTTTAATTCGTATTCCGCCATGTCGAAATCCAGACAATCGGACATTGTTTAGTAATACAATTTGACTGCAAAACTTTCTGCCCGTGATCAAATCCTTATTTAAAGGTTCACTTCAAAAACAGTGTTTAGTCAATAAACACTTTTGTAAACACTTTCTTGCCATCATTTTGTAAACACGTTTACATACTAAACATGTTTAGCGTATTGACGGATAGTGTTTAGCCATTGGACATTGATGTTGAGGAATTGGACACGTATATGTTTAGCTTTTAAACATGTTTACAAACCGATAGCGAGATTGTGTTTAATTGCTAAAATCAGTTTTTAAGGATTAAAAAGCAAATTGGTTAGTTTTGACCAGAAAGCTTACTGCATTGTAAAAACGTTGGGTAAAACGTAATTGGGCAAGTGCTATTTACCCAACATTGGTATTAATTTACCACATTGTTGGTTAATTCAGGTAAAAATTGACCAATTATTGGGAAGAATTTGCCTGAGATTTTGGGTTGTTGATATGTTGCCCAACATTGGGCAAAATATCAACCTTTTCAGAGTGTGTTTATAAAGATGGTACCAATACCAATTCTCCTGAGAATTATTTAGACAATTTAGTCATATTAGACAATAGTAGGCCTATCTGTGGACCTCCATAAATGGACCTCCAATTGCTGATTTCAGTTTCAACAATAAGCCAGTTCGGTATTTCAACTGCGTATGTGCACAATTACATTTTATCCCGAATGACCCGCGTGACCCAACGCGCGCGTGTGAACGCAAAAGGTGGTCGCACAACGCGCACGTGTTCAATTCAATCAGACTGGGCGTTCGCGTAACATGGCGTGACATTACGTCAGCAATTTTATCCCGAATAACTTTTGACTTTAAGATACAGAACTGGCTTATTGAAATAACCACGTGTTGAATGTGGACAAAACTCGTGACTCGGATGACGGATTGAGTTCAGACTTTCACAGGTTTGTTATTTCATGCACATGTTGAAACACGAAATTCAACACTGCTTGTAATTGTTTTGTATCATACAATTTAAGCCTGGGTCTAAATGGTTCACATCTTTATTCGTGTTTAATGGCAAAGAAAAAACACGTTTAGGGTCCCCACCGGCTTCCTTTTTACAAATAATTGTACTTTGGTAATTGACCGACAGACGCACCAATTCGGAATATATCTGGCTCCAGATTGACACATAAACGGCGAAGTTTATAACTCTACGCATTGATGTGTCATTCTGGAGTCAAATGTAGTCGAAATTACTGTGTCTGTTGCTCATGCATGTTGGTGATGTTGTTTTTTCACTTCTTCCTTCATAACAAATCCATAACAATTTAACAGAAAGTAAATAATTCCCGTAAAGACCTCCTGGTGAGGTAAAAGGTGAGGTCGACCTTTTCAAATGCACTGTGCGAAATATAGCCTCTCCCTGAAAAAACTCTTGGTGGCGCAATATATTGCGAATCGCCCGAATTACTTGTTTAAAATAGACATTTTCAAAGTGAACAAAGAAAACTGGCAGTCAGCGGGATTCGAACCTGCGACCTCCGGTTTAAAATAGACATATTTACAATCAAAAATTTACAGACATAAATTATATATATATATATATATATTTAAGACTACAGTTGGGAAACTAAGAGGTAGCTGAAATGGAGAGAAAAAACGAATCCCGGCATAATCATGCATTCATTAACTGGGAAATGAAATCTTTTGTGGCATTTGCTACTAGTAATGCTCGATGCAATTCAACATTACGGATGGAACAAATGAAAGTTCGTTCCCCAGACCAGATGTTGAAAGCTGCCATTGTGCGTCACTTCTCCTCCGTTAGTTCATAATTCTGAGGTCAGTTGGACAAGACGAGGTGAGATCCGAGTAGAATGCCGCCGAGTTTGTCAGCCGGCGGCTCTTCCGTTTACAGAAAACACCTCGCCCTTTGTGCCCTTTCGGAAAATGAAAGATGAACTGCGATGCACCGTAGCACATTATACTATTTCTATAGACCGATCGTTATAGGCACCGCGCGTGGAACCTCTTCTTCCGCCGGTAACTTGGCCTTCCCTCGCCCGTCCATTGCAGCCAAATCACGCTGGTGGCGGTTTAGATTGTTCTATCTAGTGTTGCGAGTAGAAAGTGCAATGATAATTTTGATCAAGCGTGAATTATTGAATTTTCCCTGGCCTGGCGTTGACCTTTTTTTGTTTGGCCTGCTGGGTATAGCTTTTGAATACAAGAGATAGGCATATGATGTAGGAGATTGTAGGCCTATGTTTACGCGTAAAAGCTGTAATTGAAGTTTGAAAATGTTCACAGTAACACTTCTCTAAAGCCGTTCGCCAGGATGAGTACATTTTACGTCCTGAAGTATCTTTCTCCTTCATCAATATCAATAAAGATCAACTTTCCTTAAGAAATACATCTTAGGGAGACATTGGAACTCAGGGAGAAGGTTTTATGTCTCCCTTTGATTTCATCACCTATATTTCAGGGCAGAATTTTGCAGTCTCGAAATGTTATTCTTATTCCTTGTGGTTTTAAACCACAATATTTGGTTAAGGTAGGTTAAATTTGGATTGGGTTTATAGAGTCGTTAAAGTTTGTGCACAGGTCTGTTGGAATGCCTTCTTAACTTAAAATACATTTACGATAATCACTGTCATCATTAAGATCATATAGTCACTATGCGTCATCATCATTATTACCGTCATCAATATCACCGCCATCACCACCATCAAAGCCACCAGTAAGACAATACTCATTAATACGTACCACACTGTACAAAATTCCCGTATTTTTAAGGTGAAAAGCATGTAAATATTCACTGTGAGTAACCGTAAATGGACTGCGCGTTACATTTTACGGGCAAATCCGTATGCCGCTCATTACGTAGCAATTGCACGACCAATCAGAAATCAGGAAATTTGTGTTCACAAAAGTCAGGTTAAGTTACAGTGTTTTGACCATTCAAACAATTCCACAATAGAATTTTGATTTTTTACAAACATAGGTAAAGATTCTCATAACATATCCTTTGGTATTATTGAAATTGTTCATTATGGTGGGATAAGCTGAATATAAAGCTAAAGCACGACATCATTTAGTTTGTAGATTATCGTAGCATTTGTACACTCTACCATAGTACCGGTAATGTATAATAAGTTACTTCCGTTTAGTCTGGTTCCCACTTCATTAATTTCTGTTAATTTGCAGTTAATTAATGGCAACTACTACCAGTACTACTTTTTCGTTTTTCTAAAAAGATTTTACAGTGCCGTAAAAAGTGCAGTATTTACAAACTTTTCACCGTAAAAAAAACCACACGGTTTATCAGTAAATTCAATTACGGTTAGACCGTAACAAAATACGGTAGACGGGTGGCACCTTGCTGCCTGCCTTCCGACCGTCAATTTTACGGGCAATTTTTTACCATGTATAATATTAACGATACCAAAAGAAAGTTTATAGGCACAGCCAACATTCACCACGTCACAACGGACTCGAAGCCTTACAGGTTAATGAAGTTTCAAGTTACATCTTACTAAACGTGCATCCGACCATGCGGCCGTCAGATTCGAAAAATCCGAAAATTCCATTTTCATATTCGCAGAGAGACGTCTTGTAATCGATATAAAATAATCTGACCGTCCGCGTGGCATAAACGCCGTGGGTGCTGGCTACCGTACCGGACGGCCGAGGGATGATGGCAATTTCCGCTCCGTACGACCGCCGGTCGCGGCCAACCCCTCGAGCGTAAGCCGATACGCTTAATTCATATATTAATCACGACAGGGAGATGATTGGATGCCAAAATGGGTGAAATATTTCTCACATATCTCTCAGGACATTTTTCAAATGAAAGTTGACACGTCCCCAGGCTACGTGGGGATTATTGATGGAGGGCGATGGCGAATCCAGTAACAAGGTTGCTGCTGGTCGCACGTACGCACAGGTCAGCTTGACACGAATCCCAGCGGAATACTGACCATTGTGAATGTGTTTGACATTTAGGGACCTATGAAACATCAGAAAGACCCTGCAAATCTCAATTTGTCAAGATCTCCCTTTGATTTCATCACCTATATTTCAGGGCAGAATTTTGCAGTCTCGAAATGTTATTCTTATTCCTTGTGGTTTTAAACCACAATATTTGGTTAAGGTAGGTCTTTCCAATATTCGAATCTTTAAATGCCGTGCAATTCATTTTGCACTTCGCCATTCAATTGTCCTGCTGAACTCACGAAAGCAATTTACCTGAAAATTGAACCCGGCAAATTGTTGAAAAGATTGTTGAAGCATGTTTTTGAAACACGATTGTTAAAAACTCATTTTAACACACTTCAAACAAAGTATTGTCATTGTTTTTTAAATATATAAACTTGTTTAATATTCAGATTAAAAAAAACATAAGGAAATACATCGTAGCAAGTATTTACATTTCACAGTGCATGGGTTAATATGCACAAAAGTTAAATTATTTGAGGCATATCAAACAATTTGGAATAATAAAACCCGTTGGTATAACACAGAGGTCCCCGTAGACAAAGCGGAATTTCTTACTTTTCTTCCAATAAGGATAACAACCTTATTGTTCCGACCTTTTCAATTTTTGTTTTCATCACATGAGTTTAAAGTCAGTTTTTTTTAGTAATGTAGGCCTATACAGGAAACATAAAAGTACATAAAGGAAGCATTTCTTTTATAATTTCTGTCCAAGATGGATTTAAATAATATTTAAAACCATCCCGTGTAGCTTAGATATATAATTCATACGAAGTCTTTTTAAAAAGGTGATCGACAGTTGAGCAACTGGGATCGGTTATGCACGGCTTACAAGGCCAGAGTTCTCTTTTTTGGAAATTCAGTTACATTCATGACAATTTCATTAACTAGTATGTTATCACTAGGAATATAACTCTATTTATCCGGAGCAGGGACCTTGGCGTTTCTGTAAAAGTAAAATAGAAGTCTGCCGCGAGGCTGACAAGCAGAATTTCTAAATCTCATTCACGTTGATAAAAATTGAAGTAAATGCATTTAAATCAGCGTCCCCTTGCTCCCAGTCGTGCCCTTGAGACGGACGAAGGAACTAGTCTAGCGTGCACACGAAGTGATGCTGGGGAATTGGGAACTATTTTTAGCTGGAATTCAGCAAGAACGTCGCGTCTCCTCTGACGTCATAGCGAACGAGAACATGCAGCTAAAGCGTCTGTATATTTATTTAACGGAACTCTAATGTTTCTCGAAAAACGTCTGATTTAATTGAACACTTTCTAAGTCTGCTTCCTTACAATTCCTTCACGACCCTTGATAAGTCGTAGGTGGGGTTAAAATAGATCTGACACAGAGTCGGTCTGAGGTTAATGCGCAACATCATTGGCAACATTCAAGAAATACTCTTTCGGAATCCAGTCTGCAAAACCTTTCAGAGTATATCATTGAATTGTACTAAGATGACAATTCTTTTTATTGAAGATTGATAATTTCAGGCAAGACGGTATTTCTTGTTAAATACCGTCAGTGATAACATCCGAGTGACGGAATCGAGTTCGGAAAAATTCGGCCATTTTCGGAAACTGGGAGGAAATCCTCCCGTTTTGGCAATGTGACATTGCTGGCTAACTAGCAAACGAATCGTCAAAATGGTCAGTTTTGTCAGGTCTGGTAACCAGCCTACACTCTGTATCTCCCCTGTCCAGTGTAACGTCCTTACAAACCGGTGAACACATGACGCGTTTATAATCTAAACACTATTGAACATTAAAACACTTGGGTGTTTATATCATAAATACAATGTGTTTATACGCGTAGGTTTAAACACAATGTTTAACTGGGTTTCAATTCAAACATGTGTTCAGAGTTTATTCATAAACGTGTCAAAATGTTTGTAGTCTGCCCATAGGACAAACTGCAAGGTTCTCCTCACCACACTGAACGCTGACAGGCTCCGAGATATCCAACGGCTCTCTTTTCATACATATGACCTTAAGAAAATACTTTGTAATTGAACAATGATGTAATCAATTTATTAATTGGATGCTTGACCTATAGAACGCAATAGCACACGTGCCACATGTAGAAGATGGCATCGTCCACATATAGAATTACATTCCGGGTTTTTTCTTCCATTTCTAAATCTGAGCGTGTGTTCACATCTCCTTCCCGCTGTTTTTTTTTTTTTTTTAAGCTTTTGAGGAATCCCTGATTTCATTACCAGATTAAAGTTGAAATGAAGTATTTAGAAATATTTTGGAAATTACAGTTCCAACTCATTCAAGAATCAATGAGGTTTATGCACACGTGATTAACCCGTCATAGACGATCAATTTATGAAGAGATTTCGCCCTGCATGGCCGAACAGAACACGACAAACATATAACTTCCTTTGATATTAAATGCTCTACTCCCCTCCATCCAACTTAATGAAAAAAATGTGTCACTTCAGCGTAATTCTATGAAATTCACCAGCTTGATGAATTATGAGGCTTACTTCCTTGAATCCGCAGCATCCCCGAAGCGAAAGCAACATTCTACTCATGCGGTCTCAATTCACCAGCCCTCCAAGCGACCTCATTCATAATTCATACATCTCCCAATACGCTGATATGTCAATCTCCTGCTTCTTTTTTCTAGATCGAGACGCGCTGTCTGTGCATGCCTACATCTTGCTCTATCTCACGGTCTCCACTGTCCAATGCAGGTGCGCAAGGCGCACGTTGAGCACGCATCCCCTACCGTTCAGCACACCCGTAGTCAGACTCTGCAATCTATGCGAACCGTATACAACCAAGGATGGTAACAACACGACACGGCATACACCACCGAGCACACGGATCAGAGCAGCGGAACGATTCACTCGCGCCCAAATGGAATTTACGAGGAAGACCGGATTTCGGATGACCACCGCGTGTTAACTGTTGTACCATTTTGTTGACATCTTCCGTGGATTTGTTTGGAAACAAAAGAGTGGCCGGATTCTTGATTTGCGATTTTCGTTTCTAAGAAATACTGGCGACAGTTTGCGAGGAATAACTCACAAATAAGGTAAGTTGTGGAATAAACACTTCTGATCATTCAAAAACAATGACCCTTTTTTGAGCTAGCTCTTTTCGGATTTTTTTGACAAACAGGTCAGACTATTAAACTCACCGTTTTACCTTTTTGCGAACCTTAACACGTTTTCAATACATTTTCCCCACGGTTTTTTTCATGTGCCTACGATATGTTTAGATTGTGCCTTACTTTGTAATTTTTAGGCTCAACGTGTGTAGCCTTTATAACAAAATTTTTCAGAAAAAAAGGCGATGCTCTTATTCTGAACATAATAGGCTTACCATGCATGTGATGAGCAGAGGCCAATTTCATAAAGCTGTTAAGCACACAAATTAGTTTATCATGAAAATGTCTTGCTTAGTAAAAACAGGTTACCAGCCAAAAGTCCATGTAATTTTCATGCTAAGCAAACAACAGCTGAATGCCAGTCAAAAGCAATATTCCATACATGGAAATCTGGTTGGTAATCCAGCTTTTATCAAGGAAGCATTTTCATGCTAAACAAATTTGTGTGCTTAACAGCTTTATGAAATTGGCCCCTGCAGCAGGTGTCAAAACGCTAAGCATGTTTGGGCGTGACGTAAACTTACAGAGAAGGACGTTTTGCATATAATAAAAAATTCCCTAAACATGTCATTTCCGAGGTTGATAAAAGTTAAATGCCCTTTTTACAGTGTGGTGGTAGACAAAGTGACGTGTGCCTGGCAGAAGGGCGTAAGCGCGCTTTGACGCGTAATTACACAATCCGAGAAAATCAACTTTTGTGTTGCCATTTCTAAATTAAGAATCGCATAAGGTTCATTTCTGTCAGATGCAAATTTATTAATATTTCCAATAATGCTGTGCATTTTTAAACAAAGTTATTACTTAATTGTACAGTTATTTGCACATTGATGCTAACGCCCCTTTGCCGGGAAGTTCTTCTGCCTTAAACGTGCGCGTAAGCAGCATGTGAAATGCTGACGCCCTTTTGCCGGGAACAAACTTTGCTCCAAGCGCGCTTACGCCCCGTTGAAGTGGAGAGGTGAACGAACTTTTATCATGTTTTGTTACATTGGCATTACACGCTAACGCCCTTTTGCCGGGAACAAAGAATGCCAAAAACCCTTACGCCCTTTTCATTCTGTTAATTACGTCAGAATGACGTAACCCCTTGAGACGAAATGTGTATCAAAATAAAGATATTTCAATACTCTATCGATTACCTCCCAAAACCCCAATTTGACCTTTTGACCCATTGTTCGTCCTTACGCTCTTCTGCCGGGCACGTTCGCATCCAGATTATATGAGCAATAACAATAACACTGGGATTGATAAATGATTATAAATATTTTACGCAACGCCGCAGACAAACCCGGTCAGAATTTTAATTGCGCACATCTGTTGCATTTTTGGAAGTAATGTTAATGCTTGTCTCGGTGATTGTTGTAGCCATGCGTGCCGCAGCTATGTAAACTGTGCATCTGCGGATCCAGTTTCTCAACACATCTGCCGTTCAGACGTTAAGGTTTCCAATAGAAACGCAGCGCGCAGTTTCTGCATTATTTCTGGGACTTGTTTTTCCTTAAAAATACATGTCTTCATAGGTGACTCCCTATTTCACAAAAATAGCACCGATTTGCGCACTTTTGGGTCTGAAAGCGAGGCTCTTAGTATTAAGTAAGCAACTTGCACTGCGCTGCCATTTATGGCGTGATGCATTCATGCATGAATGAATTCGTTGAATAGAAGTGTTTGTAAAAACGCTGACAAATGCCTTTATTCAATAGACTTAAGGAAGGATATTCGGGGGTTACATGTCCATCGCAGAAAAAACGTACTTAAAGTACCTTTTAATGAAATCGATGTTCCATGATTCTGCGTCGAGAAGCAACTGTTGCCTGCCGGTTCATGTTGGCACCGATAGAGGGCGTCATCAAACTTTAAACAAAATAGATTGTTGAACTGCAGATAATATTAATCAGACTGTGTGGTGGCGCCAAAGGATTTGCGGCAGCAAATGCGACGCCTTGTTGTGTACATTCAACATTTTGAAAATTCTTTGTTCATCCTCGTGGGAATACGGAGATTTCTAGTAGTAGTATTGGCATAGGCCTAAGTGCATTCGTCAATATGGAATAAGCAATTATAGTTGATGGTGAAACTACCTTGAAAAATAATTAGGCCTGCCAAATCATAATGGAAAAACACGCCCTCACCAAGCAGTCTGCACGAATTATGAATATCCGACTCCCATGAAATTTTGACTTCTCTTTCCTATTATTGGTTCAACCCTCTCACGTGAGCGGCCACTGTCCTAATTAGCTTCACTTGGGCATGCGCAGTAGAACCACTACGTCCGCTTTTCAGGGAGACGGATATTCATGCAACACCATAATGAAGTCTGGTATACGGGTATTACGCTTCATTTGAGTTTCCATAGAAACTTTTGTGTTCGAAATCATTACCGTATCTGTAACGTAGGCGGGAATCATTTGTAATTCTGAGCTTAGAGCGCTTGCAGTGGTAATATTTCAACTAGTTGTTTTTTCAGGTCAAAAGTACAGGCGCTTTCTGTAGGTTAGTTTCTCTGGGTGGGCATGGTACTATAGTCAAATTTCAACTTCTATTTCACCTCATTTCTATTACGAAAAATTACCCATTTTTTTTTGCGGCATTGGCAAAAGTATTTAACAGCCTTTATTGTGAATGTTTATCAGGCTCAAATATATTTACAGAAGGGATGTGGTCAGTTAATTTTTGAGAGTAGGCTATTAGCCTTTTAGAGGTATGGCGGACACAATAGGAGGGCGCTATTTGATTTGGGTATACCTTTTGTGGCATACAAAAAGGTATACCCACTTTCTCACCGTTGGTGGCGCCATTTAACCTCTTTGTTTTGTTCTTACCCATAGTCAAAATAAGACCTGTAGGGTTTCTGCTTTTCTGGTTTGCAACTTTAGGCGTAGGCCCCTACAAGAGAGAAAATAAATTGGTAACGAGCGGGGGGGGGGGGGGGGGGGGGGGTTTCGACCCCCCCCCCCCCCCCCCCCCCCCCCCCGGATCCGCGCCTGCATTCTAATATAATTTGAGCTATAAAAGTCAGGCAATCAATTTTTTCTGTTATCACACGAAATCACGTACACCAAATGTCTCAAGCAATCGCTGGCCTGTCAAGGATTTTAGTCTGACTTCTGACTAGCGCCCACCCGAACAAAGATACTGACAATTTGGGAGACCGCCAACATAGGGCAAGATAGCTCAGTTGGTAGAGCGCCGGTATTGGGTAACCCGAAGGTCGCAGGTTCGAATCCCGCTCCTGCCAGTTTCTTTGTTCACTTTGAAAATGTATTCAAATTTACCTAGTCAGTTTCCCTTGTGGATTGTTTGACGAGAAATAAAAGTGTTGAGGTTATTGTGCAGAGGTTAACGACTGAGGCGTTACAAAAGATGCATTGATCCCTTCATCGGCAGTGTAATTACATATAGGCAAATTGAAGAAGCTGAATTTGTCATCTTCTGTAATTAATTGGTTTAAGTCGTACCTAGGCGGTCGTAGTCAGTCTGTAAATATTAAGGGCACAATATCGAAGGTTCTTGCCCATAGACATAGGCGTTCCACAAGGGTCGATCTATTAGGGCCCCTTTTATTCATTGTTTATAGTAGTGATTTTCCATCCTGTATACCCCAAAAGTGCAACGTATTTATGTATGCAGATGACTCCACGTTAACGTGTAGCTCCTCTAGTATTAACGAAATAGAAAGGAACTTGAATGTAGCTCTTGCTAGTATTCACAACTGTCATGGTGCCTAATAAACAAACTAGCATTAAATGCCAACAAAACCAAATGTATGCTTATTGGTTCAAGGCAGAACATATCCAACGTCGACCTGAACGTGTGCATTGCTGATAAGGTTATCGAAAAAGTGAAATCTTGTAAATGCTTGGGTGTAGTTGTTGATGAAACATTAAGTTGGGGTACACATGTTGAATACGTAAGGAAGACTGTTTCGTCTAAATTGGGTGTGTTAAACAGAATTCGTGATTACGTTCCCCAAAGCAGCCTGCACACATTTTTTGTAAGTTTAGTTATGCCATCTTTAGAGTATTGCTGTACGGTGTGGGGAGTAAGGTACATATCTCACGACAATACCCTCAACAAATGTCTAAAACGAGCCGCACGGATAATCCTTAAATGTACCTCCCTCACCCCCTCAGCTGATATGTTTGCCAGACTAAATTGGATTCCTTTTAATGAAAGAGTTCAGTCCAAAAAGGCTATCCTTGTTTTCAAAAACCTTAACAAAATGACTCCTTTGTACATGACAAATCTGTTCACACCACTTATAGTGAATCGTGAAACACGACAATCGACCCAAATGGCACTGAAAGTTCCTTTCGCCAAAAAGGAATGCTACGTGACAAGTTTCGCTGTGAGTGGTGCCAGTATATGGAATAATCTGCCTGAACAAATGAAAACCAGAAACTCCTTAAGTACATTTAAATCGGAGCTACGTAAAGCCATCTATCAGTGATATTTCTGTAATTTACGCTGATCTGCGGAGTTATAAACTTAATTGCCAAAATACTTTGGAGCCGGATGGGAATTTCCCCTTGTTTTTTACCCTTAAATGTTTTTTCGCGGGTTTTTCGCCCATCCCGTAAATCAGCAATAGGCTTCTGGAGAGTTGAAAAGTTAACCGAAAATAGATTTATTTGTGTAAACATTATTGTATTTGTTTTAACTAATAATATGCAGGGCCCCAATGGAAACCAGTTTTAAACTGTTTGGGCACACCCTGGGTAAAGAAATGTAATAAATAGATAAATAAATAAATAAATATCCATAAGCTTGTATACGGGCTTTAGCGACGCCCATGTCCTTTGGTGAATTCCCGTTGACGAGTGTTTCACACATTTTCCTTCAGATTTATTCTCGATCGGAGAAAAAAGGATCGGAGAAAGATGAAACTTGTTGAGTCATTTTCAACTGAATTTTTTAATAAATTACATGATGAGAGATGTGCCAGCAAGGACACTTGCGTTATCATGTAGGCCTATCGGTGATGATTTTCAACTGCACTGTAAGGTCGCGTAGGCCTATATTTCTGTTAAACGTACGCTCGGTCGAAAACTAGACACATGATTCAAGCTTGATTCGCAAGAGGGCGCTTTTAAGGGTATTTTTTAGTACAAATGAAATTTAGCCCCGAATAAAGACATTATCCGAAAACATTATCGCAAAAACATTATCCAAAAGAAAGAGACTGGGAAAAACCAGTCAGAAATGAAAATTCGAGGAAATCATTTAATAGTTTCCTATAACATTCTGTTTGTAACGTTCATGCAGTGATGGGTTTGACTCGGAATATAGTGGATATTTGAAGTGGGTCCTTTTGGTGTTTCTTCCCTTTTATTAACATTTCCCCACCCGCTGTTAATGTTCCGTCAGCTACGGTGTACGCTGCTCAGCCGAAATACATATATGTTTTGAAGCATTCTCTGGGGAAACTCGGGTAGAGTGATCGTGTAACGCTCTGATTCCGTGTCATGTTACCTTGTTTCACATTAAACTTTCAGTGTCGCTGTTTTGATTGCACGACATCTGACACTGGCACACTGCTTGAAGGTGAATGATTCGCGTGACACACGTACCCTGTACATAATCACGATTTTTGTCCCCCTATAATTTCTTGAAATCGACAAAACTTGTAGCCTTTCACAAGTAATCAATATTGAAGTATTTTTGCTGTCAGCCATTGTCCACAATAAGACTATGTGTAGGCCTATAGGTGGCGTTGATTCTCCAAAGGAGAATTAGCCTTGCATGGGGGAGTTGAAATACATCGAATATGATTCACACTCACACTCCTGAGGACGGACAGAGCACACTGTCCGAAACGTTGAGTTACACACTCATCCCGGTTCTTTTCAGAACCACACATCTTCCTAGAAGAGATGTATTTCACATGGTGTTACCCGCAATCTCAGTCCCTCTCTAATTATTTTCACCTCATAAACTCAGTGCACGATCGGCACGATCGGCTTTTTGAGGCTATTACCTGGCCTTCGTAAAATGTCCATACGAAGGGATTTTAATCAGCATTGTGTTGGTCGTTATGTTATTAGGTACGAGGTGCGATCAAAAATTTCCGAGACTGTTCCTGTTATGAACGAACGGAGCGCAGCACAGTAATGTGCATATAGCAGGTGTAAGCAATAACTTTCGTGTGTAAGTATTCCAAGTTACATCGCTTGATCAACATCAGCACCTGTGTTACACGCATTTTTGTGACCACTGGTACGTGCGCATTTGCGATTTCATGGACCTGAAACTTGAGCAGAAGCAGCACCGTGTCAAAGTCTGCGAGGATCTCCATCAACAGGCCCGGGATGACCCAAACTTCATGTCGAGGATCATCAGCGGTGACGAGAGTTGGGTCTACGGCTACGACCCAGAGACCAAACAGCAGCCTTCGCTGTGGAAGAGCCCGCAGTCTCCAAGACCGAAGAAGGCGCGTCAGGTCACGAGCGCAACCAAGAGCGTGCTCATCGTTTTCTTTGACATTCGCGGTGCTCCAACATGACAACGCCCCTGGTCACAGCGCGTTGAAAACGCGCGAGTTTCTCGCCCGCAACAACACAATCGTCGCTCCCGCCTCCCCCCCCCCCCCCCCCCCCACTCGCCGGATTTGGCTCTCTGCGACTTCTTTCTGTTCCCCAAAATGAAGTTTAAGCTGAAGGGTCGCCGTTTTGACACTGTGGAGGAGTTCCAGCGAGAATCGCAGATGGTGCTTGACGCGCTTACGGAACGGGATGTGGGATTTCAAGGGAGTGTTCCAAGCGTGGCAGGAGCACTGGGAGTGGTGTATCGCTCCTCCCCGAAGGGGACTACTTTGAAGGGGATAGCGGCCAGATATAAATCACGTAAATTTTTTGCTTGTTATAGGCGCCGTCTCGGAACTTTGTGATTAAACATGTGCCCGATGGTGATTTGTTTTGTACAGTACTGGTGGATATAGAAGAGACGATTGTATCAAGCATTTAGAAATCATGTCTATGGGGTGGTAAATAAATGTATTAACGGTACAATTGCCTTTTCCACAATGTCTGATACCAAGGAGTATAACAGGTACATGTGTGCACGCCGTCTGTAGCTGTGGGGATAACCGACATATTATGCCGATCCTGACCTCAAAGTGTGATGATCACGGGTAACACAAAAATAATGTGAAGGGTTTGAGAAGCACGGTTGTCGCTAGAGGTGTGTGTGTGACAACCCCCCCCCCCCCCCGCCCCCCTCCATTAGTCCCGTCGGCAAAATTGTGATGACCCCCCCCCCCTTCTTTTCCCCCTCACAGCCTGTCGGCAAAACTGTGATGACACCCCCACTCAAAGTGATCTAGCGACGCCCCTGTTGTGAAGTCTGCACAAAACGCTGATAAGAGAACCACATTGTTATTAGTCCTACAAGGTGAACATTTGAAGGAAAAAGTTTACAAAAAAAAAGAAAAAACGCAGTTCGTAGGCAGGCCCACTTTTATTACACCACTACTAAGGTTATTAAGATTCTTTTCTCATTCGAACACGCTCTCAGATTTCTTACTATGTGAAGGATAAAAATCCCGAGGATGAAGAGCCTTGAAAAGAGTTCACCACGAATTAACAACTTGGTTTGGGGTATCACGAAGACCTTAAAGTACATCCAGGGTGAAGGCGTGAGCCCCGGTGCCTTGGGCTCATCAAGAACTTGGAAATCCCTCGCATATGGATCAGAGTTTGCAAAGACGGGATCTATAGATGGAATTACTCGATCAATTCTCGCGTGAATGATATAGGTGACCTAGTTATAGGAACATTTCTAACTGGAGCTTCTATTTTTTCTACCACACATAGATTAAATAGGCGTGAGTGGACTTTGGGTCCCAGACCACTGAACCCCGCACTCCATCACTAAGTGTTTTGAAGCCGCCCTAGCACGGCCATGTTTGGAGGGTTTGCGCGTTGTGTGCATGACTGAAGAAATATTATTTAAATTATCTGAAAACGTTTTGCTTTCACGCGCGCGTCTGTAAACACCCACAACGTTTACTTGAAAAAGCGTTGTTTTGTTCGTATAGGTTACGAACGCTATATTTCAGGTGCAACGATTCGCCAGGGCGCTGCATACACCCGGTTTACCGGCTCCCATGTAGGACTCTTCGGGGCTCGGATCCCGGTCCATTACACCTCCTTCCCCACTAATCCATATAACCGGAAGGTCTACCACCATGAAGGCTGGTTTATAGTCGGTCGCGCGATGAAAATCGTCCGACGCTGATGGTCGCTTGACGCTAGGCCTTTTTTGTGCAGTTTATAGTCGTCACGCGACGTTTTTAAACACACGCGCAGCATACGCGCAGTGCGTCTGGAATTCGAATTCGACGTGTGACGATCACGCATCGCCACTGCTTAACGTTAAATTATTTTAGCTGCGATAAATATTAATTATCGGAGTGATATTTATTTTTCATGCTGTGTGCCATATTTGCATATTCATCGTTTCTTACCGATCAGGGAATTATATTGGTCCATTGAAAAAAAGTGAGGTCAGCGACCATGTCAAAGTTCACTTATTTGAACTCTGTAGCGACGTCGCCAGCGCCCTTCAGCGACCGCTCGTTTGCGCGTCAGCGACAACTATAAACCGTGTGTAGGCTGATCGCGCGAGAGTTTTTCACCGGCCTTTAAAGGGAGGAACATGTCGGCACCCTAAGCCTTGACTGCCGAGTCAGCCAAACGTGCCATGAACCTGTACGAAGATGTTTACCTGACTTCACGAGCGGTCCCAGCTGCACTGCGCTTATCGACCAAGACACTGTACAGTTGGTGTTTGGAGACGGTAAATGAATACTCTTATAAATAATGACAATCACATTTCTGGAGAGAAAAAGGAAATACTGAAAGGCCGGGAATCGAACCCTCGACTTAGGAATCGATAAAAGACTCGCTTAAGCACTCGGCCACCGAGCTGTTATTACTTGGAGGTACTATACCCAGCAAAAAGAACTATACCCGTAGCAAACAAAGTACTATACCCGTAGCAACGACGTACTATACGCATATCATTGGTATAAGCCAGTTCGGTATCTCAAAGGTCAAAGGTTATTTGGGATAAAATTACTGACGTAATGTCACGGAATGTTACGCGAACGCCCATTCTGATTGAATAAGCCACTTCGGTATCTCAAAGGTCAAAGGTTATTCGGGATAAAATGTCATTGTGCACATGCGCAGTTGAAATACTGAACTGTCTTATTGTGTGCAAAATGCAAATGGTGTGCGCGTTGCGCGTCTTGCGCCGCTCTTCCCAAGCGCTAGCGTTACAGAACTGGATTCAAACATTTCGTGAAGGGGTAGTTTGGAAAAGTGCAAATAATTTTCACTAATTTCGAATTTAAATGGACGTACATTTACCTGTATTTAAATGAAATTAACCAGTTAGTGCTTAAATCAAGCAGATTCTGCCGGAGAGGTGATACGTATTTATATAAAACAAAGTAATATTGACTGGAGTAAATTTGTACTCTTTATCTTTAAGATTTCTCAACTGCATTGGCCTCAAAACGCTCTTTCTGTAAATAAAATATATTTACAGGGCAGGTTAAATGCGAAAAAATATGCGCTGGAAGTTTTGGCATGTTTGCTCCGTGGACCTGTGATGATGCTGCTTCGCGCGCACACAGCACAACAAGATTAAACCTCGCGGGGCTATGGTAAGTCCCTCCTAAGTCCCGCGGTAGGCCGTTCAGCCTGGGGTGGTCCAAAGGGGATCTACACGGGTTCAATCTGTAATTGGGGCGATTAAAGAAAAGGGGAATCACCGCTTCAACCTCTCTGAACTTTTCAGGGCATTTAGGGTAAGCGGGGCTCGAAGGGTCTGGGGCGCACGGGACGAGGGTTTCAAAAGAGGCATTAGAATCAGGGACGTTGGAACTATGAAGCTTTATACGTTCCATAGTGTGGACATTCCTTTATTTTCATGTAGTTAAAGATGATGTTGATTGCTAAGAGAAGTCTGCGTCATTTTCTATTTGTATGCAGATTGCGTATTGTAAAATCAAACAGCAAACTATTTCTGCCATGAAATACCCAAAAAGTGACTTTTGAGAGCTATTTTTATCAAGTCCCCTCTAGCGCAGCACAGCCCGCTGGTGCCATTTGTCTAAAAGTCGTCGCTGTGGGCAGCAAACAAATCACGTCATAGGACGAACTCACCTTTTGTGCCAAGTGCTAGACACAAAAGGGAGTTCGTCCTATGACTTCAAATTGTTTGCTGCCCGCAGCGACGACTTGGCAACAGCGGGCGAGAGGGGACTTGATTAAAATAGCTCTCGTGATCCCTTAAGTATACAATGTACCTCTTCATTTTGCGACAGATAACCCAAACCCCAAAATGCCTCTAAAGCTGTTTTTCAGAGAGGGGGAAACCTTGTGTGAACGTGGGCAAGTCCACATAAGGTTCAGTCTTCCTGCTTCGTGAGGACATCTTTTGTTCACATGTCCACACAGAGTATGCAAGGTTAGAGCATGTTTTACTATACTGAGGACTCACACAAGTTGTTCTCTTCTATTGTTCCAAATTGTTTGGACTTATCACTAATACCCTATTGTCCCAAGTCCTCAGACGTAATGGTTAACCATACTATTAATGTTTTCTCTCCCCTGACTTTTGTGTACGATGGCGTACTTGGCTTACCTGTGCTTCATTACGTTACGTTAAGCGTAAATCGTTTTCGTAATTACGTTTTCGTAAAGACTTATGTCATTAAGAAAGCTAACCCATTTTACCAATCATTATGGATAGCATTCAGGATATGCAAACCCCATTGTTTGGACGTGTTTCGGCCCACAGTCTATTTTGAAGGTTGCTTGTGTGTTGTCAAACTCGCACCCTTGGTAACGGCACTATATTCCAACAAAATTGGGGGCAGTGGTGTATCCAGATTTTAGGCCGGGGGGGGGGGGCAAATTGCACATTTTGAAGGGAAAAATTGATGCCATTTTTACTTATTTATTGATGTTTTGCGTCTTTTAAAGGTGACCTCAGTTTCGTTTTGATCTCCGGGGGGTGTTAGGGCCACTGATTGGAAGCAACTTAATAAACAAATGTTCTTATTTTGTGTCATGCCAAATGCCTTAGATCCCTAATTCTATTTGCCAATGCACATGCAGTCAGATTTATTCTATTACAAAAACGTGAGTCTAGCAGGTGAACCAAATGAGGACATAGTGAAAAGTGCAACAGGTTGAGCGAATGAATTGATCAGGAACGATTCATTGGCGACTCCCAGCCACCGTGAACAGGCGGCTGGAACCTGGCAAGTTAAGTTAGTCGCCGCTGATGTCGCTCGGTAGACTCTTTTTGATAACGCGGTCGAAGATTCCCTTTCGGCCACGTGTGAACACCGCTTGTGCCAGATGTACAAGGCCTCAATCTGGCCAAGGCTTATAGCGTCACCTTAAAATAGAGTTTTTAATGATTATTCACATGTTTACATGTTTATACATATTAATTTTTTGGTTATGAAACCATGGATTCCTCAAAAGCGCATATCGCATTGTAGCTCGAAAGCCTTTGAAGAAACCTGTAGGAAGACGACGAAGAAATTTCAGTTTTAGAGGTGGGAAGGAAAACCCCAGAATGATATATTTAGGGGAAACCCCACGGAATCAGGCAGGGCCTGAAAACCCAGTTCACATGTCGGCCCTGGTGGGATTCGAACCCGGGTCACAGCAGTGGAAGGCGAGGAAAGCACCACAAGGCCAACCTGACTCCCGAACTTGTTGTTTACTTGTAGGTGGCAAAGATCATTTCTGAACGGAAAATTTCGCCTTTTACTATATTTTGGTGTGTTTTTTTTAGGATGGGAAGCTAGAATAACTTATAAAAATGGACAACTTTTCAGTGTATTCTGCTTTCTGACGGGTAATAATTTATCATATTTTCGCGATCGCCGACAAATATTGAATTGTTTAGTAAATGGATTTTCTTTTCCAAAATGTCTGAAATAGTTTAGAGCTAAAGTCATGTGAGTGAGCCTTAGTTAATGGTATGCTTGTGGAAACGGATGGCAACATTGTAGTCGAACAAACAGCACGAAGCTTCTATCTAGTTATGTACTCCAGTCATCAGTGACTGCAGTACTTCCAAATTTCGACGATCGAAAGTTTGTTCATCAAATAAAAGCCGTCATGTCCGTGCGTTGTTTTGTTTTTTATCTATTTAATTGCTACTTCGTTAGCATTAGGTATGAGCTTTCCAATTAGACATGCCACAAACAAATCGACTGAAGATAAGTAGCGCTGTTAATAAGCGAGACTCTCCTCCTATAAACACAGTGTTAATGTATAAGACAATCATCACGTGTAAAGTTAAGACCAAGTTGATACAGAGTGTATAAGCGTTTGCTCGTTCAAACAGTTTGCCTCCATTATTCGTTTGTAGCCTCGGGACATTCAGCTTTAAAGTCTTTTAAAAAACACCATATCTCACATTATCTCTGCACGTCATCATACTCTACTTTTCTGTAAACATCTTCTCATTCAGAAATATTTTAGAGCAAACGCTTTGAGTAGCCTAATTGGGCGCATTTAAGACACTATGTCCCTTACTGCTTTAACTCCCGACAAGCCGTTTCTATTATGTGACCCCATTTTCCCCCCGGTGAAAAGCTGGTGCGGCAGAAACGACATCAGAACAACGGACGTCAACGCCATCATCAGGTTATTGCCAACTAAGTATTCAACAATTTCCACTCCAATCTAATTCAGGGTTGACAATAAGGTCACGGTCTGTGTTGACGCGATCCGGTTGGTGTTAATTCCGCAAATCTGTAAATACTGCCGTCCCTTCGTCAGTCAAAGCGCGGCCTGGCGGGAGAGGCGTATAGCCGCCCGATCTCCGCTGCTCTGTGACGCGCTGGCATGCAGCCAGGACCTAACTCGATTTGGGGTCTATATTGGGTCCCAATTAGGGCGACCTGATGCAATTTCGGCCCAATAAGTGGTGCGAAATCTTCGAATTCGGTTACCGTCCGCGCATTATGCGCCGCGCGGCACATCAAAACAAGCGCATTATCCCGAGGTGAGGACGTGTTGTTTCGCTTTGGTTGTGAAATTAATGGATCCGAGTGGTTTCTAATTGACTTCGGGTGAATATACCTAAGGAACTGCGTATACGGGTTTTGGTTTTTCTATACAGGAAATTCTAGACTTCGAAAGAAGATATTTTTTCAGTACTGGTTTTGATCAATCTGCATCAGAAATTTAAGTCTTTTAAGTACTACCGTAAGAAAAAGTTGCAATGTGCGAAATCGGGTGACACAGCGTGATTCAATGCGATTACTCTGTCCCCAAAAGTTCCTGTAAGCGATTTTTGAGAACAAGGGGTCTGGTGGCTGGGCATCTTGTGCCCACCAGAGATGTCTAAAGGTGTATTTCATCTTCACACGGTACAACATCTTGGTCAATCATCGGTAAGTAGACTTCATGTTTCTTTCAAAGAAAATGAACCGACAATTTCACCATTCCCGCACAGCCCTATCCAGAGGTTAAACTACTCTTGTGACGTCACTCTATTCAGAAAAGTGTAGATTCTTGTTTAAGAATGTACAGTTAACTTAATTCATTTAATTCATCTCATACCTCAAAGCTTTAAGAATGGACTTTTAGGTCCCTTGAAATCTTGACAATGGGTGAAAGAGACGTAGTTTAAGTCGGAGAAACGACTCAAAAGGTGGACATTCTTTGATTCCAATGGGCTCGGACGCTTCGCGTCCTCGCCCATTCCAATCAAAGGATGTCCACTTTTTCGTCGTTTCTCCTTAACGTATAACAGTACCTTCTCTCGGCTCGTGCTCATTTCGAAGTTGAAGGGTGGAGGATTTTGGCAAGTGCGTATGGTATTGTAATTGCTTTTACAAGTGATGTCTTAAGAAGGTTTTTACATATCATTTCACGACAAAAGAAGTCAGTGATGCCTGACCAGAGAAATGCATCCAAGATATCAGTCAAAAGCTTATATGATAAAAACCATAATAATGGTCATTATGTACACAGCTTGCTCATAGTTTCTCTTTGCTGGTATGGGTAACCTTTTTGGAAGACACCCGATATAGAGCACCGAAGTAATGACGTCAATGCAATGTTTGGAACCAGAATACTTTTGTTATGTGTTTGCATGACTGGCTGTTAACAAAGGAACAGTCGAAATTTACATTTGTTTGGAACCAGTTGTCATGCCAACTGACGTCAGACTTCGGTACTCTATAAGATACGCCATGCAATAGACCCATTACAAATTCAACAAAGAAACAACGCTCCTGGCCGGGCAAGAAAGAGATCCCCGATGACGGACGCTAACACAAACACCCAACATCGATACTGCCGAAAGACAGGCATAAGAATAATCTGACTTGCTTGGGGGGTGTACCAGACCGAATTAGTTACCATCTTCACATACATACACACAGGAACGGCTCAAAGAAAAAAACACCGAATGGCCGCCTCCCGGAATTCACGAGCACACTCCCACAGTGTGTTAATGCACCGCCGTCGGTTAACCTTCCTCAAGCCCGGGACCGTATAAACTTAAGCTATTCCACGAATTAATTTCCAACGGCGTTACGACGACCTGTTCGTTTTAATCACTCAGGGCACCGAAGTAATAATTGTGAAGAAAAGGTCTGTATGGGTTGCGAATGTGACCTACTTGACGCCTGGACTCACATTGAGAGAAGTTCGAAATTTGCTCGTACGTATACGTCTGATCATCAATTTACACACTCGAAGGGGCTTAGCGAGATGGTTCATTACCTCGCTCCACGCTACCGCATTTTATACATTTTTATTCTACGAGGCAATTGACATTTTAACCGCTGAAGATTTGTCTCGAGCCTTAGGGATTGAAGGGTTGCGTGTGCAATTATCAAAAACCAAAAAACTTGTCGAATTATGTCTTGATGACAAGTGCACTGAGTTGCTGGTTTAAATAATATTGCGGAAAATGATATCTTTAATGTCAGAGGTGAAATGGTTTGGTTAATGGCGTAATTTGAGGCAAAGCAACTCTCCCGTTAAAAATTTATCTCGTGCTTGAATGACCTACAACCCATGCATTTATGGAATGCCTTTTGTGCTCTCTGTCCGGATTTCAAGGTCGATGTTGATAAATCTCAAGTTGGCATGTTTACACCAAGACAACATGACTGACGTTTTCGATGAGGTCTGATGTGTAGTATACTGTAAAAATGGCGTTTAGAGTCTAAACACATTTCTAAACACTAATCTTGTACCCACTTTATTTTACACGTTTAGCACACGACATGTTTAGACTTTACTCCTTGCTCTAAGGTACATACTGCAATGAAATGTCAGCAGCAGAAAAGCTTGAAGAATGGCAACATAAAACTATAGAATATGACAAACTAGGTACACTTTTTACAAATACAGAGCAATTTCAACATTTTCAAGTGTCTTTATTCAATTGAAATTCAACATCATACATGTACATGTACATGTTATAAATCTGAAGGCTGAAGTAGCACACAGGCATAATACTGTTTTAACTTTGAAATTTAATTTTAAAAATTCATTTATAAATATACATGTGCTTGCATTGCAAAAACTGTTTTTCAATTAAACACTTTTCTAAACACTTTCTTGCTGTCAGTCTGTAAACACGTTTACATACTAAACGTGTTTAGCGTATTGACGGGTAGTGTTTAGCCATTGAAAATTGAGGTTTAGGAATTAAACACTTTTCTAAACGCATGTCATTGTAAAATATCTAAATATGTCTCCGAAAGCTAATCATGTTTAGCTTTGTGACATGTACAGTGATCATGGGTTTAGCATCAAAATACTTTCCTGATCCTAAACGCAGTTCAATGTAAATATCTAAACGTGTCGAAAAGCTAAACATGTTTAGTTTAGTGGCGTTAAAAAGGGGATAAGCGTTTAGCATTTAAACACATTCCTATAAACGCGTGTAACTGTAAACATGTTTTCAACGTTTTCAGCTTTTAAACACGTTTTCAACGTGTTTAAAAGCTAAACATAATTTTTACATTTAACGCGTTTAACTGTAAACATTTTACGCGTTTATCTGTAAACATGTTTTCAACGTGTTTAAAAGCTAAACATCATTTTATAGCTAATGTTGTTTTGCCAGCGTCTCAGAATGTGAACAGAGCCTGTCGGTATCATTCAGATAACTTAGGTACGGTGAAAAATTATCCCTGTTCTTGCTGACGCACCTCGAGATCACATTTCGCCTGGTGATTAACGTTACTTCCGGGGGGTAGCGGTGCTGAGGAAGAGTTTTTAAAGGCTGCTTGAATCATTGTAAAAGCATAATCGTGTGGGGATTACTGCGGGGATTTTGACTCGATAAAAGCGATCAAATCTTATAGCGTATACGTCTTGGGGAATGTTTCTGCATACACCGTGCTTCTCGAATTACACACATCCTTCGATTGGAGCAAAGAGCATTCGACAGTAGTCATTTTGGGTCAAATATCAATTCCGAGCGATCAAATGAAGTGTTTTGTGACATACGGATGTTGCCCGCTCCTCTCTTCAAAGAGGTCCCCTTAAAGAGCCCCAGAGCTTTGAAGACTCCTCTTTAAAGAGAGGAACGTAGAACATTCTTTTTGAGCTATACCGTGTAAACTTTCTGTTTTTAATTTTCTGGAACATCGCACATAACGCTGTAAAGACCGGTTTATGCTTCACGCCAACGTGAACGAGAAACGAAGTTGACGGTCATGGAACATTCGCGACGGAGATTCGAACAAGTTGAAACTTGCGGTCTATTTCCAGACAACTGTTTCATTATCAGCTTTGAAAGCTGGGTCTTGACTGCACTGTAAAACGTTTTCGTAAAATAACGGGTTTTCCCACCTGTAAACAAAAAAGCCAGACCATCACCGTATTTTAGTTTTATGGGTTTTGGACGTAAAATCTAATGTTCTCCTACACGAATCTCATTACGCAGCAACTGACCAATCAGAACTGAGGAAATTTGTGTTCACACAAGTCATGTTAAATTGTAGTGTTTCGTCCAAAAGCACGATTTCTTGACCAAAATATTTAATTATTTAAACAATTCCACAATATAGTTTAGATTTTCTGTAAACAGAGGTGAAGAATCGCCTTACATCTCCTTTCGTATTGTTCATGGGAAACCGTGACTTCATCATGGCGGGATAAGGCTGAATATACAGCTTTATACAACACCTGAATAAATCCCAGCCGTCCGATTGGTGGATCGTCGATCACGTGCATTGAATTATTCGACCCATCACACGACGAGAACCCACACCGCCCAAAACGTTCTATCACATGGTTCTATCAAACGGTGCGCGCGCATTGATAGAACCAAAAGAACTTCCCTAATTTCACGGTCACTATTGGTGGCGCTACAACAGGGCTGTCATTCACACAACATGGCGGCCGAGTTTCCCGAACTGCCGCGGTTTGTTCTCCTAACACTAACAGACGACGAAATATTGGAACTCGTAGGCGTTGCTGACGCTCCAAATACAAAGAGACAAATCAAATATGCAGTGAAACGATTAGATGAATTTGCAAGACACGCAGGAACAACAATTGAAGCTTTAACTGATTCGGAACTCGACAACTTTTTGTCACGGTTTTATGCGGGACTGAGAAGGTAAACGGCACGTTGTAACGTTACACAAAGAAATCCATGCATGCAATCTGTCAGATTTATTCAGGCGTTGTATAAAACAAATAATGAATGTTTCACATTCGTGCAATGGTAAGAATAATTTCATTCGGTGACAGATGGAATGTCCCATTCCACTCGGCTTCGCCTCGTGGAATGGAACATGCCATCTGTCACCTCATGAAATTATTCTTACCATCGCACTCATAAACATTTATTATTTGTATAAAAGCACGACATTCAGTGTGCAGTGTTTAGTAGATTATCGTAGTATTTGTATACGTTATACCCATATAGTAATGTAAAATAGATTACGTCCATTAGTCTGGTTCCGATTTCTGTAAATATGTAATTACTTACACCATGCTTCCAGTAACGTAGTGATTATTTTTTACGGGAATAACAGGGTTATTTTAAGGGACAGTAACGTAAAATAACATTGTTCATGAGTCGTTATTTACGGTATAGATAACAGCTTGCATCGTTTTTTACGAGATGGTACTTGCGTCCAAACTGCCAGGAAATTCCCGTAAAAAAGTGGGTCTTTTTAACAAAGTATCCATCCTTATTATATGTCCAAACCAATCCAGCCTTTCCCTCTCCACAAAGCTTGTGACTGGTGCATGATGGGTAACTAAAATATAGGAGCTGAATCACATACTGCACATTAATGTGAATGACATGTGAATGACAATATTATAAAAACAAAAAAATTCATTACCCCAAGTGCAAATTTTTACAATAACTCATAGGGCATTTCTCAAACCCCTGGCTTGGGCTCGGGCTTCGGCTTCGCGTAATTTTATGTCCCCAGATTTGGCAAGATCTTGGACACGGTTTTTGCTACATGTACATCGAAATCTTATATTTTAATCCTGAGCCTGAACCTGTTTATGTATTTACATATTCAAGGCTTCGGATTGGCAATAGGGCTTGGGAATAGCTGGAGAAAAAGCCCAAGCCCAAGCCAGGATTTGAGAAACGCCCTAAGCCTTATCTGTGGTGTCCTCTTGTGAGTTAACCTTGGATCAGCCGCGATCTCGGACTTGAAATCAAGTCTATCCGCACGACCACACCCAAACTGCCCGATACCTCTCCTTCGCTTCAGCTTGACCCATAGAGGTACATGGCGTGCTTACGCGTTTTTACGCGTGAAGTTATATGGAATGTGTGAGTATTGGGGAGGATGCATGGGTGTTAACGAATGCAAACACGGGGGTGTTACTCAAGGCAACACCAGCAACTTTGCACCTTCCTTAGTGTTTGACAAGGGATACAATATCAACTCTAGTGGAGTTTATAATTAAGACACTGGTTTTTGGAAGAAGATTTTTTTATACTCGGTATTATATACACGTTCTTTTGGTTGTTTTTACCCTATTGTTTCCCAACAAACATTTGTTGAAATACCGGTATAGATATGCAACAATGGACTAAGGGAGCACTGCCTAACCCATGGTCGGGCCAGGCCGTTGAAAAACCTGGCCACACCCAGGCCTTCTGGCTTTTAGTCTTGCTATTGTGATTCACAAATTGCCTAACAATAGAGCATCTAATCGATAAAGCTTGGCCTCTGCCAGGCGAGGCTGATGCCCCTCCCACTCTAAACTTTTGTTGCGTTCCATTCACGGGCCGGAGATCAAGTCTGGGTGAACAATGGGAGCTGGCTGGACTCCAGCTTTAGTGGGTAGTTTATTGTGTACAACTAGGGGATTATAGAAGCCCGAAGGCCGAGACGTTTACGAGGCTTGGCCAGGCTTTTCAATGGCCTGGCCCGACCATGGGTTAGGCAGCGCTCCCTAACGTTTAACCTTTTGGCTGTCGTAAAGAATACTCATTAAGTTGTGTTCCGTTTTTCAAATCCAGCGAAGGAAGATTGCGCCCCGTTTTATAATGCCCTTTACTGGATAGGCGAGTATTGTAAACTATGGTGCAACAATGTCACCCTTTGGTCAAGTTCCCTGGCGTCGGGAAGCAGACACATATTAAGCTTGATGCCAATACACCTAGGTACCCGCCTATTCCGAACTCGCCATACAGTCTAAATATTTTCCGACTTTACGCGCAAGAGGTAAGTAACTTCAGGCATTTCACATAATACAAATGAGGAAATGACTGGTTCGTTTTGTATCATTTCAACTGCCTCACGTATACCAAATGTAATGTACCTTATGTGCAGGAATTTTGTTTTAAAAATCTGGGGATAAAAGAAAACCAAAAAGACGGTCCATGATCCAAAATCCCAGTCAAATCCTATACCAGAAAACACCAGATTGGAGACATGGCTTTGACAATAATCTTTAATTTTCCTCCCCGCTGACAAGTGTTGGGGAATGTGTCTAGGTACTCGCCGAGTAGCTCAACACCAACACGCGGTGCGGGTGTGAATTTTGACGCGATGGTGGTTTGTCACCCTGGGGCGATTCCGCCGCCTGCACGCGGCGTGTTGATATGGCTATCAATAAGCCCAGGTCGCGTGCCGTGAGGAAGACCGGGTTGGTTCCCTGTGCTATCTATATCGGGTGAATCTGCAGCCGAGCTAGGCGCGATGTGTGTGGGTCGGGGCCGCTGGGACCTCGCTGGAAACCGGTAAACAAGAACAGGGCCCGCTTGCTAGGGATGGGCTTAGAGGAAATATGCAGTGGATATCAGGCTTTACTTGTTTTCGCGCGTATTATCATGTGTTACAAAAACACAATCTGGATCTAACTGCTTGTTTTCATTGAAAGTGAAAAAAGTGGTGTTTTTGTATTCTGAGAAAGTCCTGTCATCAGTGCATGCAAGAGGGCGCTGTTTTTGTTTAGTAAACAAGTTCATTCTGTTAAACATAAGAACGGTACTAAATCAGTCCTTCAAAATAAATGTTTAAACAATATTGGCTGCTAAATGAAGTGAAAACAAGCTGTTTAAAATGTAAAACATGAAACCTACTCAAAGAAAAAAGTTTTTAAAAGTCCGATATATTATGCAAATGAGACACTTCTGTTGTGCCTTTGATGACATCATGCTCTGGCTAATGAATATGGAAATCTTCCTTAGCTTATACAAACCAAAATGTTGAAGCAACAAGCCAGTTCGGTATCTCAAAGGTCATAGGTTATTCGGGATAAAATTGACGACGTAATTACCACGCCATGTTACTCGAACGCCCATTCTGATTGAATCTAACACGCGCGCGTTGTGCGACCACCTTTTGCGTTCACACGCGCGCGTTAGGTCACGCGGGTCATTTGGGATAAAATGTCATTGTGCACATGCGCAGTTGAAATAACTGACCTGCTTATTCTATGGTATTGCTACTGATAAGGTGGAGAGTTGTCCTACAAGATGTATTCAAGTTATATCCTATTATACATGGTTCCTTTAATTGCACTTCTACGGTTGACGAGATCTGCTCCGAATGTGACGTAGAGCTTCTGTCAGCTGTCAACGACCGGCACAAACTTTATTAGTGGACTGGATGAATCCATCAGTCAGTAGACTGGCAAAGTCACATCCACTCACTCGACACGCGTATAGCATTGCCGGCGTGCAAGGGCGTCGGCATTTTCGGCGGGCTGCACATTTGGGGGAAAACATGGTTGTCCAGTGATAGTGCACTACATTCAGAATGTTTAGTTTTTTCCGTGATATGCCTTAATATATTTTCTTTGCTGAGTATGCGCAACTGTGAAAGGTCCACTGGACCAGCTACTTGTGCAATAAGAAACCAACGTTCGCCAACTTTAATAGGTAACTGTCAGCAGTTAGGCTGAAATCATTTAATCTCGTTACTTTAATCATCTTTTTTCCGCACTTCGCATTAGGAGCCTTTGTTTAAAGATGTTGTGTCCGTGGTTTTCGGGCGTGGTTCCCCGAAATGTAAATTTTCGCAGTGAGTTGGTAATTGGTTAGTGTTAGTAATTGGTTAGTATTGGTTAGTATTGGTTAGTATTGGTTAGTATGAATTAGTTAGTATTAATTGGTTAGTAATTGGTTAGTATTTAAAAAGTTGTGAGCTTTCCAATAGGACATCCCAAATAAGTAACATATGTCGTAATTTTCAAATTTAGAATTAAGAGCAGGGCACTCCTAATCCCTACAATGTTAATGAACCGGGCAATATTACCGCTTAGCACATAATAAAACAATGTATTCTTGGCAGACCAAATCGAGTGCAGAGTAACTGCCCTTTTTTCGATGAAAAATACAGTTTTCTTCCGTCGTTCGTAAGTAGAGAGAAATCCATTTTGTTATTGAAATTTTCAGTCGAAGCACGGACATTGCAGCATCAAACATTGTTTTTAAAAGAGAGTATACAATATTTGCTTTTGTTGTAATTTTCAAAAATGGATGGATTTGGGGGTTAGTATTTTAATAGCAAATAAACTGTTAGAAAGTTTACCCAACGTTGGTACGATAGTCAACATGTTCAACCTTTGGGTAATTTCTTACACCGTAGTTGGCTAATTTTTCACGTAATTTACCAACTGCTGTATAACCACAGCTGTGCACAAACCAATTGTTAGTTAAAGTGGGGTTAAAATGGTACTGCCCAAAAAAAATTTACCCAACATTTTTACAGTGTACTGTAACGCTGACCTGTTTAAAGTTTTGTGTGCCTAGATGCTGGGAAAACAAAGAGAAAAAATGCTGATCTTGTAGTCTGGTTCCCTGACCCTACTCCAGACAAAATGGAGCAATTTATAGACGTCAAGGAATTATCAGGTCGAGAAACTAGACTACGGATTGGTAACCAATATTGCCAAACAAAATGTGAACTCAAGTTTGTAAATTCAACACGGTCTTTCGTATGGTTTTTCATAATAATTCAGTAGTTTTTGTTTATGTTCGCAAAATGTTGTGTAGGCCCATTACCTTTAAAGATATACTGATGTGTCCAATTCCGTGCGCAATGGGTAACTACAATCAGTATTTGAGACTCTTGAGACGACACACAAGCATGGGCGTAAATCGGGGGGGGGGGGGAATGGGGGGTATATATTTAAGTTTCTTCTTGCCTATGTAATCGACCATTTTTTAGCGTGCACATCTATGGCCTGTACGTCTGACATTACACTGACATACACGATGCAAGGACGTGTGTTTACCATATACATTTGGACATTTTAAAACGCGTCTTTTACGACTCCAGCAGCTGATGGGCAGTACCTGATAATATTGCATTATTAATTCATAGGAGGAAAATTAACAATTAAACATTCGACTGCATTGGAGGCTAGGCTAATGGCTTCGACATGATGTCTTTGGATAAATGAGTGCCACTTTGGCGCTGCCCGGTATAAGTTCCACATATGCATGCATATAATTACATGTCCGTCTGGGGAAAGGAAGAAGGAGAGGGTTCATGTAAACATATAAACAATATCAAACGAAAAATATACTTCTCTTTCCTTCACATGAAACTGTCATGTCGGACGAAAAATGTTCGCCTGTTAAGTTTTAATGCGATTTACAGACAAACCTTTCATTTTTAACTGGCAATTTTTAACTTGAACGTTTTAAATATATGACCCCAATGTTGTTGTTTTTCGGTAACAATTTAATCTCCGAATTGAAAATTGGGATATCGATGAAGAGCTTATCAGCCATTTATTTATTTATTTATTTATTTAATTAATTAATTTGTTTGTTTCTGGTAATGAATCCAAAAGCGCATATCGCACTGTAGCTCGAAAGCTTGGGGGAATATTTAAGGAAGACGACGAAGAAATAGGAGGAAAACCCCAGAATGATATTCTGGGGGAAACTCACGGAATCAGGCAGGGACTGAAAACGCAATCCACTTGTCGACCCCGGTGGGATGCGAACCCGGATCACAACAGTGGACGGCGAGGAAAGTACCACTAGGCTAACCTGACTCCCATATCCAACGTAATTGTGTTGTACAGGCCCTCTGAACCAACGACATATCTGCTTTATTTTAGCCCCAACTTTGATCACAGTTAAAACATGCTTGTGATACCAAAAGTATAACCTTCTGATAGAAAGCGACTGATCAGAATAAACCTAGCTTGAATTTCAGCCACTATGAAATACGGGCTCATTAGCAGTACTGCACATGCCTATTAAAAAGTGAAGATAATTAGGAACGTGGCCGGTCACGTGATGAAAGGGTTTAACCAATAATAGGGAGGAGTCCGATTTTCATAGGAGTCTGATTTTCATATGACACCGGTAGTGATAATTTCCTAGTACTAATCAGATGACAATCATACTTGCGAGTATAGCGTCTTACTGTGCTTGAATTTTGACTGTATATGTTTTGTAAACAGCAACTTAATCTTCACCTGTTGAAGAAAGTGATCTACGAGAGATGAAGTCTGAGGACAGTACTTTTAGCAGTAGAGGCTGTGTCGGTCCTATGTGGTTTGATGGGCACGGTTGGATGGGCGTGCTCTTTTTACAAAGGCGGCAAGGCATGCAATATTTTGTTAAGAAAAGAGCGATTGAGTTTCTTCTTCAAACAGACCGTGGACAGTCGGTAAACGCATCGTTTTTATCTGTCAAATAATGTCATTCGCGGCCGGTGACAGCGATGAACTTCGTAGCTTTTTCCCCGTACGTCGCCCGCCTGTCGCGGAATCAGTGGAGGAAAAATGATCCTTCCTTACACCGAAGACTTCTGACGCTTGCTAATTACAAATACAACATTGCCGCCGGCCAATTTAATATTTGGCCGGCATGTTTTTTTCTTCTCTCTCCTTCGTGTCCCTGTGTGTTGACTCTCCGTCCTAACCATCATCGTCTCGGTCTAATTCGGACCGACGTCGGCTTTTTTAGAGGAGAAATCGGGACTCGATCAAGTCAGCGCTGACAGATATATAAAGGTCGGCGATCTCCAAAATGCATCGCAATAATTTTAAAACTGTCTTGCAGTGGCAGAGAGAACCAATTCATCTCGCATATGGACTGGGATCAGGCTACTGATTGTCTGGTTAATGCAGATTTCTGGAGTGGTTGCATGTATTTCTGGAGTGGACTCAGGGGCTGAACTTCCTGCTAAAAGGCTCATGAACAAGAAGGTATCAATTTATATCAACAGTCACATTCGGTCCACTCCTTGCTCTCTTCTGCCAGCAGAACTGATTTGTACACCCATTAAATTTCTCTTATATTTCCGAGGCGAAATAATACAAAATGTTTTGCTTCGTGCCTCTCTCAATTTGTGGCCTGTCTTTCTTTTTAATTCTAGTACCTGTCAGGCAGCAGTTTCCAAGATGGCCGTCTACCAAATTGATTTTAAACAACCAATAGATCGACTGAAGGGAATTTCCTCTATCATTTGCGTTATTATGGCTTTATATACGGGCAAAGACAAAAAATGCATGCGGCCTCTAAAATCAAGGTTGGGGCCGCGACGCATGGCCTATAATCTCTTTTTACTTGGCCTAATTCCTACTTCAATTGTGGTAGGGTTTACAACCTAAAATGTGGCCAACTCCACCACCTCTGTTGTAGCCCTTTACATAGAGTGGCTTTTAGCCTTGTATTGGGCAAATTTGATAAATATACGTCACATTACCTCGCACGTGGCTTTATTAATTTTCCTGAAATACCGGTACACGTTCTTGATTGCATTTGAACTTATGGCAACATTAGCATTATACTTATAATGGCTTACACGGTTTACCATTGAGTAGCCGTACTTCACCGCATCACCAACTGACAGCATGTTTATATTCACATCATGCCTGGTATATAAAAACCGAAATACGTCTCAATGACAATGGGCCACCGTGTTCGAAATGCACGCGAATGGTGATTATGGGTAACTGCGCGCGCCGAGATTTGATTTCAGAAGTCGCTATCGGCAGTGCGTCGAGTCAATGTCTGGTCATCGATTTGTTGGGATCGATTTTCCGCGCAATTCTAAATCATGCATGACTATCACCGTGTGGGAATCGTGTGACAACCGGGGCAGCCACGCAGTCGTTGTGGCTGGGAATTTGGCAAATAAAGGTTATGCATGACGTTGACGGATTCAAAAATAACCGAAATTATACATTCGGTGTCACCTGATTGATTAAACTCACATCCGTGCGTGCATGATGCGCTGCTCATCAGAGCTAATTCTCCAGCGACACTTACGAATTAGGCAATACATAACAGCCACTTAGTAAGCCAGTGTGCGAAACTGAGAGGGACATTGTACCAGTGAAAACATGAAGAAAAGACGTCAAACGTATGGAAACACTGAATAGCCTAATAAAATAACTCACAACCCAACCTAACCATCATGATACCCTGGCCATGCGCCAAGCTAACAATTGGTAATGGATATCACAAGCTGTCCCAAGAAGGTTTTTATATACAATTTTCACGACAATGGAAGTCAGTGATGCATGCCCAGAGAAATACATCCAAGATATCAATGGAAAGATTACCTGTAGCTTATGATAAAAACAACAATAATGGTCATGTATGTACATAGGTTGGGTTACCTTTTTGTGACACCCTTTATGTTCAAAAAAGGAAAGAATATACTCAGCATATTGTTGAAGATTTATATATTTATCCTACGAAATATATGTTCATAATGTTAACAAAAAAGGCATGAGAATATACCTGTCTGGTTCCTTCTTTTTTGTAAACTTACTAGTTGATTCGCGTACATTTGATTTCCGTACATAGTTATATGTAAAGGCCATTGAAAGTGCCACCATCGACACTGGTAACCCCCTCCTCGTTAAGTTAATTAAATGAGAGGTATGTTTCAACGCGTTCGCGGTGTTGAATCTAAAATTTAGTCACTAATGACCGAACACGTAAAATACTGGATTTTAACACTTTCCTTTTTAAAGTGCGTATGCGGTCACTGAATTGGGTCCAAGCATCGTTACCATAGAAATATCAGCTCGTCCGACAGCCAAGATTCCCCAGTATAGTGCATACCCTTGTGTAATTGAGTGGGTTTTTCGGATAGATTCTTGCCAAACAGTTTTTTTCTACTTAGTACATCATAAAATTATCAAAAATTGTTGTTGGCATTTTTTTGGCGGCCATCTTGAAATCTGATGTTAAAAAGCTCTATTTTGCTCAATAATTTGCTTTTCTTTTCCATATTTCTTTGTGAAAAGAATTTGTGTGTGCTCTGACAACTCTTTAATATAATAAATCAACAACTCATAACCCAAGATGGTTCCTGAATTCAAAATGGCTGCCATATCATTACCAAGATGGCTGCCAAATTCAAAATGGCGGCAAATGTTAGTAGTTTTAACATCCAAAAATCAGATTTGTCTAAATATTTTATATTTCTTTACCTCATTACTTTGTTATGATCAATGATCTCAGTCAAATATGCACATTACATTGATTAAAATATGCTTCAAGATGGCTACCAAGCTCAAAATGGCTGCCACGTTCTTTTTTATATATTTCAGCACTTGATCTTGATTTAATATAGGCTGGTTGTTCAATGTATTTTCAAACTTTTTTGGGTTATGAGTTGTTGATTTAATATATTAAAGAGTTGTCAGAGCACAAAAGAAAAATTCACAAAGAAATATGGAAAAGAAAAGCAAATTATTGAGCAAAATAGAGCTTTTTAACATCAGATTTCAAGATGGCCGCCATTATACCAAGATGGCCGCCAAAAAATGCCAACAACAATTGTTGATAATATTATGATGTACTAAGTAGAAAAAAACTGTTTGGCAAGAATCTATCCGAAAAACCCACTCAACTAGATATTGTGACATAAGGGTATGCACTAGTATCCCAGATTGGTCGATCAGAGACGTTTGGGAGCGAGTGCCTGAGATAACATCAGATACACATCAACCGTAGCCACTCAATTTCCCATGTCTGAGTGCATATGTTTTTACCACAGGCCTATACTGCACGCACGGCGTACGGGATCTGGTAAACGCGAGGGCCAAAATCGACCCAGCTGCTGTACAGATCAAAACCTATCAAATGACAGATTGACAAACTGTGAGAGTTGGTGTTAAAGAGTTTTTGATAGGCTGTGAGGGTCTTAGGGTCTGAGGGTCTTAATGGGCCGTGTTTTACCGCAGATCATATAGTGACCTGGGGAATAATTGTCAGCGTTTATGCGGTCCCTTTATGGTAACCGCTCCAAAGGCTGATGTATTTAAAGATATGCATGGGTAATACAGAATATCATGTTTTTAGGCTACAATAGGTAGCTTGTATTCAATAATGCCAACACTGACATACACTCTTAAAACAACTTTTGACTAGCTTTCCTAGTTATTGAAAATTGACTCGGAATTTTGTCAAGCATCCGAAGTTTCACGTTGACCGATATATTGCTTTGAATAGATTCCTATTTACTTCGTCGAAGATCGACGATTCTAGTCACTGCGTATTTTACGTCACGCGGCGGACGGGTTTCCAACATTTTCAAAGGGGCGAGATCGCATCGCGCATGTCGCGATCGCGCGTCGACTTCTGAGAATAGGCTAAATGTCGTTTTTGTCGCTTCAAATTAATATAATTCTATAAGTGTTTGGTTTTAAACCAAACATTTCTAGTGCTCTAATTTTGCCATTTTGAAAAGCAGAAGTTATCCTGCTCGTTTCAGAAAAGTGTTTATGTATGAATGGTGTTTATGTTGACCATTTAAAATGACAACTATGACTCAAAAGTAACATGAAAATAGTTGCTGAAGGAAAATAGACTGCTGTTTGATGTTGTGATATTTGGGCTTATGCACGTTTCCTTATTGGTGTATTTTGGCTGATGCTATTGGAAAAGGTGGTCAAATTTATATCGATTGAAAGACAGTGCCACGGTTCACATTGCTTTGAGTATTAATTAAAGGGTGAATTGAAAACAGTCGTGCCAATGTCTTGTTTTGTTGTTTGTTCCAAGGTTGATAAAAATGACAACGGATTTTGTCATACAAACTGGGGAAAAGTAGTAGGATTTGACTCCAATTCTGGTTGACTGAAAATGAACAAAATCACAACGGATTTAGTCATACAAACTAGGAAAAGTTGTAGGATTTGACTCCAATTCTAGTTATTTATATGACTATTTTTTCTAGTCAATAATACTGACTGGAAAAATCTAGTCAGATTGACTGATTTTCAGTCGCACCCAGCTGACCCTGAATATCTAGTCAAATTTAACTGGTTTCTAGTCAAATCTGACTGATGTTTTTTAGGGTGTACATTTTGCTTACAGCTTTATATGGAAATTGATCGTAAATGGGTCAAATGCCCAAGGCTGAAGGCCGGTTATTCGTAACGATATGCATAAACAAATCTTAAAAATCAGTCGCATAATGCATGGTCCTTCTAAGTCCGAATAGCATGGGCAAGGCTTGTTGTATCCCAAATGGGACTATTCAAACCTGTGTGTCTCTTCTTGTCCCCGAGAAAGGCAACCAAACTAAATGTACTAAGTTTTTTTCGAGATACAAAGGATTTTTGAGTTTTATGTATACTGTACTCCAAAGAAGTGTCCGATTTCATGCCCAAGAGCTCAAATCTGATGCATATCTTATGCCCCTCGAGATGATACGGATAAAGCAATTTGACATTTTTTTATCATCTCTGTGCCCCACGGACCAGATTTGTTACCTTATTTTCCCATGATATCGGACAGCATTTTATAGTATTAAATACATAACGCCTATGGCTTTGAGCTATTTAAACGCAGGCAACATTCTGCTCTCGGACTGTTTTTCGTATTTCAATATGGCGCTAACGGGCATGCTCACTGGCAGTTTCCTGCAAGTATAAATCGTTTTGGAGTCACTTTATTAAAAATGGAGTTAGGACGTGGCCTCCATTTTTTTTTTTTTTTTATTTAATTAATTATCGGCAAATAAACCACAAGGGAACCAGAAGGGAAATTTAATTAATTAATCAGATTAATCAAGAACTGAGGCCACATGGAAGTGATATCAAAACTACAAGGCCTTCAATGGTCATAGATTATAGCCCAGGTGGTCCACGTTCAGCATATTCTATCAACGTGTCAACATTAATAATTCAATGATTAAGTAGATCCTAAATTCAGAGATATCCCAGTATCCTTGAATCATCCTTCCAGCCAGCACTCCATCAGCAAAATATACTTTAACCTGCCTAATTAAATCGTACAACTTAAGGAATCTGGTTGAAGGTAAATATTTTTCTCGGGAGTGACAGTTCTATTTTATTCTATGAGCGCAGTCACATTCGACTTAATGTTTACGGTCAACGATTCCTATACGCCGGATTGACAGACCCGCAAAAATGGTTTTGGGCGTTATGAGGGATGAAATAAGGGAAGAAAGAGAATATAAACATTTTGGCGGAATCAGACCGAAAATTAAATGTAAAGAACATTTAATATTGAACTATATCGTTCCCAACATGATGAAATGAGTCCCGAATCATGGTGAAAGGGTCGCTTTGACCTGTGCACGGACCTAACATGCAGGCATATGGTTCTGACATGCTGTTTCTTTAATGATAAACTTGTATGCATCTACATGTACTTGGTATAATTACTATTCGTGCGCACGTTTCATGACCGTATTTCTAAAGAATCATCTCTGACTATCGGTCATGCGGTAATACGTTACCGCTAGTTTGTTTTGCAATATCGACCGACCCTGTTTTCACGCTGTGCAATGTCGACCTCATTGGGGAACAATAAAGAAATAAAAAAGTTTAGGAACGAGGATGAAAAACAAAATTAACCGCCTTGGCCAAAAAGAGGTCGAGAAATCAGGTAAGGCGTTTTCCAATATAATTTAACAATAACATCATGAATCGCCAAAATGAATGGACACTGTGGTAATTCAAATTAGTATAAGGTCCACTTATACAGTCTTCAGAAACTGCGATTTCTTATGCTATGTTGTTTGTTTTTTGTTTGTTTTTTGTTTATTTATTTATTTATTTATTTGGCGAGCGGACGTGTTTCTCTCGAGCTCCTGAGTAAGTAATACATTAGCTTCCTTAACCTTGTAAGGTTCACGTTTTTCTTGTTTTTTTTTCTTGTATTATATTGTATGTACATATAGCTAAATCAAGTCCACCCTGTATATGTGTTCGTTTCTAGTATTTTTACGTAGTTTTTGGTATATGTTTGTAGGGTTTCTTGTTCTGCTGGCCATCATGGCCGGTCAGGCAGGTCCCTCCATTGTTGGGCGTCCGAGCGTAACCTCGGACGCCCATACCAAGCCCATTGTTCCTGGTGCCGAACCATTCCCGGGCGTCACCAGGAACAATGGCATCACGTTCCAAGCCATAGAAAATGTATCCCTAAACGACTACCTCCACAGCTTCTCTAACTCTCTACCGGACCTCCATATTTGTTCAGCAAGCAGAATATCCAAAAACCGAATTGCCGTGTATCTGAGCTCCAGAGATGATGTCGCCGTCGCCACTTCTATCGGTCTGACGCACGGCGACTCATTTCTTGAGCTCACCCCCTTAATGCAACCTTCCACCCGACTTACCCTATCCAATGTATACCCTGAAATCCCTAATTCAATCCTTGTCAATAACTTATCTGGTTTTTGTAAGGTTGTTTCCTCTATCCGACCCATACCTGTAGGAATGAAGAACAAAGATCTTACCCATGTAATGTCATTTCGCCGACAAGTCCAGGTACTGCTAAAACCCAATATCAACCCCCCTGACCATATTAATTTCACGTTTTCTGGAGTTCACTATCGTGTCTTCCTCTCCACTGAGTCGATCCGCTGTTTTAACTGCGGCGAGTATGGACACATCAGCCGTTCTTGCAAGAAGCACCCCCCCTCCAATGACAACCAGGACAAACCCATCAACCCTCTAAATCCCCCTCCCACCTTCATGAAGAACAAATCTGACCCAAGACATCCCCCCAAGGTCTCCAATCCCCGCCCTGATCATCCCAAATCCCCTTCCCGGCCCACCGCGGGAGCCCCGGCTGTACCGCCGGGCGGGGCCCAGCGCACGCCTGCCCGGACTAAACCTGCCGTGCCTCGAGGTGCTCCGGCATCTGCCGGGGCACCCGCCGCCGGCGGTGAAGGCTGGCGCTCCCGGGGGTTTTCCCTCCGCCCCCCACCAAACCCCCCAGGCGGACGCACCTCAGCCTCTGCCCCATCGTCCCCTTCGGTCAATCCGAACCCGGTGTCCGCTGGACTTGATGCGGACACTCCTCCACCCATGGACACAACCAAATACATCTGGGGCACCCCGCCTGCCCCAACGAGGAAGTACTCGGACGCCGTCATCACCAAACGTAAACTGTCCCCCTCGAAATCCCCCGACGACGGTCCCCATTTTGTCCCCCTCCAATCACCTTCCTCCCAACATAAACTGAGGAAAAAGGCCCAACCGACTCTCCCTGCAAAATCCACCACCCTGACACTAACTCAGGCTCTAGATGCCACCTCCAGTCAATCACAGACACCCATGCCCACATCCGTCCCTTTTCCCCTTTCCCTTGATCCCACCCTCATCCCCTCCTCCGATCCTGAATCCTCCCCGGTCAACACTATTCCTGAAACCCCCCTTTTCACACCGGGTTCCATCCCCCCATCTACTTCGGCCCCCACGTCCATCTCTAGTCAACAGTCCGCAGGAGATACAAGCGATGACTCGGCTCAGTGGGAGGAAGAGGAGGACTCGTACCCCACGGTCCTCCCAACATCAAACAAACCTCTAAATCACAAGGATCTTGTCAATTTTCTCTCCTCCGTTAAAAACCAACGGAAACCCAAAGAAATTGCCCGGAAATTTACCCACAACATGCCTGGACTTGTCAAACAGCTTAAACCCCTGCGTAACTGCCCCATCATTCAAAAAGCTATGCAGCAGAGGATTAAAAATCTCATCCGCAAACTGGATTCTTAATTTACTTTCTAAGCCATGCATGTAAATATTTCTTGCTTTCTTTTTCCCCTTTTCATAATGGCACTGTCACTAACAACTTTGAACACTGGAGGATGCTGTAATATTACTCGCAATGCCTCTCTTAAGGACTATTTTGATTTTATTACCCCCCATAGTGACATCATTCTTTTACAAGAAACATATAATATCAAACCTAACCACCCCTGCCGGAAACAATGGCCAAATTACACTCCCATATGTGCCCCTGGTAGTGCCCCTGGCTCCGGAGTCACGACCCTAATCAAAAGTAATATTGACGTAGTAGCCTCCAGTGTTCTCTGTAGCAACTATGTTCTTTATGTTAAAATAAAACTTAACAATGATATTTTTCACATCTATAATGTTCTTATTCCACAATCAAATGCCTTTGCTCTTAAATACATTCATGATATTGACACTCATTGTTCTAAATGCAGTGACGGTGCCATTATCATCGGAGGTGACTTTAACTGTACCGATAATCCCTCTATAGATCGTCTGAATAAGCCGGCCGAGCATCGCCCCCAGGTCGCACTGGCCCTCCGGAATTCTATGAATAGGAATTCCTTGTGTGACGTCTGGCGCAGACTGAATCCCCACGAAAACAAATACACCTGGTTTCGATTTAACAAAAGCAATCCTAACCGCACCTCAAAAGCAAGACTTGATCGTATTTACCTTCCCCTCAGCCTCGTCTCGTCTATTCGCTCCCGTAAAATTCACCCATGCTCTATTTCCGATCACTCTGCCGTGTCAGTTTCCTTTAAAAGCCCTTCTAATTGCAATAAAGGAAGCGCCTATTGGCACTTTAACAATTCCCTTCTAGACGACAAAAACTATCGTGAAATCCTTCATCTTTTTTGGTCAAATTGGCAACTTCAGAAGCACACGTTCAATAGTATTTGTACTTGGTGGGATTTGGGCAAAGCTCAAATTAAACAACTTACTCAAAATTACTCATCCCGAATAGCCAAAGAAAAACGGAAAATTTTCCAAGAAATTAATTCCAATATAGATGCTCTTCAGTCTGCGTCAGCCGTCACCCCGGAAATACAAAAGGTCCTGCAAGAGCAAAGACAGGAATTAAATGTCTTCCTGAAAAATAGAGCTCAGGGCGCCCTCGTCAGGTCTCGTTTCCAGCACATTAATGAAGTCGACACCAGCTCATCTTACTTTTTCAATCTTGAGCAGTCGCACTCTAAATCTAAATCCGTCTCTTGTCTTCGCCTTCCTTCCGGATCTCTTTCAGAAAATCCGGAAGATATTAAAACTCAATGTCGTAACTTCTATAAAGACCTTTACAGCTCAGTGCCGACTGACAAGGGTGCCCTTGAGCAGCTCTTGCAGGACCTGCCTAATCTCGACCCCGCGGACGCAGAGGACCTTGATGCTCCTCTGCGTCCCGAGGAACTCGATGCTGTTATCAAGCAGCTTAGCAAAAATAAAACACCCGGCTTCGACGGTCTCACTTCTGAATTTTTTTCCTCCTTCTGGCCAGTCCTCAAAAATGATCTTTTTGAAGTTCTTCTTTTTTCCACTGAATCGGGTACTCTTCCCAATTCTTTTTACAAGGCCGTCATTACCTTAATCCCCAAAAAGGGCGATCTCACCGACCTGGCCAACTGGCGTCCCATTTCATTGCTGAACACAGACTATAAAATGTTTGCTAAGCTGCTTGGTAACAGATTAAAACAATGCATCGGTCAAGTGATCCATGAAGATCAATCTTATTGCGTCCCCGGACGAACCATATATGATAATTTAAACCTTATAAGGGACTCCATGTACTATTGTAATTACAATGACCTCCCGCTAGCCGTGGTCAACTTAGACCAAAAAAAGGCCTTTGATAATGTTGACCACGGTTACCTCTTGAATACCATGAGGGCCATGGGATTTGGGGGCAAATTCATCTCCCACCTTGATCTTTTGTACAGCGGCGCCGAGAGCCATATCAAAGTCTGCGGTTCCTTAACCGCATCTTTTCCCTTTCAGAAAGGAATTCGCCAGGGCTGCCCGCTCTCGGGGCTGCTGTACACAATAGCCATTGAGCCGTTTTTGAACAGATTACGCAATGATCTATTGCACAAAAGTCTTCTCCTTCCTAATACAAACAGACATTGCTCGGTTTCGGCTTATGCAGACGATGTTTCTATTTTTGTCACCTCCGATGAGGGATTTGACATTATTGATAATGCTTATAGTCTATTTAGTAAGTCCTCTGCTGCTTGTCTCAATTATCATAAATCCCAAGGTTTATGGGTCGGCTGTTGGACCGACAGAATCGACAAGCCACTTTCCTTTCATTGGAACAATCAAGGCCTCTCCTTTCTTGGAGTTCACCTAGGTAACAATAACACCTACAATCAAGAAAACTGGATCCAATGTAAAAATAGACTGCAAAAAACACTGTCCTATTGGACCCGCCTTTCAAATGCCCTTTCATTTAAAGGCAAAATTCTAGTCGTCAATCAACTCGCCGCTTCCAAACTCTTCCATTGTCTTGCTATTCTCCCCTGCCCCGATAACGTCCTGGGTGAACTCCAAGACATGCTTGTCGATTTTGTCTGGTCCAACAGGAAACATTTCCTTAAAAGATCAGTTCTGTTTCAAACTCCCGATAAAGGTGGACTTGGTTTAGCCTGTCTTCAAGCACGCAGCCTCACATTAAGATTTAATCGTATCCAACGCTATCTTCAGTTCAATTCCCATCCCTCTTTTGTTTTTATGGACTACAATCTCCGGCAGTACAAACACCTTAACTTGGACTATCAACTTTTTCTTACTGATATCGATCCCAAATTTCTAACCAGTCTACCTGTTTTTTACTGTGAGGTCCTGCGTGCTTGGACGACACTCGGAGCTCGAGTTGAAACACCCGCCAAATCAATCAACCATGTTATTAATCTGCCCCTAATCTACCCTCCCTTCGTTCGTACCTTACCCGGGCACTCGGTCCTCTCTGCTCGACTCCTTGCGGGTGGAATCGGGCTCGTCAGGGACCTCATCAATCTCAACACCGGCACCTGGCTGAATGCCGAGGATCTTCGTCTTCCAACCTTGAGTCTTCGCCATCCTTCTCTTCGTCTTCTGCATAATGAACTCTCTCGCCTGCACCACGCCATCTCTTCATTATTTCCGTCACTCTTCAATAAGACCGGCCTTCTTCGGAACTCTCCTCACATCTCCACCATCGCTTCTCGACCCGAATTTCCGGGCCAAGTCTTCCTGAACGGTGACACTGACGCCCTCACTGCATCTTCGAAATCTATCTATGGAAAGTTCAACGCCCATGTCAACGACCTCTCTTCATCTTCATCTTCTACTCACTGGCATGAACTTGGTTTCCTCCCTCCTTCGCACAACATCCCGTGGAAAGTTATTTACCAGCTACCAACTTCCAAGAAGGAGGGAGATGTCCAGTTCAAACTCTTCCATAACATCCTGCCGTCACTCACCGTCCTTCATCACCTGAATCCTGCTATCCCGTCATCCTGCGGCTGGTGCGGCGAGAGAGGAACCATCCACCACCTCTTCATCACATGTCCGTCCATTCAGCCCGCCCTCAACCTTCTCCATAAGCTCCTTTCTCAACTTCTCCCGAATATCAAGCTGAACTTTGACCTCTATTGGGCCCTGATTCCTCACGCCCGGGGTCGGAGTAGGGAGGCCGTGTGCCTGGCGAATTTCCTGATAATAAGTCTTAAAAATGTCATATATTGGCTTTATCGAACCATAAATTTCTCCTCCCCCCTCGTTGTGTGGACCCACCGACTAAAAACTAAGATTATTCTGGAGTACAACTACTATATTTTTACCTATTCCCTCAACAAATTCCTTCTCAAATGGTCCCACAACGATACTATCTTCGTCTTACGTAATGATAAAATAACATGGTTGATTTAATTATTTAATGATTTAATTTTTTCCCTCCCTCCCCAGGTCACCGAGGCGTGGGTAGTCGCCGCCCGTCACGGGCGGGACGTGGTGTCATTTCACCGCCCACCCCGGTGGCCTGACCTTTTCCCAACCGGGGCCTGCTGGCAGTGGGCACGATGTGCCCACATCCAGACGCCAGTGGGTCCCATTCCTTCTTCCCCTTACCCCCCACTACCCTCTATCCTCCCCTTCCCCCTTCATTTTTGATTAATTATGGTCTTTTTGCTAAATGCTGTCTTTTGCCTTGTTGCTACCCTTAGTCGGAAGGACTTGAGGTATCCAGCTTCCGACGGTAGCAACTTGGCGGGACAGCATTTCTACTTAATGTTTTTGATCTGTTTCACATGTTAAATTTATTTCTGTTCAATACAATGTACTGTTAGTGTTTTTCTTCTGGTTTACATGTTTGATTTACTACTTCGTCACCGTGGTTGGCCGGTTTGGCAGTAGTATACAGCCAATAGGCCAGCCTCGGTGACGTTGTACAATGTTTAACTGATTACTTTAAAGTTACGAATGTATTTCTTTATAATTCTTTTAATTTTGTATATACATTATGTATTGTTCCTCAAGGAAATTTCAAATAAAGTTATCCTTGGAAAAGTAAAAAAAAAGTATTTATTTATTTATTTATTTATTTTTTTTTTTTTTTTTTCGAAATGGAGTTAAACTCCGTTTATTTCACATCTTTCAAATTACATCACAACAATAACATCACATCATATCATATCATTTACAAAAGGAGAACAAGACTAAATGCACAATACATCCAAAGGAGAATTATTAACAATCAACTAAATAAAAACAACATTAAAGAGGGGTCTAACCTAATATTTACATAATTATAATAAAGTACAAAGTATACACATATATACAAATATAAATATAAATATATATGTATATAAATGAATTACAAATATACATATATATACAAAGAGTAGTAATTCATATGAGAGAGACAAATATATGTGATAAGCGACGCTGTAACCAATACTCAGAACATCATTAAAAATGGAATTTTAGGTTATTCTTTTCATCGATGGAGCACAGAGCACGATTTTTAGTGTAATACCATTTGAAAGCTTGGCTACTAAGTCTATTCTTTTCCAGGTAGAGAAAATATTTCAATTTAATTCTGAAACAATGGATGATGTCTATATCAGACGAACTAGAATAATTATCAAAGGCCAGTTTGCAACGAACAATCCAAATTTGTCTAAGCATTTTAACAATGAGAAGATTCTCCACATAATTCATGTGATGACCCAAAACCCTATTACTATCATTTAGATAAAAGTGTTTGTTCCCAGTGTATTTACGTAAGAGACCCTCAATGAAAACCCATGCATTCCACGTACTAGCACAATATATGAACAGATGAGAAATAGTTTCAGATTCCGTTTTGCAAAATAGACAAAAACTATCAGGTGTCAGACAAATTTTATGCAGAAAATACTTGGTAGGTAAGATCATATGTTTTAACCGGTACCAGAAATCTTTATCATTCGAATCTAGGAGGAAGTTGTTCCAAATGCATTTCCAAATTAAGGGCCAGTCAAAAATTCGTCTGTACATTAAAATATCTTGCCATTTATTCTGGCAGCGCGGAGTGATTTGCCGATGAAAAATAACCATTTTGTAATTATCCTTAACCCTAGTCTGAGATAGTGGAATAAAGTCATTGTTTTCTTTACAGCTCGGTACCACCAACCAGTTACTAACGTGATTCATTGGACCATGTCTGTTTTCAGATACAATGGCCGGATTCATTTTTCCTTGGAGACCCGAGGCAATTCGCCCAGCGTTGATGTTACGGATTTTGCAAATACCGGCAATTTCCTGAAAGGAAATAATAGTGCCATTTTTTACAACATCTTTAACTTGTGAAAAACCAGCTCGTTTCAAGATTTTGCTATTGATTGCAATTTTAGGATCGCCCGTAACAATGTCATTATTCCACAAAGGAACACAGTTGGTTTCCCAAATACTAGAAAACATAGGTTTTATCTTTCCCCCAATATTATGAAATGCAATGATAAGATCCATATAGAAGGGACTTGTCTTCAATGAACGTTTGGTTTCATTTAAAACATACCATCCAAGTTTGTCATCTCCACTTGCCTTACAAATCCAATAATTGAATAGGTTCTTCCATTTCCCTTCTTTAGATGCATAACTAGCCAACCAATTACATTTTAAACACCAGAGTCTAGATTGAACGTTCATCAAACCTGTTCCACCAAAATCTCTAGGGGCGGTGATAGTATCTCTCTTAATTTTTCCCGGTTTGCTGTCCCAATAAAAATCCCAAATGAGCCTGGTTATTTTCTGTACCCAGTTATCGGGGCAAGGTAACACACTTCCCAAATAATTCAGGCCAGCCCCAATTAGAGTATTAACGATGACAGCCTTCCCCATAAGAGTCAAATTTCTCTTGGACCATTTCTTTAGAGTGCACTCAATTTTGTTTGTGCGAGGGCCCCAATTATCATCTGGAGAAACAGCATTCCCAACAACAATACCCAAAATCTTCAGACTTTTGTTTGTCCAGTTAAAGCCACATGGTTTGTCTTGTCTGTCTTTCCATCGCCCAAGCCAGAGACCCTTGGATTTAGAAACATTCAATTTAGATCCACTACCAGCACAATACAAGTTCAGAATATCCTGGATAATGGCGAAGTCATTATTGTTACTAGCGAACAAAGAAGTGTCATCAGCATGTTGAATAAGTTTAATAGAATCTGTTCCGTCCGGGGTAGTAATGCCCTGAAGGTTACCATTACTTCTAATTAAACATGCTAGGCCTTCAGCACAGATCGAAAAAAGCAAAGGGGACAGGGGGCACCCCTGTCTGATCCCTCGACCGATATGTATGGGCGAACCAATGAAATTATTCAATATGATACAACTAGAAGGATTGCTATACATGATTTTCACCCACTTAATCAGGCCAGGAGTAATTCCCATTTTACCCATAATGCAAAACATATAATCCCAATTGATTCGGTCGAATGCTTTCTCCTGATCTATACTGACGATAGCCGCATCAAGATTAACTGAATTAACATAATCAACAGTGTCTCGTAAAATCATCAAATTATCATGGATTTTTCTCCCCACTACTCCACAAGACTGTTCCTCTCCAATGATAAAAGGCATAATACGTTTCAATCTATTAGTGATGGCTTTGGACATAATTTTATAATCCACTGTAAGCAGACTGATAGGTCTCCAGTTTTTTAGATCATATCTGTTTCCTGTATTTTTGTAAATGAGCCTAATCAGAGCCTTGTTCATTGAATTAGACAACTTCTGTTTCTTATGGCATTCTCTTAAGACTTCCAAAAAATCCACATTTAATAAATCCCAAAAGGTCTGAAAAAATTCGACAGTGAGCCCATCTGTCCCGGGGGATTTATTTTTATTCATTTGAAATAGTGCCGTTCTAAGTTCACTAAGAGAAAGATCATTATCTAATCCATCCAAATTGACTTCTGGGAAAGGATTTTTATCTACAACAGACAAAATAGCATTCATTGCATCAATGGAAATACCCTCATCACTGTACAAGGTTTTATAGAAATCATTCGCATGGTCAAGCATAGTGTGTGGTTGATCATAAAACTTCCCATCGACTTCGAGCTTATCTACTTGTTATTTAGAACCTGCTGCTTTTCTAGACCAAGAAAGAATTTGGAAGGTTTTTCATCGTCCGTTTTGTGGGTATTACGGACTCTGATTCTGGCTTTCTCCCACTCTTTGGCTTCCAAATGTTTCAATTGCATCTCGATATGCTGGATTTCGTCATGACTGCTCAAAGAGGGATTAGCGATGAGGTAATTATAACGTTTTTGCAAATTCATATGATGATTCTTAGCAAGAAACGACTTCTCTCGACCATATTCTTGAATGATTTCCCTTAACCTGAATTTACCCATTTCCCACCACTTAATAAGACAATCGAAATCACTCTTTTTTGTTTTCCAGTAAATCCAAAAAAAACTTATTCTGCAATAACAATCTTCATCCTTAATAAGGTCATTATTACAAATCCACCTGCCTGACCCATACGAACCTTTGGAATTTTCTAACTTAACGTTAAGAAGGTTATGATCAGAAAGTCCCGTGGGATTATTGGAAACTTCAGCTATCAGGTTCTGAAAATCGGAAGACATGAAAATATAATCGATGCGGCTAGAGCTTCTAGAACCTTTGTCGTACCTCGTAAACCCTGGGCTGCAAGGATTTACAACATGCCACGTGTCAAAAAGATCATTTCTTTGCAAAACATTTTTCAGAAACTGGGGACTGCGATCTTGAACATTCTTAACGTCAAGTTGACAATTAAAATCTCCTCCTACGAGGTAAAGGTTGGCAGGGTCTAAGATACCATCCACATTGTTAAAAAATTCAACCCTAAGACGAACGTCATTTGGCGCATACACGGACATAAAAGTTAAAGTGTCATCACCCCAAATGATGTCCCCTTTAACCCACCTCCCTTCTTTATCCCTTTCCACATTGGTAAAGGAAAGACCAGATTTGCCAGAAAGTAAAATGGCGACCCCCTTCGAAGACCTACTACCATGGCTAAAAATGACCTCCCCCGACCACTGTTTGCGCCAAAAACACTCGTCTTTATTCTCACTATGAGTCTCCTGCATTAAAACTACATGAAATTTCCTTCTTTCAAAGTAATTAAAGAGAGTTTCACGTTTGGAATCGGCACGTAGTCCATTGACATTAATGGTGGCTACTGACAGTGCACTCAGGAAACTCATAGTGAGGAGGAAACTTAACATTGATAATATTTACCAGTGTAATACAAGCTCGACGTCATTGGACTTCTTTGGATGACTTTGGCCACATTAAGTCACTCTTCCTCTTCCCCTGCCCCTCTGACTGGGTTGGCTTTCAGAGGAGGACTGAGAGTTTTCGGTGCCAGTTGACTTTCTTGCCCAGGAAGTGCGTTTCTTTCGAAGCCGCTGGACCCCATGTCTAGTGTAGACGACGAACCCCTCATCATCCAGTTCGTTTCCATCACGGTCAACAGTGGGTTGGTCGCCTTGTGCGACATCCTCGGCTTCGGCGCCACTCTTTAGGGCAGTGTCAAGTTCGCTTTCGGAGTCGTTTTCAAACTCCATTTCTCCATCTTTAGGTTCATCATTGTCCGCGTTATCACGAGCTAATTTCCGGGATTCGGTCAGGTCGTCGTTAACGTCGCCATCCCTTGTTTTTCGTTTAAGGGAGTCGACCTTTCTCGTAGCCAAGTCCCAGATACCAATTGGCTTAGCTTTAGCTTTACCGTTCCCTTTCTTGCCATTCAGTTGTTCTCCCGCATTATCACGGGCTGCCGTCTTAGAGGGAGCTGGCGTGGTGTCATCGCCGACGTCTTTTGTAGTGCCGGGGTTACCTGTGTTCTTTCCTGCCGGTTCTTCTCCTTCCTGACGCCCCGCTGATTGCTGCGGATTTGTCTCGTTGCCAGGTGTCTCCTCCGGTTGGGTTGATGGAATCGAGTTGGTCTGGGGCTTGCTCGTCGTGGATCCAACGCCATCTTTCCGCGACTCATTATCGGAAGAATCCTCTCGGGCTTCAGAATTCTCATCGGAGTCTTCGTTGTCATCATCGTGTTCAGCCATGTTACGGTCATCTGGAGTGGGGGTGTCCGTTTCCTCTTCTGCATCGGCATATTCGTGCCACGCTGCTCGGTGGTTGCTACTACCACAGACGAAACACCGACCCCGAAGATCGCAATCTCTCGCAAAGTGACCGGGTTTATTGCATATCTTGCATGTCTTCTCTTGACCCCTGTAACGGACGGGCAGGTTGAAACCGCCAACGCGTACGAAGCTGGGAATTGGTTTCTTAATATTCTTAACTAGCATACTCCGAACACCAGTTTCGATGTTCTTGTCGAACTCATGGACTTGTCTTCTCAGGTTGGCGACAGTTCCATATTGCATTATCGCATTCGCGACGACGGCGTCAGCCATTTCATAAGGCGCCTTGACATAAACCACAGCCGAATTTTGTACATTGGCCCTTTCACACTGGATGAGCACCTTCTTCAGGAAAATGCCTTGCAAGGCCAATTGCTGACAGTCCTGTTCATTGTTAAACGACACGTTGAACCAGCCGTTGTCCAATGGTGCGATGCATTTGACTGATTCAACGGACCCCAATTCTTCGTTGACGGCTTTGTATACATCATCGGATGACACTCCTTGTATGTGACGCGCATTAAATCTTACTGTATTTGGGCGCTTGAGCGTGGCCCTCTGGTTGGCTCCCTGTCGAAACATGGCGTCGTAGCGATGTAAAATGGCCGCCCAGGAAAATCAGGGTAGGCCAAGAAAGGAACGACAGGCCAAAGGCCTTAGATCCCCTAAGGAAACATTAATACAGGCTACGTTTTGTCTATACTCACTTCTGAATCAGGCAAATACACTTTCTTGAGATAAGTCAGCTCTAAAGTGGTAAAAAAAAGGCGATTTTCGGGAGCGATGTCCAAACACGACTTGCGCCCTCGAACGCATTTATTTATTTATTTATTTATTTATTTATTTATTACATTTCTTTACCTAGGTTGTGCCCAAACAGTTTAAAACTGGTTTCCATTTGGGGCCATGCATACATTTTTTTAGTAAAGGTGGGAAAAGTGAAATTCACAAACACAAAGTACCGGTACATCTGGGAGACGGATTACGAGCATACATACACATTCAAGAATATTTATGCAAATACATGAATATTTACACAAATACAAGTATATTTACACAAATAGATCTTGTTCTTGTTCTCTACTTTGATTTCCACTGCGATTTCCTATGCTGTCTTGTGGGGTCGCGGATGCCATTTTTGTTTATATATTTATTTGTTACATTTCTTTACCCAGGGTGTGTCCAAACAGTTTAAAACTGGTTTCCATTGGGGCCCTGCGTACATTTTTAATTAAAGTTAAAGGAAACATGATTTAGGATTTATATTGCATCATGCTTAAAACAATAAAGTATTATCATGACAATGATATTTTGTGTCCAGAGACAATTATTTCCCAGATTAAGTATGAGAAAACTATTTTTGAAAATGTTTGTCCAAGCTACTCCGCCCCCTGAGTGGGACCCTCATTAACATAAGTGTGTGACGTAGATCGAGGCACATTACCAATTCATCACGGGTATGCATTGTGTGTACATTGTACGGCGAAAATTCTTCGTCCAAAATCTAAGCAAAATATAGTGTTTTTCGGCCATGCCGACAAGGTGTGTGGCTGCTGGGTTCAGCAAAACAACGACGGATGGAGTAAGCCTTCATTTATTTCCAACTGATGCGAAATATCGGAGAATTTGGACGGCGAAAGTGAAGGTGACAAGAGCAAAGTGGTCCGGCCCCAGCAGCTTTTCAGCGTTATGTAGCGACCACTTTGAGCCGTCGTGTTTCGATACTGGTATTTTCAAATCCTTTGGGATGACCATTAAAATATGCTCAAGTCCACTGCCATCCCAACAAAGTTCCCAGATGTGAGTAAGATATATAGGCGAACGCAGTTAAACGGCCCATTCCCTTAGGAGCCTTCGCTAAAAGGGAGAAAATCAGGGTAAGTTCGATGTTAGTTGTTGTTGCAACTTACGAAATTGCACGTGTAGACCTAGTGTGTGTATACGGGCCGGGTCCAGACTATCGAGTCGGTCCATGAATTTCGGTGCCTCGGTCTACGTCACGAACAGCGCCCTCAATTTGAGTCTCAACAAATTTCAAAAAGGGGGGTCAATTTTTGAGCGGCAAATAATCACACTAAAACTTCACTTGAACCAGTTTGGCTTTTAATTCACATTTAATACATATAAATGAATTTATTTATAAAATAAAATGTGATCCGGTCAATTTGAGAAGCATGTTTCCTTTAAGAATATTTACACACATACAAAAATATTTTTAAAAAATATAAAATACTTGCACAAATATATATTACGCTAGGTTCGACGTAAAGGCGAAATCCCATACAATTGTGCACAAATTTATTTTTACTGTAACCTAACCCAAACTTTACCTAATTCGACCAAACTTCAGAATTATGCTATTAAGAACACAAAGATCAAAATAAAACATTTGCGACAGTAAAATTCTGCCTAGAAAAGGTACCTAAGACGTTAAAGCGAAATCACCTTTTCGTCATAACTACGTTTTCCCCTTAACGTGCACTTTTACACAACTCCATTTCCCCTTTCCGGTCAAATAAGAAAAATACAAGAATATTTACACAAATAAATCGTGTTCATGTCCTCTACTTTCATTTGCACTGCGATGCACGTTTTCAAATTATCTGAGGTAATAGAGGCAAATAGGCTCATTGCATGAATATGAATTATCCGTGGTGGGGCCCCAGCGCATTACATAGGATAGAATATTCTGATTTTACCAAGGACCTTTGAATGACTGTGAACCATCCCTCCAGTTTGGTATCTTGTCGTTTCTTGTCTGTTCCTATTGGTCACTCACTTTTCCGTTGTTATTTCTCACCCTCTCATTTGCCAGATTATCCTGACTATACGTACTTCTTGTGTACTGAAATGTACGCCTTGTGACCCTCTAATCCTCAGCGTGTTTTGGTGACCATGCGTTGGATACTTATCACTGCATTACAGTAGATTTCCATTCTGATCAACTCGCCCCGGTGGACATAGTATTATCCCTGATCAAAAAGAAGAGATTCTGACGGTACGCCCCAGGATATCATCTGATAGCAACAGCTGGTTGTAAGTACCATGCATTTCAATAACACTGCAGCAGTACAGTAATATGGAAGAGAGGACTTATTCTGTGCGCGAAGTTCACCTTAATCATTGTCAAGGTCAAGTCCATGGCCGGCTGCAATTACGGGATGTACCAACCCTCCAAACAGGGCGCTGGGAACGTCTGATGCGCTTTGAGCTCCGATTGGATAGATTTTGTGTGACCTGTGACCTGCTTAAGGTCAACGGTTTCGCGTCAGCACAATACGTGCTCAATCATGGCGGCTCAGCTGATGTTGGAACGTGTTGTGCGATCAAAGATTGCCAAAGGTCACGGTACGCTACCCAGAATGCTGTGCATTTTCTTCACGAAAAATCTGTGAAGCGCATCAGATGTTCCCAGCGCACTGTTTAGGCGGTGGGTACGAGCGAACGGGATGTCCACATATTAAACTGGTAACTTCTTGGATCGAGGTCTGTCTCAACACTGTAAAAAAAAGTGTGCGCACAGTATGCGCCATGCGCCATGCTAAAGCGCACGATGCTCAAGCAACTATGGTGATGCATACACCTCATGTGGTGGTGAGAAATACCTAATGCACTTGAGACACCGGAAGTACTATGTAAACCCGACCTCGCTGTTGCATCATAAACATGGGGTACATGTAATTCGAATTACCTTATGCACATAAGGTACATGTGATAGTAATTTGGGTTACCTCATATATATGAGGTGCAGTATATGATTGACATCCTTGTAATTCCAATTACTTTATGTACATAAGGTAGGCCTACATATGATAATAATTTGGGTTACCTCATAGAAGTGCAGTATGTGACTGACATCCTAGTAATTCGAATTACCCCATGTACATAAGGTACATATGGTAGGAATCTGGGTTACCTCATATGACGTACAGTATGTGATTGACATGCTATTAATTCCAATTACCTTATGTACATAACGTGCATATGATAGTAATTTGGATTAACTCTATGAGGTACGGTATTTGATTGACATCCTAGTAAATCGGATAAGGTACATGTGATAGTAATTTGAGTTACCTCATGTACATGTGATTGATATTCCAGCATATAGCTTGAGACACCCGTGCCATTGCGTGTTTAGGGCCTAATAAGCGTTATTTGTGTGGTGACGTGAATGTGCATGGGGTGTCGTGAGACAATGACAACTGTTTGATATTAACGGTAGCCTGGAAGGTATGAAGATAACAGATGCGTGGCCCAAGAAATAGAGACTGGCAGTGCGACATTAGATAACTTTGTATTGGCAAAATGTGATCGATCGACATCATTGCTGGACAAGATTAAAAGGGCTGTGATCGACAAGACCAGTTTAGGATTACACGATCTGATAAAGAAGTGAAACTAATTAATAGCTTCTCGAGGTTGCATAATTTGACTAGCCTAGACAGCAATTCCAGGTTTAGTGAGTATTTTTTTAAGATGATGGTGAAATATGAGCATGGTTTGCCATGCGTGAAAATAGAATCACAGAATTGTAACAGACAACAATCGTTCCAAGATTTCTTGATGCTTGCAAGGACATCAAGTCACACCGACCGCAAATTCCTCCGCTCAGATTGAAGCTCCGTAAAATCCGCCCATACGATACATTTTATAGAGGGCTGACATCGGAGAGAATGTCCGAAACGCTCCCCCGAAATCTTCCGAGAGAATTACACGCTCGATGTTATTCGCGTTGCTTGATGTCATTTGTATTTACTGCTGCACTCAGTTGGATATAGTAGGATTTTACAAAGATACAAAGGTTGAGGGTTCAGGCAATCGCACGCTTATTCTGTCCGTGTGTAATTGTATGAATGTTGACAGGTCTTTCTATACCCTGGAAGAGATTCTCGTAATTGAACGTGTCTGTTTTCACCGTGGTCAACCGTTGAAAATTGGGTTAATCAGGGGAAAGCATTCTATATAATGGCAGAAGCTATCACAGTAGATTCGGCGCAAACAAATCTTACAAGCTTCGTGTTTCTCTTGCACTATAAATAAAGTTCTAAAAACAGAACGTACTACCAAAATCGTTAGAATTTGCCTTTGGAGTGACATTCGGTTTTCTACACAACCATGTAAAAGGTGTGCGCATCATGCACATGCATTGGCCATGCTTGAGCGCATGTAGCGCTTAGGGCAAGTTAGTTGCGGTGATAGATAGACTACACCTCATGGGATGATCAGGAATACACTCAAGGCAATTGAAGTGATTTATCGACCCGATCCTCAAGGCACATGAGGTACAGTTTAGGTGACTGATATCTTAAAAATTGTATACCTCATGCAGTTGATGTGGAGTGTTCATGCTTCTTTGACGTGTTATAGTATGCAGAGGTGCGTGAGGATTTTCATTTTTTTTACAGTTGAATGGAAATACAAGAAAAATTACTTTTACGGTGGTAGGCCTGTCGTTTTTAGCGAGACACCGCGTTCAGAATGCTAGTCACTGTCTTGACCAACAATGCATCAATATATTACGTCTTGTCATGCAGTACAGATTCAAGAGTGGACGACAAATTCGACATATAAAAAGCCGAGGATTAAAATTCCAGCTGATTTGAGGAATTGCTGGACTGGAAGATTTGCGTATGATCGCAAAAATGTGTCCCTGACTTGTGACTTTTACACTGATCAAGCAGAATTGAACTGAGTCTTTAGCAACAACGGAAAAAAGCGGAGCGGTAAATTTGAAGTTGAACATCTTTTGCAAGATTTTCCTAGCCAGATTTTAATAACGCTAAATTTGCTATCGCGTTGAGTGCAAACCCAACTTAATAACTCTTCAAAATTATTATACCGACGGAACTACAATTATAGTTTACTTTAACGCAATTATCTCTGTTCACCTTTAGCCGTCATAAATGCGCCTTTCACGACGTGCTTTATTAAGTACAGGCACTCTCTCTTCAATCTAACCAATACGTGCATATGTATGATTGCGGTGATTTCTGCTATTTCTGCCATCTTTCTGACGAACTCACGATACGTCATCTGACGATAGTAGCTCGTTCTTCTCTTTGAAATAGAGCCTCGAGTTAAAAAAAACACACCTTATGGCGTGAAGGCGATGCAAGTGGCGAAATTGAATGGAAGTTAAAGCGTATCTCACCCGCGGAGCTAACAATGGCCTGCCAGCATGGCGTTAATGGGCCATGACATGTTCTATTATAAACTCCTATAGCTCCGACCCGATTCGGATCGGGTGTCCCAAACCCACCCGGAGGTCTCTTTGGGCGCAGCGTGTACTGCGGGAGCTATAGCTCGCAGACATCTCCGCAGGGCTGTACGCTCCAGCTCTCCAGAGAGAGTACAGAATCCCGCCCGGTATTCTAATCATGTTCCTTGACAAGTTGTATAGACCCACACAAGAAATGCAGGTGGAATATCTGAAATGTTTGAACATGGAGGAGAGTATGCTTGCTGATTGAGCTGCAATTATATCGGGACTGTGAAGTGACGTGGTCGGTTTATCAATCAGAAATCACTTTATTGCAAAAACACACGGGTGATAAAGGTAGGTGTAACTTCTCCCCTCCTCCTGGAAAAGTATCAATATACTCCCATTGGAAAATTACATGGGTGATAAAGGTAAGTGTATTAATTACATCGGAATAGCTTACTGTACGAATAAAATTTGTGTCAAAAGCAATTCCTTAAAAAAAAATTTTAAGTTAAAGATGAAAAGTATAGTTTTTGAAAATGCTTCACAGTTTTTCATCACATGCATTTTTAACAGACTGAGTCGTAGGCATCACATACTTATGACGCATCACGGATGAGTAATAGCCCTGTGATGTATCATAAGTATGTGAAAGTTGATACAGTTAAGGCAAATTCTTCTCAACTTAAGATGGTCTGATGAATCTTAATTACTACTTCGCAAAATGACATGCAAGACCCACTTTACTCAGGAGTTGTGATTTTATTTGCATCCTTCCATATGTAGCCTAAATAATAGGGTTTTATAAGGATATATTTACCACATATTTTGACTTGGTCCAAGATAGAATAGATATTTCATCCCAGTGTATTTGGAATTATCAACATAGGCCTATATGTGTATTGATAAGACAGTTAGCGACCTCGTCCGCTATCTCGCTCTGGTACTGAATTAGTTTCATATCTAAAAATCATGATATTATAATTAGGTGAACTGCAGACGAGTAGTATAGTTCTGTGTAGTATAGTCTGGTGCTGCAGAATACAGTGAGTTCCTGTTACGGGGATACAAGGTTCCAAACAATAACGTACAAAATCCACTGCAGGTTTGTCGTCGTAATTCTCCGGGCTGATGCAGGCAAACCAATTCAAAATGCACATTTATAGTTCGGAGAGAAAAATGGGAACGAGGGTAAAAGTAGACCCTGGGAAAAAGGTTGGATAGTTAGTGGTATTTTTTGTGCAATGGTAAAATAATTCCTTTTAAAACATGGGTTTGGGTCAAATATAATTCTTCATGAACTTCTTCATGAGAGGTTACCGTATTATATCTGCCATTCCGGTTATTTTGAAGAATCAGGCTACGTGATGAAACTTGAATTCTGGGCTTGACATTAAATTATGCATACATTCCAATATAGCTTGCCGCCACACATTTTGAACAGCTTGAAAACAAAATGCTATTTCTGACTAAATACATTTAATTCCCGCTCCTCAGCATTCTAGCTATATATCACTGTAAACATCTAACAAAAGAAAAACGGTGCACTAACAATGAACATCCATTGCCACTAAATCTATTCTTACTTGTTCACAGTGTATGGATCAGGATGTTGAAACAAATTTATACAAGTGATAATGAAACTGTTATGATTTACTGAAAATTGAGTATCTGTATTGGACCTGTATTAGATTATAACACAATAGTTACACTCATTATGAAATGGGTGCTACTCAATGAACGTTTGACCTTTCCATTCTCGATGAAATACCTTATTTTAGAAACTGGATCTTTTCCTAATTGTTGACAGGAGCCGATCGTCACGACCGCATTATATGAAAATCCACCCTCGCGTCCCACGACAGCGCAGGATATGTACATGTCTTTGATTTCGTGTTATTGTGGTTGAAGTCGAGCCTGACTCAACTCACTGGAGCCAACAAACAAACAAACAAACAACTATAAAAGGCTATGCGAACGCCGTAACATACCAAGTCCATAGACCTTTATCATGGTACAGCCATCTTGTTTTTCTCCTATTCAAATCAATGTAACCAAACCGACGCTGGTAGGAAAAATAGTCTGGCACCTTCATTCAATAATTGGAATCACTATTCATATTTGCTAATGCATACAGGGAACAAGACAAAGATGGTGACAGCATGATAAAGGTCTATTGGGCTGGCCTCATAATCAAAGGACTGGGCTGAGATGGGAAAGTACAATAATGTGTAAATGAGGCTTATAGGTTTGCATGGTGGACATGAACAAAGTATGGAAGGTTTGCGGTAACACCATGTGAAATTGATCTCTTTTGAGTTCTGTGGTTCCAAGAAGAACCTGCTGTTTTTACTTGACGTTTCGAACAGTATGCTCCGTTTGTCATCAGAAGAATGCCGGGCTCTTGCTGGTGCAGGGGCTTAACCACAATAATGTGTGGCGTTTTTAATGGCAAAGATACATTTCAATTTACAATAGTTAATAATGAAAAATGTGATCTCTATTTCGGATCAGTGTATCATTCACACTGCTATTTGGTAAAGACAAATTGCATGGAGAGTCCGTCGCCAGACTATAGTCAGTGTTTGGTACTGAAACTTTAACATAACAAGTGACTAAAAGTGATCCCCAAATCGCGATATTTCCACGCTCTGTTAATGTCACATAAGACGATATGTAAAGATACTTCAATAAATCTAAATGAAGAGTTATAAATTCAACAATGAACCCTGCCATATAGTGGTTAGACTTAATCAAACCAAAGTAAAACTGTCAAGAAGAAGAAAGTGAGCAAGCGCACGGAATTCACAACTTTAATCGGTATAATATCTTTGGCGTTATGCACTTTACGATGGATAATTACACAGAAGATGGACAGAGGCTTATAGATCGTCATACCTTTTTATTAGTCATACATCTGATTATCCTACCTTTAAGTTGATTGATAGGAGACAAACCTCGTCCTCTGCCACTGTTATCTCTGCAACTCGTGGGCGCTACTTGTTGGCTTTGCAGATACTGATTTTAATAGAACGGGGGCCTATAGCTGCTCAGTAATCAGTTTTATGATTTTGTGTACCAGGAAATGGGTTATGAGGTTATTTGCGGGGGTTAACTCAGGCAGAATCGTGGTTGGGGAATTACCCTTGTTCGAGAAGGTCTTCGCTTATGGGTTCTTTTCTTTGCAGTGTTGAAATTCATATAGGCTAATACTGCGTTAATTAGGTTACCTTTTTGAAGTGTGTCTCGTTCGATGAAATTTAGCATAATGTCATGGTATTGTCATTTGTATGACATTTCCTCCACTTTTCGTAACCCTTTCCCTAGAGTGGCTTTTAGCCTTGTATTGGGCGACTTCTATAGAAAACATATTTTCGTAACTGTTAAATAATTGTTCCACAATGAAGGAATCTTTTCGTTAGATATCATTTGGAAGATGAAATGTGTGGTCGTATATTCCACAAATAGTAGGCCTATTCAATATTTAAATTCTTATTCATTCTAATGTTTATAATGTATCTATTTAATACAATACTAAAAAAAAAAAGGATCAGACATTTGCTTTTGAAATTTTCAGCCAGATGTGTACCTCATTTTACTTTACTGCAGTTGGTTAAGCACCATAGAATGTGAGGTGATGTAATTGCTCAGTCATGTGTTTTGGAGTCCAGTTTTCTGGAGAGGTCAAGAAATATTAATAAATATGTTTGATCCTTTATTTTTGTTGTCAAACAATCCACAAGGGATTTATTTTTTAGTAGTATAATAGATTTTCTTTTTAGTAGTATAAATTAGTCGCATATTTAGTCAACCAATCTATTTTATCGTGTACACACAATGCGATACTCCAAAAGAATATAAATATAGCAACTGCCTTCGAAAGAAACAACACACATTTATATAGAGTGAAATTCACTCTCACCACTTGAAACTAGGGATACATTGACCGCCCCTCGTTTCAGTTAGATATCACAGTCATTACTCCCGCGATTTTAGAGAGTACGCCGGTAAGCTAGTGTGGGAGAGTAACCTCCGAAAATGCAGATTTTGTTATTCACTTTCGTGACCCGCATTTTTGGGGGGGTCTGAATTTTCACATCGAAAATGTCGGCAATTGCATATTTGAGGTCAGACTCCCACCGCTGTCGTCCGGAAGCAGGTGTGAAAAACAGAAGGCCGACCTCCCCCGTCACCACGCCTGAGTTATTAGAGTCATTAGGCCTGCCAAGTAGACGGGGACACTTGTGGCGAGAATCTCCAATAGAGGAATCCCACAACGACGAGTTTAGCGCCGATCTGCGCACTTCCGCGTTTGAAAACGAGGATCTCAATGTCCCAGTAAACAACTTTATGCTAATCGTGCGCCTGCGCTTCCTTTTTATGGCCTGATTAATTTATGCATGAATGAATGTGCTGAAAAGCGTTGTTTTGTTTGCCACTGACATTCTCGCTTTCAACCCGGAAGTGCACAGAAGGGGCTAATGTGAAATTCCTCTATGTGCTCCTGTTTTCCGCATCAACATTACCATATTATGACCGAACGCGCACATGCGCGGACGCGTACGACCGACGTTGTGGACGATTCAAGCGTGTGTGCGCATTTTGTATACGAGATAAGCTGAGCACGGCAGGGGCGGATCCATGATTTTTTGCATGTGGGGGGTCTGAAATTTGCCCAGAAAGGTGATTCCCAAAATGTTTCGTCTGCGAAAAAAATTTACAGAGGGGGGGGGGGGAGGGCTGACACACTTTCTCACCGTTGGTGGCGCCATTTAACCTCTTTGTTTTATTCTTACCCATAGGCAAAATGCTTTGCAACTTCAGGCATAGGCCCTATATACAAGCAAAACAAAAATTTTAGTTGAGCTCGTAAGATGATCGCATAGGCACGGAGTGACTTGCTTGACCACCAGGAGAATCTTTCAAAATTAAATATTCTTTCCTGGTGAGGAAGGGGAAATAATTCAACTCGTAGCGCATTTATGGGACAGTTGATCTATCGCGTTTCTGGGCTTACCGCGCCCCTTTATTAGACAATCCTACAGGAATTTGTGCGGTAATGTGTGTTTGTGTCCGATTTTGCACGCCCCGCATTAATTGATTTTTGTTGTTGACAATATTCACAAATTGAAATCGATTCTTTACTTTAGGCCTGAATACTTTGGGTAAACTCTTAATTATGTCCGTTGTATTATCATATATAGGCCTACACGTTTTTAAATTACGTTAAACCATTTCCATGCATATATGCGACTGATGCGTGTAAAAAGTCTACACCGACGTTGAAACGCTCGAAGGAGATTAGCATGCCTTTAGGCTCCTTTTTTAGAACTACAAAAAATCCGAAGACTATTATCGGTTGATTGAAAACAAACATAGTCCGATTTGGGATGCGGTTCCTTTGATCCTGAGATGGCTTCAGGTTAGAGCCAGCCATACGAGGAATGATAAGAGTGCCTCGATGCAAATCCCACAAATTAATTTTTCTCTGGTAAAGGCGGCCTCTTTGGCCATTTTTGGCAACTTACATATTTAATGTCGTCTTCATACGACGTGGCGCATCATTGGGTTTCTCGTCGAGGTTGATTGACAGCAAGGAGCAAGGAAATTAAATGGATACTTTGTGCGTCATCAGTCATTCGAGGATGCCAGAGCTGTGGAAAGCAGATGTAATACACAGAAAATTAGGTATAAAAGTCAGTTGTGTGAAACCGCAATTTAATGAAAATGATCATCATAATAATTATAATAATAATTAATTAAAATTTGTATTGCGCGATATTCATAACAATGATCAATCGCGCATTACATAATTAAAAGGATTAAAAGCCATTAAAAAAGGATTTAAAAAAAGTAAATACGCTGGTACAAAGCAATTAAATTAATTAAAAGGCCAGTTTGAAAAAATACGTCTTAAGATTACGCTTAAAAATGTCAATAGACTGGGAGAGCTGAACGTTAACAGGTAACTTATTCCACAATTCTGGGGCTGCTGATGAAAATGATCTACCTCCCAGTGTCTTTAACATTTTACACTTCAGAATTTCCAAGCATACTTTCTTGTTGGAACGTAAGCAATATGCAGAACTTTCTTTCACACATGCGGACAAGCCATGTAAAACTTTAAAAGTCAAAAGCAGAATTTTAAAATATATACGAAATCTCACTGGCAGCCAATGTAGTAAACGTAAAACTGGTAATATATGATTGAATTTCCGTGTATAACTAGCCTGGCAGCTGCATTTTGAACTTTGAGTTTGGTAAACCATAAAGAAGACTGTTACAATAATCAAGTCGGTTGGTAATAAATGAATGAATAAGGCTGACTAAAGAATCTTTGCACAAAAACTTACTAATTCGCCTGATATTATGAAGATGGACAAAAGATGTGGAACAAATCTTGGTAATATGAGTTCTCATACACAGATTTGAGTCAAACCAGGCTCCTAGATTGGCTAACAGAATCACTTGGAGAAATGCAGGTACTGCCGATCACAGTGACCTGGGCCCAATTTCAGAGAGCTGCTATGCACATGGTTTTCTGCTAACGGTTTTCTGTTTTCCGTCCATTTCTTGAGACCGTAAGCTTTAGGCACAGGAAAGGGCTGGCTAACTTCAGGAGTAGAATTTGCTTAAAAATGTGATGCTACAGTAGAAATCTCCATGCGCGCGCAGGAGTTAGCACGACTTCACCGTGAAATGGCGCTTAAGCGAACATTAACTTTCTGCTACAGTTAGCACAGCTTGTCTGCTTACCGTTAAGCAACCCTATGGAATTAGGCCCTGGATTAGCACAAGGGCTACATGCAAAGAAACAAGCAAAATATAAGGAATCCTAGCTGTACATTTGTGGGGGTCTGTTAAATATAATTATTGTCTCCATAATACGGAGAGCTATTGTGGTCATCTGTTTGTTTTGTCGAAATATTTATAACCTAAAGTCGTCTGCTTGTGGTTGTATTCTTTTATGAGGCAGCCATGTGACCATTGTGGCGCAATGTACAACAGTTCTGGTTTTTATTGAATATATGGCAATGTGAGAGCATATCTTCCTCCTGAGTAGTGTTTAGCTTCCGGATACTGTACGTTGGGTTATGTGGACAGTGCGCAAAGCCACACGCCTGCGTACTCCATTCGTTTATTTAAAAGAACTCTCGCAGCCAAATGGCTGAATTACAGTGAATTTACAATAAAAATGACGTTTACAATAAATATAATATAAACAAATATATATATAAGCTACATTTAAAAAAAAACACGAAATAGTATTTAAAAAGACATGGAAAAGTGATAATTTAACAAATTCACAGTACATTTAAATGATCCACAAAAATATCCACAAAAATAAAGACATTGAACAAAAACACAATAAACAAGCAGATTGACTAAGACTAAAATAATTATAAAAAACATAAGGATAGTTTGCTTAATTTTCCTCAATTGCCGGATAGGGCGACACATAATCCTGGAAAAGAGTGGGTTAGGGTGACCTGGTCGAATAGGGCGACACATAACTGTCGCCCTATTGTAAAAGTCGCCCTTTTGGAGTGTTTTTTAGCAAGGCGCGTGGGGAAAGTGCTCTAAATGGGCGACACTCGTGTCGCCCCAATAAGGTTATTTCGGGAAGAGTCGCCCATTTGCCGCATCCAGGAGATTTCTAACAACTCATGTTATTTATTTAAAAGTGTTATTAAATATGGAATAGGGCTGGACTTATAACGAAAGTGTGTTCTATGATGCGTCGAAAATATGCATGCCATGTGTTAAGCTTTGGTTACTGCACTTTACGTCTGGAATGTTTTCCTCAGATACAATCTCACGCTTATTATAAGCGTCCAGAGTTGAAAAGGTCGCCGATGTCCGAACTAAAGAAATCCCAGAACTGGCGCCTTTAAAAAATAACCTATCAAAGGCCTATAAAGGTGCTTCGGGTGAATGCAGATGGCGTCGTCCAAACACATGTTGTCTGCCTATTTGCAGATACCAGTAAAATATCAGAATAGTGGTCAGAAAGAGATGGAGGAGCCGGTGGTTCCTGAGCCGGTGGTTCCTGAACCGGTCACTAGATTCCCAGTATGATGATTTGGAAAACCATCCTCGCCAAGGATCCAACTTGGGATGATTGGAAAATGTCGGGGTCACTTTGTGTCACTTTAAGTTTACAACCAGATATGTGTGTTCTATGATGCGTGGATAATATGCATGCCATGTGCTTTGGTTACCGCACTTTACGTATGGCTTTTTTTCCTCAGATACAATCTCACGCTTATCAGTTATATGGGAAAAGAGTCTCACGGTGCAAACCTCTTAACATTCATTTTCTAGGTGCACCACTGTCCCGGAAAACTTTGAACAGCCTTTTGATAGCTTTAACTTTAACTGCAGCAGTGGTAATCGGCGATGCTGGCAGTGACTGGCGCATGCAATTTCATTCGTTCTTCCCCACTGCTCAGAGTGCATCCTTGACTATATGTCGAGTTCACATGTCGAGTTCACAGAAACCAGTTAATTGCACACTTGAGCCAGCCCCTTGAGAGGCAGATGAATAATGGACATAAATGAAGTGGCCGCTCTCGGACAGCCATCTAAATCCCCGTCTCCTTGTATCCGGTCAGTTTGTCGAGTCAAAATCTGCCAACCAACTTAGCCACTCTTGTCCGAGTTTAAGAGAGAGAATGATCGACTCTAATTCCTGTACATGACTCAAAACTTGTCTCTCTTAAAAAAATATGGTTCTATTCAGAGGGATTTTGTTGAAGACCTCGAACGGTTATCGCATATCTTGTAAGGGTCTCGACACTCTGATAGTACAATCTTTTCTCTTGTACTTAAAAGCTCCTCAAAAGACAGTAAATGACACCTAATAAGAAACAAATTGGAATTGGGAGTTGCCGTTGGGAAAGCTTTGAAGTCGTCCTCAATCTTCTACATTAGGAGAAAGCGTTTGAAACGTCAAAGGAATTATGAAAGAAAAAAATGTCCCACAGATTAAACGGCGGGAGTATAACTTTATAGAAAAGGTTGTAGGCCTATGTAATAAGAAACACGCGAATGAAGCATGCCTTCGTGGGGTAAGAAGAGGCATTTTAGTGTTTTCTTGTTTACTTACCTATAATAATAATTTGGGAGGCTAATCATCCTTACTCGCAGCTGGGGTGCTGAATTGCGAAGGACGCGGCTACAACGTGGTCGAGTCGAAGGCACGTATAAGGCGCCTCTGGCAGCCGACCATACGACCCATATCTAACCACGGAGCACGTAAATGATTTTTTTTGGCGGAGGGAGGAAAACCGGAGAACCCAGAGAAAAACCCTCGTGGCACAGGAGAGAATCAACGAACAACTCTACTCATCAAAAGAATGTAAACCGAACCTAATATTTCAAATAGTGAAAAGATATTGCAAATAGTATCGCGGATTTAGCACAACGAAGTCATTTGATAAAACGCATGATAGTTTCGACCATAACCCGGTTTAATAATAATGTAGAGAATAATGTAATGCCCACATATCCACGATGATCATAGTGTTCAAGGCGCCACATTATTTTCCCTGCTCATCAGGCCTATTAATCAAATCCTGAAACCTTTTTAGCTTACTGGGGGAGTATACAGCCCCGGCTGCAAGTTAAGCGCTCATAAATCAAACACATAACTATCATGCCCTCACAGGTACCCATTTACTCCTGGGTGGAGAGAAGCAACTTGTGACAAAGTGTCTTGCTCAAGGACACAAGCACCATGATCCCTGCTGAACTCGAACCCACAATTATCTGTAGCATCACCAAGATCTTTCGAGTCCGGTACACTGTAGACCACGAGGCCACAACGCTCCAGGTTTCAGCATGAGCGTGCGTCTGTGACTAAAACCAACTTAGTTGCCAAACTTCCAGCTTGGAAACTGGCAGCCGCTACAGGTCTAAGGTTCAAGAGTCAATAGGGAGGTGTGACGATCCCTTCTGTCGTTGACTACACAGAAGAGCCGGGTAAGGTCGTTTGTTTAGTATGATGCCTAGACTGATTGACCTCGGCTTTCCAACATTGCTTCACGTTTCATTCAGTTGCTCTGCGCGGTATAAAGAACCATGGAGGAAGTGTGGTACTATAGACATTGATTTGTGGGGTTTAGAGACGTGGACGAGGCTGATGACAAGGTATGTGCTCTCTCCATAATGTGTTCATTTTGGGGGCGAGGTTTTCAAGGAAATGTTGATTAACCTGAAACATTAATGCCGTGAGACTCGATGAAGTCACGCTTTGTTTCACGCTTGTTTGCAAAGGAGAAAGGTGGGACGTTTCGACCTTGTCCTATACAACGCGTGTTAACGAAGCATCATGCCGTGAAATAGGAAATCATGTCCCAGCATTTTCTAATAGACACTAGTCCTTGTAACTTGACTATAAGCTGTGTTACCTGATACTGTAAATACGTAAGAGTGGTACACCAGTAATATAGTGTATTCGATGGCAAGTGTTGACATTGTAGCCTGTGACAAAAGCATGTACAATGCTTCTAACAATTCAAACAGCTATCAACTCAATGTTCATTGCATTTCAAGATTGTTTTTCCCCCAGCATATAATATCTGTAGGCCTATGAAAGGAATTTTCCTGCACATCACAGTGAGCACATTCCCACACACTTGATATCCCACTATGGGTGCAGTCCGTCTATATGGTTAGCGCTAGCAAAGAGATTCTAGGCATGAGTCTACGCTGACTTGTGCTAAATTGCTAAACAATTATTTTCAATTGCAAAAATAATATTGACAATTGGCGGGGGCCGGAACGCAAGGTCGCCCGTGTTTGCGCGTATCCCGTCAACGAAAAGGTCTGACGGCTGTTCCACGGATGATGAGTATAGCTACTTCCGCTCTGCGTGCAGCGAGAACTTTTACAACACGTTTTTCCTGACGTATATAAACTAGCGCAGTTTGTATTCATCAAATGAACGTCAGCGACCGCCAGTTTCCTTTTTTAGTTTCTGCATGTTTGTTCCTGTGCGGTCTCAAGTGACGTAGACGCGCGCGTGTCGTTTATTAATTTCTTTCCATTGAGAATGGACATCGTGGAACTTTGGCTGAATAGCGTGAATGGATAACGAAATGCTACCGGTTATGGTTGTTGACTCAACATAAAAATTCCGAATTTTGCTTTTACACAAAGTGAAGCTCCGAAATTGTTTGCCGGATTTTGCCGCCATTGCTGCATACAATGTGGTACCATTTCATACAACAATGGCTTTTATACAACACCTGAATAAATTCCAGCCATCCGATTGGTGGATCGTCGATCACGTGCATTGAATTATTCGTCCCATCGCACGACGCGAACCCGCACCGCCAAAAAAAGTTCTATCACATGGTTCTATCAAACGGTAACGCGTTTGGTAGAACTTCCCCGCCGCTACAACACGGCTGTCATTGGACTGGTTTTCTGGTCCCTCCGTTGTCCTTCGGACTTCAAATGTATATTATATACATACTGGGACCGGGAACCAGTCTAGGCTTTCATTCACACAAAATGGCGGACGGTGTTTCCGAACCGCGGTTTGTTTTCCTAACAGACGACGAAATATTGGAACTCGTCGTAGGCGATGCTGACGCTGCTAACACAAAGAGACAAATGAAATATGCAGTCAAACGATTAGAGGAATTTGCAAGACACGCAGGAACAACTGTTACAATTAAAGCTTTAACTGATTCGGAACTGGACCACTTTTTGTCGCGGTTTTATGCGGGACTGAGAAGGTAAACGGCACGTTGTACACCAAGAAATCCATGCATGCAATCTGTCGGATGTATTCAGGCGTTGCATAAAACAAATAATGAATGTTTCACATTCGTGCAATGGTAAGAATAATTTCATTCGGAGACAGATGGAATGTCCCATTCCACTCGGCTTCGCCTCGTGGAATGGAACATTCAATCTGTCACCTCATGAAATTATTCTTACCATCGCACTCATAAACATTCATTATTTGTATAATATTGGCCAAGTTGCAATTATTGCATGCTATTTTATTGCAAGGCGTTTAATGTTTGCGTTGATGCTTTAAACGAAGCAAATCAATTAGAATCAAGACTGTTACTATTCTCTTCATTTGGCTCGCCTTTTGTGCCACAGGAATTCAATTATATATCCTAAGATGTACGACATGGGAATCCACGCCGGTACCGGTATCTCATGTAGAGGGCGCGTTCACCTTGTTACTGTCAGGTTTTATTTTTACATTTGTTTTAAGGTTAAGAGCAAAATTTTGCTATTATTTGGTTAACAAAATAATGTTTTAGCTGAACAAGTTTCATTGATGAACATGTTAAAGGTAATATCCGTGCAATATGACTGAAAGCTATCTTTGATCAGACGGAGAGGAACACGAGGGATATTGTGAAACAATCTCATCACCACCTTTAATGCCATTCACAGTAGCAAATTGGCCCATGCTACACGCCAGTAATCGCGGCAAGCGTTTCCCCCATGGACCAGAAATCGCGTTTTTGAGCGAATCAAGTGGTCTACACAGACATCATGTAGGGACAGAGGGCCTTGATTAATCTGAAAGGCCGACTGATTGTTGGCACTTTTTGCCAGTTCCAAGGGATACCCACCCGCGCAAAAAAAAAATAAGCAGAAACGATCACCGTCGTTGCTCCTGGTTATTGACGGAGCCCGTCTGTTGTTAGAGGCAGATGACCGTGCATTCAACAAGCGGGTTCGAAAATAATGGAGTTCGAAAAGAAGTTCACGTTGAAAACACTTGGTCGTTGACACCACACCTGCATTTAATTGGACATGTTTAAGGTAGTATACCTTAGAGCGCCTTAGAGCAAACTTTTGATTTTGGCGCTTTATAAATGTCTTTTTTGATTGATTGATTGATTGATTGATTGATTGATTGATTGATTGATTGGTTGATTGATTGATTGATTGATTGATTGATTGATTGATTGATTGATTGATTGATTGATTGATTGATTGATTGATTGATTGATTGATTGATTGATTGATTGATTGATTGATTGATTGATTGATTGATTGATTGATTGATTGATTGATTGATTGATTGATTGATTGATTGATTGATTGATTGATTGATTGATTGATTGATTGATTGATTGATTGATTGATTGATTGATTGATTGATTTGATTGATATACAACATTTGCAAACATCACGAAATACCGTACTAGACTGCAAGTAAATATCAGTCTCAAGCATCCTGTGAAATCATGGCACCTGATGTGCTGACGTTTTCAAGAAAAGTGGAAATTTGTATCGTTTTCCAACGATTGCCAGCCGACAATCGTTGGAAATAGTCTAGTTCCCAGACCTGATAATTCCCTGACGTCGATAAGTTGCTCCGTTTTGTCTAAATTGTTGTCAGGGAACCAGACTTCTATAACAGATTTGTTTTCGCTCTGTTTTCCCAGCATCTATGCACACAAAACTTTAAACAGGTCAGTGTTTCAGTATTTGCTAGCACCCTATAAAATGCTAACCCCCAAATCCATTTATTTCTGAAAATTACAGCAAAAGCAAATGGTGTGTATCACATTTAAAGTTGTACTTTCCCTGCTTGTACACATTTCCAATGAAGAGGGCTTCACAAACTGCTATTTAATTTATAGCAAAATGGTCTTTTGTGCAAAGAAAAATCATGTTCAGCGTCCCATGACTGCTTCCGTTTTTGAGGCCCCATGGTATTTTCTTTTTCTTTTCTCTGCAAAAGATAATCAGTACAAAATGTTCAAGGAATAGGGGAAAGTCCTTGCAGTCGGTCCTTTTAATCTGGACAAAAAAATTGCAAGGCAGATGTACAAAATTAAATAAAAATAAATATTAGGGGAAAATGGGTATAATTTTACATTGATTCGGCCAATAATCAACAAAGACTCTTTTATACGACACTGAGAAAGTGCCGTAAGCAATTGTTGTCACGGGGGAAATTATTTCACAACTCGAAAATACAGTCGCGGTTCATTTCAGGGTAGCCATCTCTTTTTATGAATTCGACTTCATTGCTATAACTTTGTTTTCAAAAGTATGATTACATTTTAAGTCGAATCTTTCAAAGATCAGTTGTTGTATCCTTCATACAGTATTTAAAGGCTGAAATCAGTATGCATCACGGACAATCTAATGATACATCACATCCCCGCATCATACAATATTCAATACATGGCAGTTGACATTCAGCTGAACAAAACAACTTAAAACCGCCAAGGGAAAAGAACGAACAATCGCTGTTTTATCGAGCGCAGTTATCAATAGCCTACGATATTGTACTGCTAAATATAGAATGATTACAATATATTTGATTTCAGTCCGCATAATTTGCCTGGCTATACATTTGCCCTGCCTTCAGAAACATACCTTGTGTGGCTCGTGATGACTGAGCAATGTTATAATTTTGAGAGTAGATGGAAATAATTGTGCTGTATTGTCAACACTTTGCATGTATGGTCGGAGCTTTCCGCGTGCAAAAGTACGCAGCAGTTGCCTAACTTTTTTCTCAGAGATGGCTTAATGCACACGAGAGTGCACCAATATTTTGGGGAACTTGGCTTAATTTTCTTTTCTGAACAACTGCAATCTTGCCTCACTTGAGAGCATGCCCCCCCCCCCCCCCCCCTCCCAAGAAAAAACACCGAACACGTAAACCCACGACCTCTTAGTGCGAGTCTCGCTACGACGGCCTTTCTATTCTGCCTTTACCCGTCAGCAATGTGAATGACAGATTGATAGCAAGTTTGGTTCAAATTTTCATTATATTTGGGTCATCAATTTTCAATATATTTAAAAATGTTCTCAAGACCGGTGTTATTCATGAAAATCAGACTCCTGTGAAAATCGGACTCCTTTTCCCTATTAATTGGTTAAACCCTCTCAAGTGACCGGCCACTCTCCTAATCTTCACTTAAGCATGTGCAATACTACCGACGAGCCCGTATTTCATAGTGACTGAAATTCACGCTACACTGGCCATGCGGATGACCGTTTTGCAGTCATGCGCGTGCTCAGGATCATGTGATCAAGACAAAAAGGACCGGCATTTTTGCTGCCACCAATTTTCAAGAAGTATTGGCACACGATGTTCACTTGTTTCCAATTTTCTCTTTGCTTACTGCGAAACTTGTTCGGCTTAGTCTCTGACGGGTTGTAAATTTTGATCGACCGTGAGGAATTAGTGGGGAAAAAACACTCAAACGACAGCAGACAACAAAACGAGAACCTACTTAAGATTAATCCATTCGGAATCAGTACCGTTTTCAACGAGCGATCATTTATACGTTTTCTGTTTTATGTAGTCTAGCTCGTCCGGCAATCCATGCGTCACGAGAAATTCTTAATATGTAATATTAACGCTACTGGATGTTTAGTATGAACAGAAAGTATAGATATGGAACTGGAATGAGCGGTCTTAGATATTGTTTCGTATTTTTTAATGTGTACGTACGTACGTTCATTTTTCTACTACACAAACTTGGAAACAAGAATGATCCCCCATTGAAGATGTGACTTAAACTTATGCAATGTGCCAAGAGATCAGTTTTGACGTATTCGTAACGAAAACAAGAAATAAGCACGCATCCACTGGACTCGATTTTTAGGCTGAAACTAAATCACTCAATAGAACCAAAATGTTTCGCGCCAAAATAAGCAAAACTCCTTATTCCGCCTGCACTGGTCTGCATGTTCACTTTGAATCTTCTTTGAATGCTGACGCACGATTTTCATTACTGTAGACTTCCTGCCTCGGTCGCTACAGTCAATTAGCGAAATATACTTGCTCTCCGGTGTAAGAGTATCCTCGACAGTAGAATATCTACACCAACATTGTGAGAGATCTAGGGAGGGAGCCGCACGCGATCTTATGTCCCGGATTCAAGTGCACACACTGGATATGATTGCAACTAATTGGCGGACGGTGTCTCTCACACCACACATGCACACCGTGCGAAAGTTACAGCACTCGAAGTATTATGGCCTATACGTGGTTTCAAATGGGCTGTTTTGCTGGTTTCATTAAGTTCAATAAGATAGTGGGCACGCGCTTCCGTTTGGTTATTCAACGGGTTAAGACTGTCCGGTGTTCCATTACATATTGAAGCCTGCTTCGTGTGAATGTAAAGGATCTGTTCAAAGATAGGTTACACCATATAACTGACGATACATGAACTGCTGGGTGGACAAAATTAATTGAATTTCAATGTAATGTTGTATATAATATTGGGAAGGTACAGCGTTCGTCTTTATCATTATTGTGCGAAAAAAAGGTAACTGACAGTCTCACGCGATTCTGGTTAATTTCATGTAGTGCGCAACTTAATATGTAGACAGCTGTCTGCCACTATTTTGGAGGCAAGATTTGAAGTTGTTCGCTGTCCGATCAAAATCGAATCACACACTAATGAGATTGATACTGCATTTACCATACACATTTGTGTTAAATTTTGTGATATATTTCTAAAATACAATTGAATACATTTTCAAAGTGAACAAAGGAACTGGCAGGAGCGGGATTCGAACCTGCGACCTCAGGGTTACCATACCGGCGCGCTACCAACTGAGCTATCTTGCCCTATGTTGGCGGTCTCCCAAATTGTCAGTATCTTTGTTCGGGTGGGCGTAAAAATAGAATTTCGTAGGATGTCACGAAATACTTTAAGATTGGCACATACACACATCCAACACTATCCTCCCAAATCCGTGTATCTACCACAATGAATTTGGTAAGAAATACTGCTACTTATAGGCTGTGGTTTACTTTTTGTCCCAGATAGCCGGGCAATATACTCGGCATTAAAACATACATTTGCATGCACATCTCCGTGCCGAACGAACAGTGACGCAAAAGACACAAGAACACATTCCTCGGCCCTAGGCTGTTTGTATATGTCAAGCAATTACACGATGGATATTTTACGAAACGGGTGAATTTTGATTTTTCATTAACGAAAAGCCACCGCCGTGTTTGGATTCAAGTATGTTACTCTGTTATCTGAATGAATTACGTGGCTTGGGGGGTGCAAAACCTAAGTACATTTTATGTATGGAAACCACGCTGTGTGTAGGATTGTGATGAAGTCATACCGGTTCTGATAAATCCACCGTGTATTAGATGAAAGCCGGCCTATAAATATAGCATCATCGAGTCAGTGCTCAGACATACAAGCCGGTTGGATCTACATTGGGGCTATTAAGCAGTGCAACGCTCACGTACAGTTGACATGAACGGTTAGAAAATACACTTGGTTCCTCTTTGCGGTAATTGCAATCGCCCACACATGTTACCTCGGGGCCAGTCCATAATAGAATTCCCTCGATTCAATCGTGCAAAATAACGCTTGGTTTTGTATTGTTTTCTTGTTTTTTGTTTTCTTTTTTTTTTAATAATGTTCCCCCGCCTTGCCAAAGGCAAAGAGCAAGAATTATTTTACGATATTAGAAGGAATTTGAAGTTAAAATAATCTGTGAACCCTTTTTGATGAATCAGCCACTGTTCTTACCCAAAAAAAAGCAATAATTCCAAATTTGATCAGACTTGGGGCAGACAATCCATTTTGGTGAACTGTGTTCTGTGACCTTTCTGACCCCAATCACAGTCATAAAGAGAGTTTCGTTAAGGACGACACAAAATCTGGACTAACAAATGGTCTCCGCGTGCAAAATGATGCATACAGTTTCTTGTTGCCATTTGAGCACTGGTGTCCCGCACAGCCATTTTGTGCCCAAATTTGAAACCTCCGTTGCGCATTTAAATATGACTAAGGGCATGACCTCCACTGAGGTAATGCGCCCTCTGGCGCCATTTACACACACACACTCTTGCAATACATGAATATTTCAGAATTGTCTTCCCTTCTGGAATTACTCCTCAGTCGTCAGGAAAATCGAAGCCCTTAATTCCTTGCTTCTGTATAAATTCAATGTTCCATAATGTTTTACTTGAATAAAGTTTTCTACATGGCAACACTCGATGGTGATTAAATTCCAACTTCAAAGACTGACAGAGCAAGTTACCGCGGTAACGCTATATAGAGCGGGGGCCCCTTGACATTTTAATTACCATGGTTGTCCCTTGAGGGCCGGGAATGTTGGAACCCCGTTATTGGAGCCCGCCGTGGCCTGCGGGTGTTATCCAACGGGGTTAGCTCCCCAGAGTTTCTGGTGAATGTTTGCACACTCTGATCTGCCCGAGATTTCCCTGTAGATCAAATCTCGCTTTCCCAGACAGAGAAAAAAATTGAAGGGGGAGACGGGAAGTTCGTCAGTTTCTGACGAACCTGTAGAAAGAGGTGAAGCATAAGCTTGGAAACTGAATCATTACATATTATTGGTGTTGCTAATACAAAGCCATTTGAATTTCGAAAGTAGTTTCCATGTAAGGTCTATAGCCTATAATTATGCAAGTTTTTGCAATGTAGGTGTATATACACCTACACTTTAAAAACATTGTTTAGTTTGTAAACATGTTTACGTACTAAACAATGTTTAGCGTATTGACGGGTGGTGTTTAGCCATTGAACATTGATGTTTAGGAATTGGACACGTAATGTTTAGCTTCTTAAACATGTTTACAGACTGATAGCAAGATTGTGTATAATTGCTCAACACAGTTTTTAGAGTGTATAGTTTTAGAACTTGGAAATTTTAGTTTCAGAACTTGGAAATTCTCATGAATCTAGGGAGAATCAAGCGATCAGAAAAACAGTAATTTGGAAAGTAAATTTGTTTTGGAAGGATTATGGGTGGCCGCGGAACCATGCGTGGGCCTTACTTTATCTAGGGCCTATATCATAGCAGTGTTTCTGCGGAACAATCCTATGCTAAGCCTTGAACCTCGTTAAAACCCTTTGCGTACGGAAGACGCATATGGCGCAAAAAATAGTGGCACCAGGCCGGATGACGCCATTTGCCGCTGTTTGTGCAGTTTCAATCCATTGTTAGATTATTGTGTATGTTACGCTTGACTGCACAAACACATTGTGGCCGTTTCGATTGGCTGCCAGAGCCGCTGCGACACCTCGACGTCTCCCGTAAAAAAACACGTACTCAAGGGGTTAAATCAATGTAATTTGATGTGAAATGAAAACGGGCAGAAAATGCGTAGTTTTACGAGACGAAGCTATAGGGAGTATAAAGGGGCATAACGCTCCCCAACGCGATGATATGATTTCCCGTGAACAGAAACGACCTTTTATATGGAAACGTCCTATGCTGACTAAAAGAAGAATTTGAAACTCTGCAGTAAAAATGGACAAACAAAAATCCAGTTTTTCGGAATTCTATCCCCAAAACAAACTTTATTGATGTCGTCAGATCGTGGCCACACACTCAATATCTATGGATGATTCCTATTCTGTATGAGAATGATTCAAATATTCGAGGTTAATATGGGAGCTCAGATCGACCATTTGATGAAAGAACAGATACCACCGTATAATGCACAGTTTGTTCTTTTGTTTATATTTTAATTTTACAGAGGACAAGTGTTAACGTCATCAACATACATATAGGGGCCACAGGCATTCAATTTCCCCTTGACAAGAGGACGCAATGCTTTTTTGTATCTTTTCCAGTACTGCATTCATAAGCCGGAGGCGATATCACACCTTGATTAATATCTCATTACGGAATCACAATGACATTGCTCGTTTCAATACGCAGGCGACTCAAATTCACTCTTTACAATTGCCGGCAGATCGCATTTTCCCCCACGTTTTCCACGATTGTGTGGGATGAGCATTGTCTAAAGCAATTCCGAACTTTCACTGAGTCCAAGCGGACGGTAATTACCGTGAAATTGAAGACATGTGCACAGGAAATGAAGATTCGCCTGTTCCTTGGGGATTGACGAAGACCACTTGGCACTTGTTCCCTCTCTCTGTTTCTTATTTCACCCATCCTCTTTTCTCGTCTAACCGCCTGACACACCGCCGCGCTTTGTCCTTGTTGACAAAGAGGAATGCTTGTAAGCCTACATTACTGCAGATACATTTTACGCATGACAAGAATAGTGCAGGTGGTTTTTGTGTGCGTAGTGTATTTGTTACTTTATAGCCTTGCGTTGATTGTCATTGGTTAGTGACAGACATGTAACCTGTCAGCTCCACTAACATCTCAGAGGAAATGGTTAAGGGAGAAAATGATTGCATTAGTACGGAGCTCTGGAAGTGCCATCCGACTTGTCGAGATCCTGACATATTTTATCTCAGAATGACGACATATTACAGGCAAGATGACGACATCCTCTGATAATTTATCACGGGATGACAACATCCTGAAAGTATGATGACGACATCCCAAAATTATTTATCAAGGGATGACGACATCCTGAAAGTGGGATGATGACATCCTGAGATAATATATTAGTTCCGGACATTATCGTGCAAAGTATCGTGTAAGCTTTCATATATTTTTTGAAAGAAAGAATGATGTCAACTTCTGTCAATCAGAATGTCGTCATCCCACAATAAATTATCTGGGGATGTCGTCATCCTACTTTCAGGATGTCGTCATTCCGTGATAAATTATCTAAGGATGTCGTCATCTTGCCTGTAATATGTCGACATCCCGAGATAAAATATGTCAGGATCTCGACAAGTCGGATGGCACTTCTAGAGCTCCGTACATTTGAGCTTCGCTCACGTAGCGGGCACGTTGTTCAAACATCCGCGGACCCCGGTATCTTCCTAAAATTCCCATTTTCCATATTTTGTTTATGTGGATTCACCTATATATTGATTATTGATGATGTCTAACGACTTCTTAAATGTCAATCGCCCATCATTTTCAATAGCATGTCCTTCGTTATGCTTTGTTGCATTACTACGTACAATCAATCCTACAGAATAGTCAACTCCACTTTTTTTCCACTTTTTTAAAACCTCAGGAAAATCCAAAGCATTTATTTACATTTGTTGTACTAATCAGTTATTAAGTCATACTGAAACGGTTGTGCTCATACGGTTATTGTTATGCAGAGGATGGGAAACAAACGAATTGCATGAGAGAACAAAACGTCCTCGGTTCGAAATCTGTCCTCTGTTCGAAATAAGCACAAAAACAATTCAGGTTGCAAAAAAAGTTCAAAAGTGCAAACAAAAGAAGCAATCAGAAAGACAATGGGAAGTCCTCGAGGTACACCGTTAATAAACCTTTGCGTGATTAAAAAAATACACTGTAAAATTGAAATTCCGTCATTTTACAGAAAAAGTGCTGGCAGCAAAACATTTCTGTTCCGTAATTTTACGGAAACTTTTTTACGGAAAAACATTGTAATTTAACGGAATTGTCCAAAAATGAATTCCGTAAAAATACGGATTTCGGAAAAAATCCGCAAACAGAAATCCGTAAAAATACAGATTGGTAAAAAAAAAAATCCTTATATTAATGGATATATATTTACGAATTTTTTTCAAAATCCGTATTTTTATGTAATTATTTTTTGGAAAATTACGGAACAGGAAAAAAGTTCCGGTAATTTTGCTGCCGGCACTTTCTCCGTAAAATAACGGAATTATTGTGTACAGTGTAACAAATGTTTTTTTTCTTCTAAATTCTGAGTGGAGTGGGAATCCGGGGACACACAGTTCGGCAATGGCACAAGCTCTGACCCTTTGATCTCCCCGCTCCATAATCATGTCATTGGTTATGTTAATTTTTCTCGTTTTTGGGAATCAATTTCTTGAAATGTTGACACCGGTGCTTTCTTCCCCATCGAAAAATCTTTGAGAGCATGCACGCACTTAACGCCAGCTAAGTAAACCCCCACCGTGTACATGCAGGTCAGTTTCATCACAATATGATATACCTCGAGCATCACCCTTTCTCCAATCTGATCTTGCACCGCAAACGAAATAAGTGGCAATGTCTGTAACATTATACGAAATGTCATAACTGAAAAAACTATTACCGAGTAGCATTGATTTCTTGGCGTGAAATAAACAAGGGGGGTATTGCGATATAGCATATCAGCTACCGCGTGCAAATATAAAGACAGATTGTTACCGCCCGACAGAAGGCAATTTAAGAAGTTATGTTCTTCGTCTGCCCGTATTTCGATACTGGCTTAGAGATTCAATTGCAGTATATGGAAGAGAATCCAATTTCGTAACTGAATAAAACAGGATATGTTTCATGCCGGCTGTAAGATAATATTATTATAGTTTACTACACTTCCCCGTGATCTCAGTGTCAGAAAAATATTCGCAGAGTTGCAGAGAAAACTACCTGTACTTTCCTGTCAACATCTTCATGATACCTAGCCTACTCTCTCTCCCTGTAATGTGCTTCAGAAAAAGGCTATAATATTTTCAGTGGAGTGATATATTATGTCTTGTTTATCGGCCTCACCTTTTTAGTGTTGTTTTTATTGAATTCTGACTCCTTCGGCACTTTAGGTAGTCGTATATGTGACTTAATAGGCCTATTTAAAAGCAATGAATAGGATGCGGCCGGGTGGATAAGAATTAATATTTGGCAAGTTCATGGTTGTTGCTGGTTAGCGTTAAGATTACGGTAAGGATTGGGATGTTAAATACGATTCCGGAATTTGGGAAGAAAATTAGACTAAATGAAGTTTCGTTTATGGAATAACTAACACAGAGGAAAGTAGTATAGTTCAGAAGAACGCGCTGGTACTAACCGACGTTTCTGTCAGAATAACCTTATACCGTCATCGGGAATGTGCTGATGTCTGCGGGTTAGCGCGCTTGTTGACTTTTGTTCCCATCTTTGCGCCTTCATTTCGACCAAGAAATCGAAAGGGTATAAGCCTAAGGTATAAAATGATCTCTGATTTCAGACGGATAAACGTGTATAGTCAATCACGGGGAAGTTCGGTAAACTATAGGCCTAATGATATTTATAGCTTAAATTTATATATTATCCCATCCTGTTTAACATACCTCATGTCCATTTTCCGTCTTCATTGCCCTGATTGTATACTACATATTCCATTTCTTATTTATAATTTGTATACATATATTGCATACCTTATGTTTCTAAATGTTTGCTTGTGTTTGCATTTGTTGTGTGTTTTATGCATAGCGTGCCTTACACAAACTTGTGCTTTTTAGGTCTTGTCCTGTTCTTGGCTCGATTTTCTTCTTTGTTATTATTATCTTTTGTAATATGTATCATACTTGTAAACAACACTCTAATTTACCAAGAAGAGGAAAAAAATGTATACCATATGAAATTAAAAGATGTTTTACCGGCCGCACTAATGAACCATTACCATGAAAAGCAGTCGAATGGTGATCTGTGTTAATAGCTGAATGATATAGAGTTCTGACTACGAGTACGAAGATTGGGTGGTGCGCCTGTTCCCCTTACAGCGATTTCATTTTGATAAAACACAAGCAAATGGGTATAGGCCTTATCCTATTGATTAATAATGCATTGTGGCTGATGGGTATGAAGGAATCTCTGATTTCAGATGGATAAAGGTCGCGAGCCGGATCTCCCAAAAGGGCTTGACGCAAGTTGATTCCACGGCAAAGGCACAAGGCGTAAATATTCGGTTTTAATACTGAAAGGGAATATTCACCCCTGGAGTGAAATATTGATATAAACAGCAAACTGATGAGAGATTTGAGAGATTATTTGGATCATCATTTTCTGAGATAATTTCTTTTAATACCTGCCATGCAGATGAAAGGATTTCTCAAGAATCTGTGCGTCTTACTAGTATTCGAGAAGAGGCTGAAGAAATCTGTACAAGTTAATTCAAAACTGCAGACAAACCAGATGCAACGCTTAAGTTTCTCTATTGGTTTGGTATACACTGTCAACATCGAGCGGATTACAAGATTTTGTAAGTACATGTACATGTATCACCAATTCCCCCAGCTTCAATACTGATTCTTCTTAAGCTTCCATTACCTACAGCCCTGGAGCACTTTACATACCGGTACTAACCATCAAGCTATGTGCATCCACTGTGTGATTTTATTCACCCGCTTATTCAAATTGGAACCCATTCCAGCGTGATCAGTCCAGCTATAGCAGACCATCCCTCGTTCCCCCTTCGAAGCGAATAAACTTGCATTATACCACAAGGCTTATTACAGAAATGCACGGTCGAATAGCTTCCGCTTGCCGTAAGAAATCCCCCTAATTTCGAGTGTGTCAACCTACCTCTCTTGGAATATCGCTCCGCATGGGTGTTCCGTTCGCAGATCCGCCGAAGGTTTGGACTCGAAAATTATCCAAGGCTTGATGAAAGTTCTCTCTTGCGTGAAGGCGGTTCTGGGTAAAAATAATTCGCGGCTGCTTGGTAATTACGCAGGCTTAATATTCTCTCTTCAATTGACCAATACCCTAACGCTATCTGGTAGGGAAAGGATGCTTCATAGGTGCTGACAATCAGAGGTTGGTGTGGCATGATTAAGGGTAGGAGTCATCGATGATGAACTATAGCAAATACCAACACTAATAGGAAGGTGTCAATAACATTCATTATTTCTACGCTTTATACTAAGAGGTGATGAGCAACATTGGTCATGGATGATGCTCGCATCACGCCTGATGTGGTGATTAGCTGTGCTTCCTGGAAGAAGGTGATGACCCCCGTGTATAGAACAACACTGCAAAAAACAAAAAACAACTCAGCCGGGATCATAGTTTCTTAAACAAGACACATGTGTAAATATACCTTAATTTTAAGCGAACGCGGGCGCTGAAACTCAACCATAATATAGGGGTACACTCAGTTAGTAATTAATTAGGGCCTATGTACACGTATTTCGATAACTGTGAATTCACTTCCGTTTGTATCCCTAAAGATGGCGTTGTTATAGCGCCCTCGTTCGTTCAAAGGTATGGCCTGTCCCCATCGTACGTGTGATGTCATTTGAACCGGAAAGTGCAATGGAAACGAATGGAGTACGTGTATTTCGGAACCGGAAGTTAACGCTACTTACGAAACAAAATAGATCAGATCATGACTAGGGAAATCGGTGATGGATATGGAGAAAATAATGGGTATACCTGACTTTTACTTTCCCAGTTTTGCGCGGTTTTCTGTCGTGTCTATAGACGGCGTGTGATCTGGGGAGATTTTCTTGCGAGGTGGGCTCGAGCTGTCGACAAATACGGCATTTAGGTTCACATCGATCGCAACATCTGCCATACACTCGTCATGCAGACAACATCAGTAGTTTGCATCGCATGTAATGAGACGGTTACTATGGTTACGCGAGGTAAAAGATCCGGGCATCTCGAGCTCGCGGCTGGGGCAAAATCTTGGTTCGTTGCCGCTGGCCCAGAAATCTGCTACATTAGAAATCGCATTACGGGGATACTTTTAAAATAAGGTTTTGCCGTTTTCATTTGCGTTAAGAATCAGTGGTACTGGAATGCTTATCTCCCGAACGACGGGCAGAGCATATACTGTCCGAAACGTCGAGTGTCCTCAGGTTATTTTCAGAATCTTACAAACTCACAAAAGACAGTTGCCACATGATGCTACCGCAAATCTTATTGCTATCTTTACCATGTAAACCTTCAAATCTTAAATCTTCTTCATATGGTCTTCCTAATATGATTCTACTCAATTTCCTGACGTTTCATATTTTAGTTGACGGTTCTTTGAGCATGTGGGCCAATTGTTTAGAGTGCAGTCTGCCAAATTGAACATCCGATACCTGCCGACACATTCCACAAATTGGATCACGAAGACACGTTGCAAAACGGTTTGACCAATGTACTGCTTGGCAATAAATTGCATTTGGTTTAGTTAAGATACATTTCACAATGATCATATACATTCGTACTGCGTAAATGTGCACATGCATGTTAATTTCTTTCAGATCATTTCGTCGTGGGATGACATATCGAGCTTTTTAAATTTAATAACACACAGCATTGTTTGTCACTGTCGGTGCATTTTTAAGTACAAAATGACAAACGTTTACACAAATGCTTCGTACAAAAAATGCTTTTAAAAATATAATTGACCGCTGAATCAGGACGTCTGCTTCGTGCATAGCATTACAAACTCTTGGCTGGTTTGACGGTTATATTACGAATCCGGGTGCACGGTTGAATGCACCCAATGCCACTACATTTTTGGCTGTAACAATGTGGCGATAATTCCGAACAATGGTTGCAGCAATCATCTTCACTGAGGTGGCGTAGGGTGCATTAATCACGAGCTTTGGTGCTTATGTAAACAAGCAGAACTGTCGTGCTATTGTCATCGCTGTATACGGTTTATTAAGTATCCCTGAGCATCATTGTAAACCAATAAAAAGAACTGTGTGGCATCTTTTGTTTTCTTAAAGTAATTTATTCCCTTCAATTCTACAAGGTGACTTAATTATTATTTCTTATTCAATTACATAGCACTTCCATGCAGGGCGGCTGTATACTAAGTCTATTTTTACTTGGAAGTGCACTGGCCGTCGCAATAAACCGTCTTTCTGTCTCTGAACTTTGCATTCTGCATTGTGAAGTTCACCTGCTGTAACGTGGAAAGGTAAATCCCCCGTATAGAGACTTTTTGTTCACTGGGGAAGGGTAGGGCTTCAAGAATTCGTGACAACGAACAAATACAATGCCGGGACGTGTCCTTCCAACACAGGAAGTAATGAAGGGATTAAGTTGGCAACCAGAGAAAATTCGGAAAAGCAGAAGACATGATTCTTCTATTTTTAATAATTCTTATTTTATACTTTTATCTCATGGATGAGTCATCGAACAATGTTTGCCTTTTTCTGTATTTTTTCATATGATGATTTTTGTTGATGCTCATTTGCATTAGTGGATTTTTTTATTGAACTTTCTTTTATCAATTGTGGGCCTGTTTGTTGATTGTATAAGTTAATGATACCATTTAATGTATAGTTTTCATGGTAATATTAGCCCATATGTGTCGACGGAATACACCGTAGTACACGTAGGAGACGGGAAACCTGGGCTGAGGGCGATTTCAAGATGATGCAGATTGACATTTGTTATCATCTGAAACATATTTTTATCAACCTTGCATTTTGAATTCTACAGAAAACAACCAAATTGTGGGTGTTGTAAATGCCATGGATGAAGGCCCTTTAACCAATTTTGACTTCCAAAACTCCTATACTGCAGACCACAAAAAAACTCCTCTGCTCTCGAAGCCTCAGATTTATAAACGTGCGTTGTGTAACGCTCACCCACGCATACGAAGTGACGAATTTCAGATTTTTTCTTCTCCGAAGTGATCTTTACACACCGAGCAATTTTCCCTCGACCGTGCCTAATGAAGCAGGCTAATAAGGGTGAATCTTTCTATTAGGCCCCATGAGGTGTGGGGACCTTGCGCGGTGAATCTGTGAAGCATGCTATTTTTGCGTTCACCCCATTAAGCCTATACATTCCACTTAAAAACCCAATAATTATTGGTTCACCCGAAGCGCGTATGCAAGGCTGCTGTTTACGTAGATAGGAAGCCGTTTTTTCGGAATCTCGGGGGAATCGTTTATTACTGTTGGGATGAACGAGATGGAAGATCTGTTTATGATCTCAGACCGATTGGGTGAGGGCCATGGGGTAGTTTTCCGAGAAGATATTTTAACAAACATAACTAAATCCTTGGCGCTCCCACACGAACAATTTCTAACCCATGTGTAAATGTTTATCTTGTGCAAATTTCTTGTGCTTTTCGGCTTGTTGAAAAATACACAAAAATGAGAAAAAAACCTCTGCATAACGAAACGGCCGCGGTGTGTTTTGGCGTTCATAACGATATCTGAGTCATGACCGTGAGCAGGATCAAAGGCAATAGCTGCTCACGAAAACCGAAATCGCCAAAACGTTCAACCAATGACCAACAAACGAAACATGTTGCGGGTTACGACCAGAAAAAACGCGCCCGAGGATTCTGATCAACGGAATACCAAAGTTTCTCTTTTTATTAATGTGCCATTTTTTTAAGAATGATAATTGGACGCATCTCGCTCATACGCTTATCATCTGTAACACAGCTGCGTGCTTGATGATAAAAGGTTAGTATTTAAATGCATTCCATCATGCCCCGTTTCAAATAGCGTGGTGTCTGCCAACCCACAGACAATGGCAGTGAAAAAAGTGAAAGGAATACAATGCTTGTATTTGGCGCCCTGGGGCTATACAAAGAATGATTCCGATTTCAATGATCTTTCAAAAGAAGCCCATGATTTACACCAACGCCCCTCGGGACTGGGTGTTGTTTTTTCTAAAATTACTGAGCGAAGGAATTTGCGTTACGCAAGTCTTACCACCTGCCTCATGGTTCATTGCAGATTACAATGTATACATTTTTGATCTGTTCAGCTGTAAAAAGTGTGGAACTTCGCACCTCACAGCATTGTGGCAATATAATGACTGTTATATGGACCGGCCTAAAGCAAGTTTGGGCATCAGCTGTTGCTGACGATTGTTTGACTAAGGCCGTGTCTGACTTTACTTGGCTAGGTAATTCGAATACGGCCTAGCCTTGTCTTGGCTAGTCAACCACGTCTATTCCACCTTATGGAACCAGTCTACAGGATGTGTTAACGCTGGTTACCAATGGCACTGTCTTCATGCTAAACTGTCAAAAGTGAGAAGGGAGCCGGGCTTAAAGTCGTTCGTGCTTGGATGTTATTACATAGGTGGTGAAACTGATGCACCCGCAATACACGTCAACATACGTGGGTGCACGTTCTCTATAACATTTGAAGACAACCTTTGGTTAACCAATGGCTGTTGGTTGAACCATCTCCTTAATGCTGCTTGCGCATTATGTGGTACCTGCTGAAAGTTTACATTTATCTATGGCTTTTACATTTCAAGTAAAAATATAACAATGATTTTTTTTATCGGGCGCGAATTTGAAAAAGGAATGGGAAACAAGTCCGATCGACTGAACTTTCCAGGAGTAGCAAGTTTGCCAAGCAACCTGTGGAGAATGTTTGTCATGTGTTGTTGCAGTGCCAGCTGAAAAGAGCGTGTTACCACAAGTTACAAATATTATTAAACTTTTCAAAATCAGCAATGATGTTCAGATTAAAACATGTTTTAATATTGAAACCTCAAACTCATCTTTAAAAAGTGCCACCCAGAATGATTTGCCGTTCCAAGAAAAACGTACGTTACGTTTCACGGCCCGACATGAAATCAGAGTTTTGGAGTTGGCGAAAAAGAATAGTTGGTATGTCAGCTGGATGCGACAGTTCGATGTCTCCTTTTGATCGAGGCATGGACAGACACGAGATGTGACAGAAATTGAGTTCTCCGTCAGCCACTCTCCAAATAAAGTTGCACTTTTTCCGGTCGGTCTTTATAGTATGCACGCGTGCAAACCGTTCCGGTCCGCAATTAGCCGCGTTATGTGTTCGCGCCTCGCCTGGCGACGAGCGATCATCTCTAGCAGTCGACGGAGAGCAAACGAACCAGTAATTACCGTGTGTGTGGACCGAGGTCGGCTCGGCTGATTCCCGCCAAATCGACCAATTCGCATGTGCAGCTGCGCGAGGGGTGTCACATCATCTACCCGCTCCACATTGCTTCACGTCCGGGCGGTGTTGCGGGCCAACCAGCCCAAGCCTCCTCAACATTACCGTGTCAACACTGATACAAAATGCTCACTCCGAACGGGTGAAAAAATAATGCACGGGATAAAACCAATCACCCAAGTGATGCAGGGGAACGGCGGCGGTCTTTCTTTTTTGGGTCACTTCGAGTACGGCGCCAACATTTCTTGCCGGGAAGAAACTGATGGATGGGAGATAAGCTGGTGCCGTCCTGAAATATCACTTGCGGACAGGTACATTAATGTGGCGTTAAAATAATTTAAAGGCTTGCTGTAAGACATAGTGAAGTATGGTTCCATTTTTTTAATTTTAATTGGAGATTAAGTTGGACAAGCTATTGATTGATACGATTGCATTCGGTTTATTTAGATAGTTCCAGGAATGCGCTTGCACTCGAAGCATCTTATAGGCTACACGCTGTCAGTCAGACGGTATGCAGACAGAATCTAGTATAGTACAGATATTTTCATTTGATGCCACTGTGGCAGTGTATTGTTGACATATCTAAGTGCTACTAAAGTTTATTTAGCGCGAAGCTACTGTGAAAATCCCATATTTGTACATAAGAAAGGAAGATTTTTGAGACACCTGTTGAGAAAGGGATTTTTAATGGTCCTTTTTTTATTTATTGCTCGTGACAAGCAGTCCTGCGCATCTTCGTCACCACTTTCCCGCGCCATTTAGTATTCTATCAATATGTTCTTCGGTTATTGCATTTAATTAATATAAATGTTATAGTTTTGAGCTTTGAAGTGGATAGTCCATCCTACTTGCAGTCAGATAAGGGATGTCAAAATGGTCCATGACACCAGTCTCCCTCGGAAGTCCTAGCATGATCTTGAACAAACATTAGTTAAAAGATCTGATCTTGACTTCTGATCCCACTCCTGCCACTATATTCTGTACTTTTGCTTATGGGTTTACTTACATATGAGATCTGAATGTTTGATGCTGTGTAAAATATCGATTTCTTAAAAGCGGTATCAGTAACATCAGAAAAAAACAATGTGACCATCAATTCATGTGTCTTATCAAATATAAGAACGTATGGCAGAACGTATTTCATTGTTTACGAACATCGCAATAGCCTTCATCCTATTTATCTCCGTTGTTATCAACCACCGTAATCTTCACTCACTCACATTCCGCCATCTTCCTTCTCGTACAGATCGGTTGCTGCACTCTCCTTCTAATCGATTTATTCCGGACGCTACTGGCGACGTTCCTCCGTCAACTTCGTGACTTCCGCCTGAACCCAAACTAATAGTTGTACATACAATTCTGTCCTCTCGGTTTGACTGACATCATGGAAGTATGGGGACTTGCTCGTTTTACCCTTGCTTCTTTTGTGTTTGTTTTTCAGTCCTGTAGTGTTTAGTTTGGGACAACATACTGAAGCGAACAAGAGTAAATTAGTTTACTTTTGTTGTCCCTGACCTGCATTGAGCCATGCCGCTTTTTTCATTTAGTGCCCATTAGGGCTGTGCATCCGAATCGGTTACCCGATACCTGACCGCTGTCAGGAACCGCTTCCAGATTATGGAATCGAGTACCCGTAATGGAATTAACATACTACTTAGTAATTTCCCAGACAATAAAAATGAAATTTTTTAAATTTCATTTGTGGGGAATTTTCAAAATGAAAACCAGGATATTATGGAAAAATAAGAAAAATCACCTCCATGGCGCTTGCTACACACTTGCATCTTGCTGCATTGATGCACAGATGTGGTAGTATTAACGTGCGGACCTTTATACGAACAGTATGAACAGCAATATCCGAGATTTAATTATTTGGGATTAGATTTCTTTAACTGGTACCCAGGTACCCGTCCGTTCTTTCGGCTACCTGATTTCCGTACTACCCGTCAATGCACACCCCTGGTGCCCATTCCAGATGGAGTCCTATTTGCATACTCCCTTATTACATCATCCAATAACTCCCTCTTGAACTGCATGCCCGTCCAGCTGCACTCGTCATGTTGTCTTTTATTGTGAATATTACCCTTCCATTTGTATATTGTGCTTAAGTTTTTTAGTTGTGTTTTTGTTTTGTCTTGCTACTTTTGTGTATGTCGAGGTCGAATAGATAATACTAATCATAATCTTTGCATCCTGAAGATAGAGGTACATAAGAAAATGATACTTGTCAGTACTTGAGTTAAAAAATACAGATTTCTGTATCAGTAACCCCGGAAGCTGGTGGGATTTTTGTCAGGACCCCGGTATCCATGGAAACGCTGCGGACGTCTTTGTTTAGAAACCATTGCTAGAGATTAGATTTGCAATTTTGGAATTGAACGGAAAAGATTCTCTTGCCAATGCTCCCTCGGAAGAATGCGCAATCAATCTAACTGTCTAATTGTGTGACCTGGGAAATTTTTAAAAATGTGTGCTGATTTTTGTGTATTCAGGTGCATAAAAGCCACAAATGTAAATGACAATGGGGAAATTATTAGAGGGGGGACACTGCCACAGCCGTCCCCTCCCCCCAAAATTCGGGGACGTGCCGCCCCGTTCTCCCGGGATCGCTGCCCATGGTCCACAGGATTTTCGGCAGGGATTTACGCCAGTAGCATCGACTCATTTTCAAAACATACAGTTATAAATCCACGTGGATGGGAAGGGACGGGACGGGTTATAACAGTGGTGTGATTCTTAATGGTGTTCATTCAACCATGTTCGGGTATTGAACTGCCGTCGTGTAGTTTCTTCTCTGTTTCAATAGGTTTAAAATGGGCTCCCAGGTAATAACAGCTCAGTGGCCGAGTGGTTAAGCGAGTCGTTCATCGATTCCTAAACCAAGGGTTTGATGCCCAGTCTTTCAGTATTTCCTTTTTTTTCCAGAAATGTAATTGTCATTATTTATAAAAGTATTCATTTACCATCTGCAAACACCAACTGTACAGTGGTTTGGTCGATAAGTGCAGTGCAGCTGGGACGTGCAGGTTCATGGCACGTTTGGCTGACTCGGCAGTCAAAGCGTAGGGTTATAACCCTTCGGGTTATATGGATTGGTGGGGAAGCAGGTGTGATGAACCGGGATCCGAGCAGTGAGGGAACGGAATCCAAGCCCTGAAGAGCCATACATGTGAGCCGGTAAGCCGGGTGTATACAGCGCCCCGGCGAATCGCGTCACCTATCGTTGTCAACATCACAACTTGTGTTTGTACCGGCGTAACACCAGAATGAACTCTAAAGGTATACGAGGGGAAAATCAAGGAATTTTTTGTCTGTGTCTCGTCGTTCGGGTTTTTCTCTGATTATTATTATGTTTAATTACATTTTAATGCAAGCTTCGACTTCTTAGAATATGCACCCATGTATGCGCCCGCAATTGTACATTTCTATGTTTCTTTTCTTTTCTTTTAATGAGCATTCAGTATAATTATGATCAAGGGCCATTCGATCCTCTTGGTGTTTCCTACCTCTGTCCCGTATTAAGTGGCGCACCGGTAGGATTTGACTTTGGGTGGGTCTTGTTAGGTCTCTTCTGACGTTGGCGGCGCCATTTACACATGTATTGGTGTATACTACTCGTAAATATACATGTCGCGCTGCCGGAAAAAAGACACATCTTTCCTCAAGCCCCGCCCTTGAGTGAGCCACTACCACTATTCCTTTTTCCATTGGTAACACACTGGAACTGTTTGCATATGCGCAACATTGAACACATACGTACATGTGTACCGTACCACAAAGTGGTTAAGTGTCGGACGCCGAGATTGCTTGATTCAACAAAAAGCTTGTGTTTACAACTGTAATTTTTACCTGAGATTTTGCACATTCCACATCGCATTATAACTGTGATTGAAGGATATTTACGGGGTCCTTTCATGCGATTCCGCAACAATAAGTTTATTACAAAACACACATTCAACTATATACTACACAAACCAGATTCAGAAGTTCAAGTCATTATTCAGAATCCAATATTATCTGACTGAAAAGAATTCTTCAAAATGAACAGAGAAAACTGGCAGAAGCGGAATTCGAATACTGTACTAGCGCTCTACCAACTTGCCCTATGTTGGCGGTCTCTCAAATTGTCAGTGTCTTTTTGGGGGGCATATAGTAAGAAGTCATAAACCGATAATGCTGTATGGCCATCACGCCCAATTTGAAAATGTATTCAAATTTACCTACTCCCTTGTGGTTTGTTTGACGAATGAAACTAATTCTGTGATATAGCATAATTATTCTCCACATGAATCTACTCTGAGACTTGACATTCGACGTGATCTCCGACAATCCCCAATCGTGGAAATCACCATTTTCTCATACATAATTGCATTTCCTTTGGGCAATATGACAGGGAGTTAGAGGGGGGTACGATGTTTGATACCAATGCTGCTCTTAGCTTTTAGATCATATTTCGCTCAGCTCTAACAAAGGTTCACATAAATATTCACAGGTACATGTAAATAGTCTGTTGAGTGGAGTGTTCCTTGGCATGTATTTTTACACTATATGAAAACATGTTTGAAATTCGTCTCCCGTGCGACGTTCAACGTTTACTGAGAAAAATCGTAAACATTTATGCGATTCTGAATAAGCCATATAGCTGGTGTAAGTTTATTGGGTCCTTTTCCAGTTCGGCTGCGTCAGTCACCCTGTTTAAGTGCATGTCTGGAGACATACATAAGTGATTAAACCCGAGAGTGCTCTACAAAAGACATCTGTGCCCGGAGAGAACATCAATAAAACATCACACTTGCGGATACCTGTTGGCCTATTTGCCCGCCAGTGACGAGAACATAACGAAAGGCACAAGATGTTTCGGTGTATAAGAGGGGGGGGGGGGGGGGGGCAAGTCTGTAATTTAACTGAGGAACAACTGTCCAGGAATAAACGCGAATGGCTTTACCCGAAAAGAAAGTCCATAAAGGCTCCGTTTAAGTGTTCTGTTTATAGGGCAAGTATGGCGTCACATATATATACATCTGTACGCCTCTGGCGATAAAAGAAGAAGACCAGGGTCTTATAATCACATATTGTGGCCAATGAACTTCTGTAATAATTGTCATTTCCGAATTTTAAATGAGCCCTTGGGTTGTTATGTGATTCTTCGTAATAGAATGACGATTAATTCGGTTTGTAACTGCATTTTTATCTAAGTCCAGTTCGTGAGACAGGATAGAGACATTTGCTTTCTTTTTTACCTCAATTAGCCATTGGAACTTTTGTATGGTTCATTTATTCAAATAATTGACAAACGTTATTTATTTAACATGGGTTGTTGAAGAATAACCAAACTCCCCCACTTAAAAAAGCATAAAACGTGTATGATATATGAATAATATGATAGACTATGTGTCTACTGTCTACATAGTGAGAGTTAGGTTGTTCTCCTGAAGACGGTCAGCGAATATACCTGTTCTCACCGAAACGTCGACTTTATCTCTAGTTCAAGAATTACGGTATTCTACTTCTTTCGGTCAGAGATGTGCACGTGATGCCATACGGTTAAAAATATAAAAATTGGCAACGAGCAGGGGGGGGGGGGGGGGGGGGTTCGACCCTCCCCCCTGGATCCGCGCCTGGTGACCTCGGTTCGAATCCTGGCTGGGGCCAACATGTGTATTTGGTTTTCTCCAGAATTATTCTATGGGGTTTTTCCTCCCACGTCTAAAACTGTAACTTCCTTCCTCATCTACATAAATTTTGTATGCATGGGACCCCATTGGAAATAAGTCGAAAGACTTTCGTGGGCTATCCCGCCTGAATGCGAATAATAATACATAAAATAAATAGATAATAAATAAATGGTCAACACTCATGATGGACTGATGTGAGAGCTGATATAGAGTTGTACAAATTACTTAGTCTGACAGAGTCTGGCAGGGCCTCGTTTATGTGAAAATCAATTATCCTTCAGACGTACAGGTGGAAAACCAATCACAAGATGGGATAATGCAGTTAATCTTCCCTACAAACTTGGTGTAAAACTCACTAACGGCAACGTCTGCTATACAATTTTCGTCCTCTTAATCATCCGGACAGAGCTTAATAATTTGTCTGCGGATGCAAATGTACAATCCACAGCTTGATGCTATGCTGTTTTATCGCGAGGTACTTTCGTGGTCAGATTTTTCCAAAAAGATGCATGCAAATTTCATAGCTGAACTGTACTATTTAAAAACCTCAGATGTGAAAACCTGTAGGTGTATATTTGTCGGTGGGAGATAATGTATAATTCTTGGTGTTTTGTTTTTATTTCTGGGTATACGATTCTTAATCCCAGTGGCGAAAAATATAGGGGAAAGAAAAAAGCCCACGCAATCGTGAGACTTTCCACGGTAATCAGCTCGTGCAGTGTCCCCGTAGGCATTGTTATCCTTGTGCCCGTGACGTCTTCGCGCGGGATGCACTTCATGAAACCCGAGACGGCTCTCCCCCGAGGTTGGGTGCTTTATAAGATTTGACTGACGATATCCCTTGTTGATATGACTTTGTCTCATTTCTCTCTGTCTCTTTCTCTTCTTCTGCAGAGCAAGGAGGATGTCGACATTGAGGGTATGAATCTCGTCTAGAGACCTACGGTACTTATATACAGGGATGGTTTGGGCGCTTTGGTCTCCTCGATGGAAAGCGTAGGAGCATGGCTTCCGGTGCGCTGTCTACTGACCACGGCTCTTGGTTCGAGATTTCTAGCGGTGGTCATCCCGGGCCCACGCCGGTCTACGTGCTTTTCACCAACACCAGCGGCCTGCCAGCTGGTGTTCTACTTAACGACACGCAGGATGCCGTAGGCCCGCGCACTATCGGAATCGCAGTGCCCTTCGCCACCTTCATGACTCTCCTGAGCCTGATCACAATCTTCGGAAACTCGCTGGTGATATACGCGGTCAGGACGGAGAAGCGGCTCCAGACGGTCAGTAACTATTTCATCGTCAGCCTGGCCGTGTCGGACTTCCTGATTGGTCTGATCGTCATGCCCATCAGCACCATCTATTTCGTGAGCGGTGATTGGGTGCTTGGCTTGGTCGTCTGCCAACTCTGGCTCTGCATTGATTATGTGTCATCCACCGCCTCCATCTTTAACCTCCTTGTGCTCAGCCTGGACCGGTATTGGTCCATCCGCTACCCGTTGAAATACATGCGGAAACGGACCGGTAAAAGGGCTACCATCATGATCTCGTGTGCTTGGTTGGCCTCATCTCTCTGGATAATACCTATCACCTGTTGGCATGTCATCTTCAATGGAGGCATCCGGGAGGTACCAAGCAACACTTGTGATACAGAGTTCGGTAAGAACAAACCCTTGAAGGTCGGCACCGCCATCGGCAATTTTTATATACCCCTCGCCTGTATGTTTTTTATATATGCAAAGATATTTCACGAGATCCAGAAACGCTCCAAGATGGTTCTAGGCAGACGGTCCGTCGGGGGGACGCGCAAAGGATCGCGGATGCCCAACAGTGTCCCGTCCAAAGGGACCGACGTGGAGTTGACCAGGGTCGACGATGCAGTCTGGACACCAGACTACGATGACTCAGTCAGTACGAGTAAGGACACGTCGAACGAGACGCCTGACCAGACTGAAAACAACAGCAGCAGTCCGAGCAGCGATAGAGGACGCGCCAAGAAGCCCAAGCGAATCAACTCGCAACTGAGGAATATATCCAATCTGACGTTGCTGACGGTGGGGTTACACGGCATCGTGGACCCAGAAGCGGTCAGGAGAGCAAATGATGGCAAAGAAATCTCTCCAGGGGCTTTCTCCAAAGGAGCTTGTACTAGGAGCCCGTGTTGCCATGGTGATTCAAGGATGAGAGAAACACAGTTTCTGTCTCCGGGCGACGCCGTGAATCGAAAGGAATCCGGTTCGCGCGGTCGCCACCACGTTATCAGAAATAAAAATTCATTAGAAGGGGATAAAGGAACGACAGCGGCAACTGAGGAAATCAAGCCGCTCAGGAACAGAACTTACCAAATTCAGAACGGTAGTAAAAAGTCCATACTGCGACGGAACAGCGCAGTGGATGGAGACTCCCTGCCCAATGGGACCCTTTCCTCCAGGAAAATCTCCTTTTCTACGGAGGACTTACCGGGAAGGCAGAGCAGACCACCGCGGATGGGATGCATGCCGACAAAGAGGAAGCTAGCCGCGGAGTTCCGGGGTAGTGACTCCGGGAGTGGTGACCGGGAGTCTAAGAATCGTCGCAACGGAGTCACCTCCCGTCTCTTGAGCGCGGAGCAGCGCGTAGACCCATCAGCCAGCAACACTGAAAGCATCGAGGATACCGTGAACCACCCCCACCACCGCCACAACAGCAACGCCAACTCTCGCGGCAAGTTCTCGTTGTCCCGCTTCAGCATGAGACCCGGGCGAGCCACGGAGACCCTGAGACGCATCCGGAAGATATCTCTAAGCAAGGAGAGGAAAGCCGCTAAACAACTAGGTGTGATCGTCGGTTGCTTCATCTGCTGTTGGGTCACCTATATGGTGTTCTTCATGATAGTGGCCTTTTGTTCGGATTGTATCAACGATGACCTGTACTTTGGCAGTATATGGTTAGGCTACATTAACTCCACGTTGAATCCGTTTATCTACCCCATGTGCAACTCGGCTTTTAGAAAGGCTTTCAAGAAGATACTACGTGTCAAGAAGAGATGAGAAAAAGAAGTGCTGCAACGCTACCAATGCTTTGTAAAAATTGTACAAAATGAAAAATCAGTGATTTTGAAAATATAATACAAATGGTTAAATATTTAAGAGATATCTCTATGATTTTATTAAGTGTTTCTTTTTTATGATTAATGCTCTGTGAACAATTTTCAACGAGCATTATATTAATATCTGCTGAATCACGTTTTGAAGATGGGACACACGACAGTTGTTTACGGGCCAAATACCGTGGTTTCAGAGCTATTTTTTTTAGCATTAAAAATCTGCAAATAGGTTGACTCTGAAGGAGTAATGCCACTGTACATGTTAATGAAACTTAAAATGCATTTATTTCAACGCTTTTGATAACTAATTGCATGCTGTTGGAATCTCCCGTGAGAGAGTTGAGAACATTCTGAGTACAGAACTTGGAATGTCAAAGGTTTCTGCTGGGTGTGTGCCGCGTCTTCTGACCCCTGATCAAAAGCGCACCGGGCTGGTCATGTCAAGGGATAACTTGGAGCGTTTTGAAGCAGATCCAGCTAATTTCATCGAATGTTTCTTTCCCAGGATGATTGCTGGGTCCATCACTTTGAGCCAGAGACAAGGAGGCAATCCATGTAGTGGAAACACACGACCTCGCCCACTCCAAAGAATGCCAAGGTCGTTTCGATGCCAAATGTTGTCCATTTTTACGAAGTCGTCTACGAACCACCAAATACAGCCTTACCTAGTAACAAACAATGCAATTGGTTAACAAAAAGGGTTGAAATAAATACATGCTAAGTTTCATTGATCTGGCATTACTCCTTCAGAGTCAACCTACGAACTCTCGTATTAAACTTAGCCCTGGCTCGACGTATACATGTAAAATTGTTCCTGGATTATAGGCCAAAATGTTTATGTCATAACGGGTTTTGGACCAACTCCCAGATGTATTAAATCTGGATGTGATTTTAAGACCAAGCGGTTAAACCAAAAAATACCGTGGAGTCCAGAGTCAAGTCTGGGCTTGAGCCAGTGCTTAAAGGTAATATACAACATTTGCAAACATCCAAAAACCAAACTACTGAATTGATTATGAAATACCTTAATTGACTGTTAATAAATAATAGCCCCAAGCATCCTGTGAAATCATAGCACCTCGTGTGCTGTCATTCTCAAGAAAAGTGAAATGTTTGTATCAATTTCCAACGATTGTTGGCTGACAATAATTGGAAATGATCTAGTTCCCCGATCTGATAATTCCCAATAAATAATGTTCCGTTTTGTCTGACGTAGGGTCAGCCATAGAGCAAGGCTCTATGGGTCAGCGAACCAGACTTAAAGAACGTTTTTTTCTCGCTATGTTTTCCCGGCATCAATACACGCAAAACTTTAAACAGGTCAGTGAAACAGTATTTGCAATCAATATACTAACCCCCAAATCCATCCATTTCTGAAAATTACAGTAAAATCAAATGATGTATTTTATAGCGTGCTAGCAAATACTGTAACACTGACCTGTTTAAAGTTTTGGTGTGCATAGATGCTGGGAAAACAGAGAGAAAAAAATTATGTTCTAGTAGTAGTAGTAGTCTGGTTCCCTGACCCAACTTTAGACAAAACGAAGCAATTTATAGAGTCAGTGAATTATCAGGTCGGGGAACTAGACTATTTCCAACGATTGCCGGCCAGCAATCGTTGGAAAACGATATAAATGTCCACTTTTCTTGAAAACAACAGCACACCAGGTGCCATGATTTCACAGGATGCTTGAGACTGCTATTTACTTACAGTCTATTGTACGGTATTTCGTAATAATTCAGGGTTCTTTTTGTATGTTTGCAAACAGTCAGACCGGTTTGTTTTCTGCTTTAAGTCTACTTTTTACCGCTATTGCCTCGGACTCAGGACTCTGCTACAACAATGAATTATTCGACCCCAAAGGCTATAACAGCCATTTCGTGTATGTAAATAATTATCTTATCCCTTAAACGTTATTCATTATTTCTAATTGCGATTTTTTGCCCCTTTCATCTATGAAAATAATGCTTGACACCTTTTCCCGCAAGGTGCTTGGCGCACCTGCACGGTGCGTTGATATAATGGCTGCACGGCCCGGCATGGTTTCCCGACCGCGTTTCGATTCAGATCTGTCTTTTCCGGTCTTGCCACCGGCAGGAAATCTGGATCTTTTGAACCTGGCTCACTAACAGTCACCTCCAAATTGCCTTGTTGCATTACTAATTCAACAAGTCAACTTTAGTCACTCTTTGCCGTTAATTATTGACAGCGCGTATGACCAGTCAGTGGGCAAATAAAATAGATTTCTGTCTGCTTACCAGTGGCGCCGCTACGGGGAGTATTGGGTAAATTTGTCCCCCAGTTTCCTTCCCCAACGCTTTGTCTGCAAAGAGACTAATTCTGTTGATTTTCTTCGGCGCCGTTCAGATTCATAACTATAGCGTTGAAATGTTGGTTCTCTGCACACAGTTTGGCCATAGCATTATACATGTACACTGTTAAAACGCTGTTTAAACGTTTTAAACAACCCCGGGTTGTTCATGTGCCCTGCTTAAACAACCAGTTGGTTGTTTAAGCAGGGCACATGAACAACCCGGGGTTGTTTAAAACGTTTAAACAGCGTTTTCTCTGTGTTATATCAACATTCATAGACAGAACACTCCACACATGCAGCCGTATAGATGCTTGTTTCGGACGTTTTATTTACAACAATTTCATTACTTGCCACTTAACTTTTGGAAATCGGATGTTACTTTGACTGCCCACCCCCCTATAATTCCTTGCCACTACCCCCCCCCCCCCCCCTCACTCACCCCCCCCCCCCCCCCCCCCCCCCAAAAAAATTGTAGAGTCTGGCGCCGCCACTGCTTCTGACCTGCAAACTTCACTAGTGAAAGACGGGATAGTGGTGATGAATATGTAAATGACTGGTGTCCTTATTGTTTAAAATCGTGACACCAAAGGGTCACGGACTGCAGCACGGATCTATATAGGGAAGTATTAAGGCATCCATTTATGGAGACATCCCCGATTATCGCCGAATCTCGACGCCCGATAGCTGATTCATTGTGACGTTCTCTGTGCCACTTGTATTAAATCTGTATTACGGAAACGTGATTCAAGAGAAAAGAGAGTCGATGGAGTGGAAAACGTGAGAGTGTACGAGATTTGAGGCTTTGCAGGACGGAGTGTCTACCGCGGTTGCGGTTACCGTCATTATTTTCTGGGGAGATTCAACGGTTTCCCATTGGGACTTTTTTCTTTTTATGGAAGTCACCCAAAACAAGGCCAAAAGGCACTCTAGGTAAAGGGCTACATCATAGGTGGTGGGGTTGGCCATTTTAGGTTGCCAGCCCTACCACCCTTACAGTTTTCCTGGGTCCAGATCTAAATAGAGGATAAATCTTATAGATGCCAACGAAATTATCCCAATTGTCAGACCTATAGACCCAAGCGGGGTAACTTCCACAGTTGAGACGAACTCACGCCCCCCCCCCCCCTTTTTTTTAAAGGGGAGGGGGGACTAGAGCTATCTCGGTGCTAGGTTGAATTGTACCCGGGCCACCGCAGTTAGAGTTTCAAGAATTGCCAAGACCGGGAAAGACTGGTTCCTTCAAAAGTATGGACATGGTATTCGGTCATTCTTTCGGGCAGTTAGTTGTCTGGTATATGCACATTAAGGTTTACACGTAAATGCATTACGATGTTCTCACCTTTGCAGAAAAAATAGTTTTCATGTCAAGAATGGAAATGAAATCAAATTATTTGATTAATTGATTGATTGATTGATTGATTGATTGATTGATTGATTAATTAATAATATAAATTATAAGAAAAGTGTTAGAGCGCTTGCGCAAGCAAGGGCCAATCAAAGCACACAATACCACTACATGGCTACCGGTCCCATCATGTGTTGGTGCAGTCTATTACCGCGCATGGATAATCTCCGCACGGGAGTCAACCTAGCACGGGACGCCAGGGGTTGGTATGAGGGATATTAGTGACAGCTGTGGGTCTGCGATTTAGAAAAAAAGAAGGCCCATGCACACGGCCCAAAGGACAGGGACGCATAGTGATCAATTTTCAATATATGTTCATGATCAACTTACACATGGCTTCCTGTGCCTTGAATCCAACCTGAAGCACTTACACCAAGAGGAAAGGATGAGAGATGATGGTCAAGGTTAGCGTGCATGACAGGTGCGAATTGAAAGAGATTGAAATACAATAGGGGGGTCTGCATTGCGAGAGATGAATCTAAGGTTTGTGAAACCCATGTGGAAATCTAACTCAAAAGGGTGAGATGAAGTAAAGTCGAATTTGACGTTTTAGTCAGTGCTCAAACTGTCTTCAAAAGGAACATGATCAGAGCGTATTGATTCGGGTGACGTGGAGTTTACCTCAAATTCTTGTATTAAGAGCACGGTACTAGAATTCGCAGGTCATATTCCAACTGCGGTAAATTTTCTTTGCCAATTTCGAAAAAGATAATAATATACACACAGGCACGCGCATGTAGTCAGTCGATTCTCCTCATGGTCGGGCTATTTGATTAGCTATGCCTAATCGATTAGGCTATGTAAAAAAATATATAACATTTTGATCGTATGGCCTCTGTTCAGTGCGTGAGGTATTCGTGAGTGAAGTATGGCATGTGCGTGAGGAGGTCCGTTTGTTGTCTCTTTGCGCTGAGATGGCAGATTAGAATGAGAGACTTTAGAATGTTAAAGATGCCCAAGGTCTGTGGGATTGAAAAGTGCAAAGTCTGGCTTAGATGGACTGAGTGTGCATCTTGACCGACATACGGGAAGGATGGCTAATGGGCCTGGGTTTAGGTATTATGGAGGGGTGGTTGTGCATGGTACAAACGGAAAGATGGAATGGGAAAGATGCGGGTTGGAGTGAGAGATAAGAAGCAGGGAGATAAGAAGATGGGAGGGTGGTTAGCTGAGGAAACTTGACAGGAGAGGAGAGGAAGTGGAGCGATAGATATGTAAAGAAGGCTCCTGCATGATTGTGAGGGAGAGTCTACTAAAGCCGCTGTCGTAATGGTACGGTAGATGGACGTACGAGGTGCGATCAAAAAGTTCCGAGACTGTTCCTGTTGCGAACGAACGGAGCGTAGCACAGTGATGTGCATATAGCAGGTGTAAGCAATAACTTTCGTGAATAAGTATTCAAGTTACATCGCTTGATCAACATCAGCACCTGTGTTACACGCATTTTTGTGGCCACTGGTACATTTTGTACGTGCGCATTTGCGATTTCACCATGGACCTGAAACTTGAACAGATCCAGCACCGTATCGAAGTCTGCGAGGATCAAACTTCATGTTGAGGATCATCAGCGGTGACGAGAGTTGGTCTATACGGCTACGACCAAGAGACCAAACAGCAGTCTTCGCGAGTGGAAGAGCCCGCAGTCTCCAAGACCGAAAAAGGCGCGTCAGGTCAGGAGCGCAACCAAGAGCATTACTCATCGTTTTCTTTGACATTCGCGGGTTTTTTGTGCACCATGAATTTCTCCCCAGGGTCAGACTGTCAACGCTGATTTCTACTGCACCGTTCTGAGGCGTCTGAGGAGAACACTTGGCGCAAACGGCCTGAAATGTAGCGCGCTAGCAATTGGGTGCTCCAACATGACGCGCCCGCTCACAGCGCGTTGAAAACGTGCGAGTTTCTTGCCCGCAACAACACAATCGTGGCTCCCCTCCCCCCCCCCCCCCCCCCCCCCCCCCCACTCGCCGGGATTTGGCTCCCTGCGACTTGTTTCTGTTCCCCAAAATCGAAGTTCAATCTGTAGAGTCGCCGTTTTGACACTGTGGAGGAGATCCAGCGCGAATCACAGATGGTGCTTGACGCGCTTACGGAACTGTATTTCCAGGGAGCGTTCCATGCGTGGCAGGAGCACTGGGGGAGCGGTGTATCGCTGCACAAGGGGACTACATTGAAGGGGATGGCGGCCAGATTTAAATGTGCGGTTTTTGCTTGTTATAGGCGCAGTCTCGGAACTTTTGATCGCACCTCGTACACTGAAAAAACTGCGGTGTTAAATTAGCACCATGTGGTGTTTATATTGGACCACTCGCCCAATATAAACACCACATGGTGTTAGTTTAACATCACAGTTTTTGCAGTGTAGATTTAGGTACTAGAACCAAGGGGTACCACAAGGATGAAAAAGATATCAGAATTCTGTAGGGCCTATACGCAGAGAAAATATACAGGACTGTGATGTTAGTTTTGAACAGGAATAATGTGTAGATTGCCGAAATGTTTTAATGAACGGATGGACGGAAAGTTTTAGGTTGGGAGAGTTTGAAGGAGTGACCGACTAATGGCGAGAAGTTGTTTAGAATGCATATTACATTGTATACACTCAAAAATTCCTATTTCATGCACAAGAGGTAACTTTAATCTGAAATTTAAAGGTGTGATGTAGCATTTGTAGAGCTGACAACATAGTTGTACGCAGTGCTTATACTTTGTGTGATACAACATAATACATGAACTATAAACAAACCTGTGAAAGTTTGAGCTCAATCCGTCAGCTGAGAAAATACTGAAAAAAACATTCTGTTTAAACTGTGGTTTTGCGCACGTTCGCAATGGCATATTTCGATACAGTTTTCTCGAAGAAGACAGCATTTCGGAGGGAAATATTTCTCGGGAGGATTTGATCAGTGCTGGTGTCACCTTTACGAAGTAAACTTGGAGAATGAAACTAATCATTCTGTTGTTTTTGATATCACTATATACCAAGGCTATATCACACCGTTAAGGCATTTGAGGTGATTCAAAATGAGAAGACTTCCCCCATTTGTAAATATATATCATCTGTGGGTCTATAATAGGTCTGAAAATTGGGGGTTTTCCGTGGAATCTGGTGAAGAATCCTCTATTTAGATCATGGCCCAGGAAAACCGTACGGGTGGGGGGTTGGCAATGGATTACCGAAGTCTGACGTCAGTTGGCACGACAACTGGCTCCAAACAAATGGAGATTTCGACTTTTCCTTTGTTAACAGCCAGTCATGCAAACACATTGACACAAAATAACAAAAGTAGTCTGGCTCCAAACATTGCATTGACGTCATCACTTCGGTACTCTATAGCCCTCTGTATTGATGACGTCAGTCAGTGTTTACCGCATGACATTGCAGTTTTCAGTGGGGGGGGGGGGGGGGGGGGGGGGGGTCATCGCTCGACGCTCGTTATATACGTGCTGAATGCGGACGTACGATCGGTTTTCGACCAAAAGACAGTCAAGTGTGCAGTTTTAGCCCTCTCTGTCGTGGAACATAACACCGTCATGAACTATAAAAGATGATTACTGTGCAGGGGGTTTCCTCGGGAGCCACAAGGTCGAAAAATGAGCATGAACAAAATGCTAGTGTTTGTAAAACTCGTATACGAGCTGCGGCGGTGACCCCCATTTCCCCCCGTGATGCATTGCGGTAAACAGTACGTTACATCATCAATACATAGGGTTATTCAAAATGTCGCTAACCCCACCACCTCTGACAGCAACTCTTTACCTGCACTGGCTTTTAGCCTTGTGTTGGGGGATTTCATTTTTGGAAAAAAATATACCACATTAGTTACCTCTTTCGCATGGAAACGTCTAATTCTTCTTCTTTTTCCTGTTTTAAGAAAAGAGTTTATACCACCTTATTATGCTTAGCCACGTCGAACCTTATGCATTCTTGGGGTAGATGGCTCAAGCCCCGTTGCTGTCCCCTTCCCTTGATGCGCCACAGATTGCGGATGAAAAGAGGTAGTTGGACAGCATTACGGCATTAAGGAGCGATTGATGAAAGATAAAGTGAAGGATAATGTGATTGAAAAAACGCAAACAAGCCAGAAGAAATGCGCGTATGAAGGAATGAAGGAAGGAACGAAGCGAGGAGGATGAATATGGAGGAGTGAATTGTGATTGAGTAACTATAGACGTGGGGAATATAACTGTGAAAAAAAACCGTGACCGAGAGGAAAGAAAACTTGTGAAGGGAGAAAGAATGGAGGGGGAAACTGATGGAAATTTTGGATAGACGAAAAATGCATTCGTTTTGTTCAGTGAGGTTTTTAATGTATGAACACAGCGAGGCGAGCAGGCAAGATATAACTCAATAGCTATATCAACAGACGAAGGGTGACGCGTTGTACAGCATTTTCTTAAAGCTGCCTTAAAATTGTATTTTTCGTTTTTATCTTTCTAGGAACTGCACCGAGCAAAGCATTTTTTTGAAGCTGCATGATTATGGTTTCCAAGCACAATCTGCCCATTATCATTGCTTATCAGTCGAGCCTATACCGGTAGTTCACGGGCAATTGCGAAACTGAAGAAAATTAATGAAGTCAAACGCAAAATATCTTTTTTCACTGAGAATTCCAAAAAAAGACATTGTATCTTCTATGACATCAAATTCCGATTCACCGTAGAGACCGGTTCATATTTAACGTGAATGAAAAGCGAAGCGAGTCCGTGACGTCATTCGCGCTTCAAATTCGCCAAAAAAAATTAATTTCAACTACCGCGAATGTTCGTCTTAAATTTTTCATGACGTCAAATTCGTCTCACATTCACATGAAGTACAAACGAGGCGGATTCAGGCGCGTGCTTCAAAGGAACTTGAGAGTTAAACGAATTCGATGAGGTACAAACGGCGACGTATTGTTGTGATGACATAATGAAGCGGCTTCGCTTTCGCATACGCGTAGTATAAAGCCCGGTTCATACTTCATGCGAATGCGAATGCGAAGCGAATTTCATGACGTCAACAGTTGAAGTTTAATTGTGACGTTCTCCGTTACCTTGACGAATTCGCTTCGCATACGCATTCGCATGAAGTATGAACTGGGCTTAAGAACCATCTTTCATGCACATTCCACAAGGTTCTCAGTAATTTTTGAAATGCATTCATGTTAAAAACAAAAGATCAGATTGGTACTTTTCTGCAAAAGTCTTTTGGAAGTAATCTGTGTACTTCATTCAGTTTCGTGTTGGGATTATCCAAAGCAGTTAAAGATAATATACAACATTTGCAAATATCAAAAAACCGAATTATTATGAAATACCTTACTTGACTGTAAGTAAATAATAGTCTCAAGCATCCTGTGAAATCACGCGCACCTGGTGTGCTGTCGTTTTCAAGAATTTGTATAAATTTTTAGCGATTGTCTGATAATTTCCTGACGTCAATAAATTGCTCAATTTTGTCTGAAGTAAGGTCGGGGAACCAGACTACAAGAACAGCATTTTTTCCCCCTCCGTTTTCTTTGTTTTCCCAGCATCTATGCACACAAAACTTTAAACAGGTCAGTGTTACAGTATTTGACTAACCTCCAAATCCATTCATTTCTGAAAATTACAGCAAAAGCAAATGTTCTAGCTTTAAATGTCTGGAAATAAAATTATGTAAGTAGGTTTAGTACACAATTTATTATTTGAGAATAGGTTTACACATCAGGAAGAAGGATTTTGTTTTGTTAATGCTAATTTTGCAGGAGGCCATGTCTATTCTCGTGAAATCATTTTGTCTAGATTGTTCGTTCAACACGGCTGTGTTAAACGTTGGGCAGACCTTTATGAAAAAAGGACTAAGTTCTAGAGCAAAAAGGAGCTCACATGTTCCTGCCGACTAATATAATTATGCATATTTCACTCATGTAACAATGCCGGCCGTATTATGGAACTTACTACAAGCACCTTTTTCAGTCATTGTCAGATGACTAGTTCTAGAATGAATTGGATGTAAATTGCAATGCACGTCTTCTTGCTGAATTTGATCTTCAACCATTACAAAGTCTTAACTGGTATATTCTACTTCGAGTAAGTCATTCTAATCATGTAAGATACACAAAGAGGACTTTTATATTTTTTGAATTTGAATTACTTAAATGTATCTTTGTTGCTTGGTAACAACATGCTAAGTCTAAAGTACTTTTGTATTCAAGTAATTGGTTTATTATTTATCAGCCATTGGCACGACAAAAGGGTTCCTTTTTTTTTAACTGAACTGGAATAAACGAAGTCAAAAAGTGAGTAAATTGGAGTGAGTAGATTGGTGGTTTCTCTTTAATAGGGTGGTCCAAAAAAACCCGAAACGGCATACTTCTGCTACCTTTAGAGTCCAACCATCTGTACCGATGGATGGAGAATCTTCCTAAAAGAAAAAAGATACTAAGACCTCCCGATTCGGTCCAGTAGTTTTTGCTCCAGAGCCTATTTTGTGAAGCAAAGTCGGGGGTCAGTTGGTCCCGAGATGCTATCATCATCCTCTTTTCTGCATGGAACAAATAGCCAAGTGACCCGACTTTGCTTCACAAAATAGGCTCTGGAGCAAAAACTACTGGACCGAATCGGGAGGTCTTAGTATCTTTTTTCTTCTAGAAAGATTCTCCATCCATCGGTATAGATGGTTTGACTCTGAAGGTAGCGGAAGTATGCTGTTCCGTTGTTTTTTGAACCACCCTGTATAGGTTTTCCCGGCTATTTTAAAACGTTTTTCATTCAAATTCAAAGATTCTGATATTCGAATTCGTCCAGCAGAATCTATTTAATGCATTTGCCGATCCAGTAGGGCTATAAGCACCTCGGCAATCACATGCAACCGCACCACACGTCCGTCACTTTTGTCGGACTTTTGTCGAAACCATAGTCGTCTGTGATTGATCAATACGGTACGTCAGGGGGCTGTAATACGTTAATAGATCGGTGTGTTGTGACGGTATCATATGAAAATCAGACTCCTATGAAAATCGGACTCCTTTTCCCTATTATTGGTTAAACCCTCACACGTGACCGGCCACTCTTCTAATTATCTTCACATCGGCATGTGCAATATACTCACAGTGAGCCCGTATTTCATACTGACTGAAATTCACGCTACGACGGCAGTATGAAGTCGGACTTCCTAGGAACACAAACGATAGCATGGGCGGATGTCAATATATACCTAAAATGAATTCTTCTCCGTCTGCTAACGAAAGTCAAAAACACCATGATTCATAGAACCTCGGGTAGCTTCGAGGCTGTCAAAATGAAATTTTAGGGCATAACATGTTTATGTCAAGATGTATATGAATCTCAATGTTTTTGCATGACTGAATTTTGACGTTCAGCCTTTTATCGAGTCACATTATAATATTTATTATACATCGGGCTTTACCTTGAAGGCTGTCTTCGTATGAGAGCGGGTTTTCAGGTATGACTCAAGGAGATTCACAAAAATAATAACAATTGTTAAAAACGTTGACCAAAACATTGGAATACATTGTTAAACATTGGAATACCGTTGCGGAATACTAATATCCTAGAGCGCTATTTTGTTTTATTTCCCGCAAAACGGTCAGTGAACAAAACGTTCTGGGAATTACGTAAATAAATTAAAGTGCTTTGTCTGATTGTTGACAATTTATAAAAGACATTTTGGTGTTAGTAAATTCAAATGGTAGACTGAAACTCGATTACTTTTCACCTATAGACCATCCATAGACTTACTATATAGATGGTCTGTCGCGATAATATCCAACATTATGCCTTCGGGACTTCCGCACTGCAATTTCATCATAAGGTGTAACCTATTTAGATAACCTTTCCTTCTGCAAAAAAAGCAAATATATGCAGTAATAAAGTTGAGAGCTGTTTTGCTCTGGTGTTACGACTGATTGGCTTATCGTCTCAGGCGAACCTTCATAAATTAAGCAGATTTGCTCACAGTTTACGCCTTACCGTTTGAATGTCATGCGCACCCACATTTCAAACAAAAGCACCATAGCCTAAGCGTCATTCTTGAGGGCAAAACCTTTTTTCGAGACCGCTTTGACAATCCAATCTTGCAAGAGATATTCACTACCCGGGGACTCGTTTCTAATCGCGATTACTGGATGCCGGTTTCCCCTTGGTCCAACCATAGACCTTGCTCTATGGTCCAACCTCCCCACTCCCCTGTAAACACTGTTTTCTCTTGCTTGTCTTATAACCCCGGGCAGGAATCATCGTTGCACGTCTGCCAAGGTTCCTCATCTTGTTAGCGGAGCTGGCGGGCTGTCTTGGCCCCCCTCAACCCCGAGCGTTTGTTCCCTGCTTACAGTTAAATCCTCTTGCGCGCTCGATCGTGCGAAGGGAGATGGGGCAAACACTTAGACTTTAGCCGCGTCAAAACCTCGACCGGAGCTCTTAATCAAATTAGCCGCGTTTTTGAACATGCAGATAGACATGATCGGGGTAGCAGGGAGCTTATATTTGTAGCGTATATACACGGGGCTTATGAGAGGGGTTTACAAGAGGACGGGCCGGCCGTGAAATTAAGCCAGGCCAAGGTAGATACGCGGCATAAATACTTGATGGTCAAAGCACGGTATCTGGATTTGTTCTTACCTGAAATTTTATTTTGGTTTATATTAAAATTCGCAAAAAAAATCATTTACACTTTGGCAACCGGGAGATTAAATTGCAATTGCAATACTGTAAGTTACTGTATTAAAGTTACTGTAAACACGTTTATATTTAACTGTCGTTTTTCATAAATACTTTTCTATTGTCAGGTTACTCGTAGTTTTGCATGCATATAAACTCCTCAAAAAAAGTTCGGAAACTCAAGTTTGACAGACGATTTCTCTCCTGTTTCCAACTCCTGTTCCTTGAATTTGGTATCATTGGAAAGCCCTGTTATTCTTCTTTACAATGATGTGTCATTTGTTATGATTAAGCAATTGGGGGATGTGCAGCACAGCTGAATATGGGAGTGGGTGTAAAGTGAAATGTTACAAAATGCATTGCTATTGTCCAAAAGTGTATTGACTCTTGCTGTTAGGAGTTTGGAGGATTGGTGTGTCTGGAATGATTCTCTGCTTACTAACCAATATTTAAAGGTTGTAAGCCATAAATGTGCGGGAAAAGTTTAGAAATCCACATGGCCTGTCACAATAAATTGCCTCCGGGATAGTAACTCTGTTGTTAATGTGCTTGCGTTTCAAACAGAGTAAAACAATGTCATTTTCTGCACTCAAACACCCAGTAATGCTCCATTAGTAACAAGGAGTCTCTCTTGCAACACTCTATCACTAACAAAAGAAAAAACAAGACGTAAGAAAAGTCTTCTTTTTTTCTGGTTTAATCATTGAACAGTTTCTTCATTGAACAATGTTAAGTCAAGAGCCTCAGTAGCGGTTGGACGATCCGAATGCAGCCACAACAGCCTGGCACCTCCTCCTCATACTGTTCACGAGCCGGCTCACACGTTGCTGTGGGATGGCGTCCCATTCATCAATCAGGATCTGTTGCAGATCTGTTGCACATTCCCATCCTCCAAGCAAAAGGGGAATGCACTGTACGACAATATAGCAATGTATTTTGTAACATTTCACTTTACACTCGCCCCCATATTCAGCTGTGCTGCACATCCCCTAATTGCTTAATCATAACAAATGACACATCATTGTAAAGAAGAATAACAGGGCTTTCCAATGATACCAAATTCAAGGAACAGGAGTTGGCAACAAGAGATAAATCGTCTGTCAAACTTGAGTTCCCGAACTTTTTTTGAGGAGTTTATTTGGGGCAAAATTTGAGACTACATTGCCTGATATCGATTTTTAGCCAAGACTTTTCATTTTTACGGAAAAGTAGCTACATTTTGATCTTATATCTTTAAAAAGGCAAACATGAAAATCAACAGTTAAATATGAACGTGTTTTTAACAAAGTAGGGGAAAAATCCAAACTGCAAAATTTACATAAAATATCCCTTCCTTTTTTTTGCTAAACAAAAAAGTGCTATTCAACACATTAATTCATGCATGAATGAATCACGCCATAAATGGCAGCGCAACGCACGTTTAGCATATTTAGCTCTTTACACTGAGAGCCTCTTTTACAAACCCTGAAGTGCACATCGGTGCTATTTTCGTCAGTTTGGAATTCGTCTATACGCTATGCGCATTAAAAGGGTTTGTATTTCACGGAGTCCGAGTTTTACGCGACACTTGGAAAAACGAACAAATACCGCCATGCTGGCGGCTGTTGTATATACAAAGGCTTTTATTGACGAATTTGTCAAACACAAATTACTGAAAGTCAAATTAAAAAGTCGTATCCTCATTGAGTGACCCCACAATGTCGCTTTCCAGGTTGTATCGTAAAATTGGGTGTCATCCCTGGCTATACGTCATTCTGGGCTTATGACTTCTGACTAGCGCCCACCCGATCAAAGATACTGACAATTTGGGAGAGCGCCAACATAGGGCAAGATAGCTCAATTGGTAGAGCGCCGGTAAGGTAACCCGGAGGTCGCAGGTTCGAATCCCGCTCCTGCCAGTTTTCTTTGTTCACCTTGAACATTTATTCAAATTTCCTAGTCAGTTTCCCTTGTGGATTGTTTGACTAATTACTGAAGTGTTAGAAAGCTAATGAAGGGATACAAGATAAAGATTAGCACGGTCACTGAATATAGGCCCTATATTTTTATTCTGGGAATCCAAATTGAAAAGCACGCCGGCGGAATACCATCATACATTCATTGATCGAGCAACGCTGTATTCTCTTCATTTCTGAACAACATTATACAGGAACGAATTTAATGGACATTTCAATGCCGGCCTTCGGGAACCTCTTTGCGGGTTGGGGGATTACTGGTCGTTTATGCATAAAATACCTAACGAAGGACGCCTCACGAGAACATTTAGATGCGTAAACCTTGTTTGGCTGTCCAGCATAACATGAAATCTTTCTTTAATATGAAGACGAAACATATTTTGTTTCGTAAAAGAAGAAATGGGCTGTATTTATTAAATACTTTCCCGACCTCGGGTTCTTAAGACTTTCTTCTTTTAGCTTTACGCTATAATTTGGGGAAGTGGTAAAAATTTTAGAGCCAGGATCATTTGCCTTTAAATTTAGAAAACGTTGTTGAAAACAATTTGGATATGTTCGAAGTTTCAGATGTCGGGGGTGAGATTGGCCGAAAATGAAAAATCCACGAAATCTGTGTTTGGGGTCGCCTTGGACCCCAGAGGAACGAAGGGCCGGTCTTGCATTTGCCTAAAGGCACTCCTTAAAATAACCGTTACTATTGGTCTACAGGCCTATCCACTTTACAGCTAAAAACACATTCTGTTATAACAACTTGCGAATTCTAAATTTCAAAAGAGATTTTTTGTTTACTTCTGAAATCAGTAAAATCCCTGACAAATCTCACCCCTGAGATGTTTCAGCAAATTTCCTCAGTAAGATATGGGGAGGTCACTTGATGAAGGGGGGGGGGGGGGGGGGGTGCGACAACCGTCAGAGAGAACCCAGCCTGCTATAAAGCAGTAAAAGATGATAATGCAGAAAAAAAGGACAGGCTACGGGGGGGAATATAAACCTGATTAAATTCAGGTCGAGTGCGTTTCGATTTCGAAAATGTCTGGGTTAGCCGTTTATTTGATCGAACTTCAATTTGGCGTACGCGTTCGAAATGGGGGTGCAGCGTATAGCCCGATTAATACTTGAGCTATCCATTCAGACGTATAAAGCTCAATTCTGGTATACAACCATGCACGTTTCAATGGAGTATCGCTGCACATGCGCAATGGAGCTTCAGAATCTGACGTCATATAAATCTTGTTCTATTTGTCGTGCGGTGCACAATTTTCAGATTATGTGCCATTATGGGTCAATTGCCCTATAACCCTAACCCTAACCCAGCCAAATTCGTGATTAAAGCTGAAAACAACAAACGCGAATTTTTGTTTCCAAAGTTGACCTATGATTTATAACATCACACTGCACATGCGCAATACAGATGCAACCACCAGAATTGCGCATGTGCAGCGATACTCCATTGAAACGTGCATTGTTGTATACATAATTGAGCTTCATTTTTTAAAATTAATGTTTTGTTAAACATTTATATGTACATCAATGTATTTGTTTTTTAAAAAGATCTCATAGGCCCTACCCATTGTGCACATGGGTCGAAGATGTAAATAAACTCTATACGTCTGACTGCATATATATATTTTGAATACTTACAGCAGTGTCAATACACAGTCTACCCTCAGTCAAAAACTTTATACACTGCAAGAAATGAGGTGTTGGAAATGAACTATTTAGTCCAAAGTGTTCACTAAACGTAATCTCATACTTCAATTAACTCCTTCAATACTAATGATCCAACCCTTAAAGTCATTCTCGGCACGTGTTCGGGCGTGAAACACCTCCCGTCAGCCCGCATGATATGGACATAACACAATTTTAATGATGTATGAAGTATTTCCCATGAAGTAGCCTAATGTACCCCCTCTTCAGAGCGCCCCCCACCCCCCCCCCCCCCTCCCCCGCAAGGTCCTATAGGCCCTTCCTCACCCCCATTCTGATCCCTCGTCGCTCTACTTGTCAGGGCCTCTGCTTTCCGCATCAAAGTGTCTCCAAACGGGATTCCATTGCAACCACATTCTTTAATCGACAAACAGAAGTCGGTACTATACGGTGTGAGTATAGGATCTGCACGTGTTTAAGATTAATGTAAGCATCTGCAAAACTTCCATGCCACATTCTTTAATCGACAAACAGAAGTCGGTACTATTTAATGTGACACGGTGTGAGTATCTGCACGTGTTTAAGATAAATGTGACTGGATATGGGAATAGAGTACCGAAGCGATGACGTCAATCAATGCAATGTTTGGAACCAGAATACATTCTAAACTGCATGTGTTTGGAACCATTGCCGCGGCAACTGACGTCAGACTTCGGTACTCTATTACAGGCTTGACAAAACTCGCCGATCTATCGGGTCGAAGTCATCTAATGTCACAATCTGGCTTTTGTGACACTTTGGCCTCGGGTTGGTACAACCAGTCGCATTTCTTTATTATTGGGAGACCATCGGCACCAAAATAGGCAAATACTCAATTGTAGACTGCTTGTACAGTAATCGGAGGTCGCAGGTTCACACCCCATTCTTGTCAATGTTCCTTATTCACTATAAATATTTATTTAGATTTATTTCAAATGGTAAAAACACAACTGGATCTTTGAAATCGCAGGTAAGAGCATGTCTTCAAGCACTGGCTTTATTGAGGTCTCTTGTCAGTCAAATCGTATATAGAACAATAACAGGACCGCAGATTATGCCACAAAAGGTGAGAGACATCATGGGAAATCTAAAAATAAATCGATGACTGCCAAACTCAAATCTCTGGTGAGCTCTGCCGAGAGAGTCAACAACATTTTTGTTAATTATTTAAGCACACAAGATATGGCAAACAAGTTCACAAGCCATCCGAAAATAAGTAACAGAAGAAGCAAGCATGATATATAATGTGTAGGCCTATTGCCGATGGCGATTTGCCTATGGATCGCAGTGAGCGGACAACTAGTCCGGGCCGCTCGACTGATCATCACCGGCACGGTGCCGGATGTTCCGTGGGGCGCAGGCTCGGTCTTCTCGGCCCAGGAAATCGAAACGTTGCTCGGGTGCTCTGGTACACGGTCCATCCCCTGGGCATGCAAGCTAATAACGGCGAGCCAGAACTAGGAAAACATCTCAATTATTAACCGGAGCGCAGGGTGAGGATTTTATTCGGCAGGCGACTCTGGAAGGTTATTGAGGTCGCGATTTTAGAACGGCAGAAAGACTCGTTGAATGGGCCTCGTACGCATTCCTATTCTCGCAAACATTTGACCATGGTTGCTGTATCGGCAGATTTAAACAAAACCAAACCTAACCGGAAACCCCGTTTAAAGTTTAATTAAATATAATTAATGTTTCATTTTTAAAGTGAACAAAGAAACTGGCAGGAGCGGGATTCCAACCTGCGACCTCCGGGTAACCGTACCGGTGCTCTACCAACTGAACTATCTTGCCCCATGTTGGCGGTCTCCCAAATTGTCAGTATCTTTGTTCAGGTGGGCGCTAGTCCAGCTTGACTTCTGACTAGCGCCAACCCTAACAAAGATACTGACAATTTGGGAGACCGCCAACACAGGACAAGATAGCTCAGTTGGTAGAGCGCCGGCACGGTAACCCGGAGGTCGCAGGTTCGAATCCCGCTCCTGCAAGGTTCTTTGTTCACTTTGAAAATGTATTAAAATGTACCTAGTCAGTTTCCCTTGTGGATTGTTTGACGAATTAAATATAATTAAACTTATTTTTTAATAGCTCTATTGCGAGCGCGACAACACAACCGTAAGTTACAATACGTTGACTTAAAATATTGGCTCTCGTCAACTTTTGTGCAGTGTTGCCACGCGCTTTTTATTTGAGCAAAAGAGGGCGCATTTGTTTTTTAGTGGAGAAAAAAACTGAAATTCTCATAGCCGGTGTCCAGATAAATTTTAATCCTGTCATCAAACATCGAGTATATATACATCATGTACTATTATTCATTCAGTCTATAGTATACAAATAATGAATGTTTATCAGTGCGATGGTAAGAATAATTTCATGAGGTGACAGATGGCATGTCACCGAATGAAATTATTCTCACCATTGCACGAATGTGAAACATTCATTATTTGTTTGTTTTATACAACGCCTGAATAAATCCGACAGATTGCATGCATGGATTTCTTTGTGTAACGTTACAACGTGCCGTTTACCTTCTCAGTCCCGCATAAAACCGCGACAAAAATTGTCGAGTTCCGAATCAGTTAAAGCTTCAATTGTTGTTCCTGCGTGTCTTGCAAATTCATCTAATCGTTTCACTGCATATTTGATTTGTCTCTTTGTATTTGGAGCGTCAGCATCGCCTACGAGTTCCAATATGTTGTGTGAATGACAGCCCTGTTGTAGCGCCACCAATAGTGACCGTGAAATTAGGGAAGTTCTTTTGGTTCTATCAATGAGCGCGCACCGTTTGATAGAACCACGTGATAGAACGTTTTGGGCGGTGCGGGTTCGCGTCGTGTGATAGGCCGAATAATTCAATGCACGTGATCGACGATCCACCAATCGGATGGCTGGGATTTATTCAGGTGTTGTATAATATACAAATAATGAATGTTTATGAGTGCGATGGTAAGAATAATTTCATGAGGTGACAGATTGAATGTTCCATTCCACGAGGCGAAGCCGAGTGGAATGGCCGAATGGGACATTCCATCTGTCACCGAATGAAATTATTCTTCCTGCGTTTCTTGCAAATTCATCTAATCCTTTCACTCCATATTTGTTGTCTCCTTGTATTTGGAGCGTCAGCATCGCCTACGAGTTTCAATATTTCGTCGTCTGTTAGGAGAACAAACCGCGTCAGTTCGGGAAACTCGGCCGCCATGTGTGAATGACAGCCCTGTTGTAGCGCCACTATAGTGACCGTGAAATTAGGGAAGTTCTTTCGGTTCTATCAATGCGCGCGCACCGTTTTGGGCGGTGCGGGTTCGCGTCGTGTGATCGACGATCCACCAATCGGATGGCTGGGATTTATTCAGGTGTTGTATAACATACGATAGCAACAGGTTTCTACTGGGGAATAATCCAAATCAATCCCTATCGAAAAGTCAAATTAGAGATCGGTATCAAATCAGCAAGCAACTATGATCCAATGATCAATAATCAATCAATGAAGCAACCCATATCAAGTTATCAATCAAGCAAGCAGTAACCCAAGTCCGCTATATACATATACATATACATATTCTCATCCTTATGAAATTGATTTTATTTTTTCATTTATCGCAAGAGAATATGCAAATACACTAAATGTGTAATCAGTCCAGACAATCAAAATGGCTCACAATGTATGACGGATCCAAGCAAAAGAAAAGAGGCTTATTACGGCCACTGCTGCCATTAATTTGACCATAATTTCGCCAATAATTTCGCCAAACACTAATCATCAGTTCTTGTATTAACGATCATGTCTGGCAGAAAAGTATCGGCAGCCTAGAAAAAAACACTTTGCTGACAGGTGCCGTCATATCCGAGCTAGACCACTGCTCAGCCAAACCCTACTTGGGGCAGTCTCGGCACGTGTGCAAGGCACTGCAATCTATGCTTTATAATAATAAATTTGATGATCCACATCATCCAAGTGGGACACGTCCGACTAGGAATGGCATTTCTCACATCAACTGCTTCTTGTTGACCAAAGTCTCTGGGCAATGTTGACTTTCACAACAATAACACTGGCTAACTTCCTTGGCCTCCCCTGCTTCTTGTCTTTAAATGTCATGACCCTTGACCGTACTTTGATGATGTCACTGCTATATTTAGGTTATTCGAAGTCTTGCGTTCATAATACTTCTTTCCCGGCCATTCTGATCACCACAGCATCTAATAGGGAAGACACACCAAGCTCCTCTTCCTGGATTTTGTACACCTTTCGAAAGAAAAGAATTTTGCAATAAGGTTTCGATCACTGAACCAAAGGGTTACTCAAACGAATATCTGGCTTATCATCATTAGATACTTTAATAAAAGAAAAAAATTATTATCTTTTGTGAAAAAACAGGATGTTATTATTAAATGTAGTGTACACGATTGGTAATCCTCCAATTTTTTTTTACTGAATTATTACGAAATACCTTACTAGACTAAGTTAATAGTAGTCTCAATCATCCTGTGAAATGATGGCACCAGGTGTGCTGTCGTTGTCAAGAAAAGTCGAAATATATATCGTTTTCCAACGATTTCCAGCTGGAAATCGTTGGAAAACTGCCATGTAGCCGTTAGTCAAGGCGCGTGTGGCTACCCGGACAAGTGGCACGCCCCGGACATGATGGCGCCATGGCATATCCGGAGCGTGACACGCGGCCAGATAGCCACACGGGCCTTGACTAAAGGCCATCATCCGCCCGACGGTTGAAAACGAGCGCCGTTTTTCTCGCCATCCAACAACGCAAAACTTTGAACAGGTCAGTGGAACGATATTTCCTATAAAATACTAACCCCCAAATCCGCCCATTTCTTAAAATTGCAACAATGACCAATCATGTACACTGCCTTTAAATGGCCAACTGCCTTTGTGTCTGTAGATAGTGTGACAACAATATGATCATTATAACCCCACAATAGTCAAGTAAAACACACAACATAAAAGTCTTATTCTTATCTATTTTTTAAAGCCGTAGAGCGGACAATAAGCTAAAATCTATGCAGAGTCTAAACCATACATTTCTATAGGAGCCGGAATTATTATTTGTATTCCAACCATGATACAATAAGATACTTTTATCAGAGAATTCTTTTGTTTTTCTTTGTTGAAATCATAATTAAAGAGAAGTAGATTTTTTTTTATTTTTGTTCATTAATATAACTTTATAGTTGTTGTTTTTTAATTAAATTATGAATATTTGTGAATTTTTCATTTATATCATTTTTATACTATTTTTGACTCTTTATGTAGCTATTATTATTTGTTTACTTATTTATTTGTTTTTGGCGGGTACGACTGGATATATTGGTGTTTGTTATTGTCTTATTTCTAGTTTTATTGGGTTTTTTTTTGTGTGGCTTTTTTTTTTTTGGGGGGGGGGAGAACAACCAGCTCCACCCCCCAAAAAATGGCTTTGAATAAATCACCTGTTTGATAAGGCATTCATCCATGAGAGCACCAAGCTCATCAAACCTAATGGCAGATCCCTGCACAACTCTCTCCACTGTAATCATCTTGGCCATAGTGTCATCATCCACGGTAACTACCAGCAGGCCTGTATCCTCCTGAGACAAGCCAAACCTTTTGAACGATGCGCTGATCTGAGACGGAGAGAAGAGGCCAGCAAATAATAGGACTTCATTTTTATATTGAAAATCATCACTATGTACGATAGCAAGTGGTGGGGTGAATTTTTTTGTTTTTTTCAACCAAAACCCTGTCTGCTTCAAGCCTGGTTCACACTTCATGCAAATATGAGATCAACTTCAATTTGACAGGGTATGTGTGAACGTCAGAATGAAACCACACTTTTGACCCGCTCTACAAAAAAGGGTATTATGTCGCACTATGTGAAAACACACACAGGGCTGTTCTATGTGAAGCGGGCGAACAAATCTTTACATACATGTATGTGATTTCCTTGTTTTGGGTTTATTGGCTTCTACATGTATTGTATCTATATTTTCATAATTTATTTTCAGAAACATTAATATTGATGAATAAAGATGAACAAATTAATGTTGGTAGAAATTACTTCTATCTCATTTCTTTGCACTTTTTGTGTTGAAAGGGCTATATCTCTAAACGCACTGTTAAATTGGAAAATATGAGTATACAAACGTCAAGATATCTTGAGAACACAAAATGCCACAGGTGTCAAACCTACACCAAATTAAAGCTCAGGATGTGACACATTCAACTATAAATGTATATAACTCGTTTATGCAAATTTTGCGACATATCCATTTTTGTAGAGCCGGTCACAATTGACAACGTCATGAAATTCACTTTGCTTTCGTGTAAAGTCTGTGTTTAAACCGGACTATAGGTTATGTATTCCCCAATCAATTCAAGAAAAGTTAGTCTAAAAATTCTCCATCTGGGACGTAATTTGAAAAGCTGAGTGGGAGGGGGTGGGAAGGGGCTAGTACTATATCTGACTCTCAGTTGGCATATTTTCCAACATTTATTATACAGCGAGCCACCTTTCAATCCATATAATGATGAACTGCACACGGCAGTTTGGGGACGTGAGTTGCACTCACGGACAGTGGAAGTTACCCTGCCTGGGTCTATAGGTCTAAAAATTGGGATAATTTCTTTGGCATCTATTGTTATCTGTTGAAGAATTATCCTCTACATTGTATTTAGATCTGGGCCCAGGAAAACCGTAAAGGTGGTAGGGTTGGCAATTCAAAATGTCACTAACCCTACCACCTCTGATAGTAACCCTTCACCTAGAGTGGCTTTTAGCCTTGTGTTGGGTGATTTCAATTAATGAAAATAAAAATTAAAAACTGCAGGAAAAAACACTGGTAATCTCTGTAGCCTTATATCCATTAACCCTAACATCAAAATACTACTTGAGTAAACTGTAGTATGCAGTACTTTTACTACACTGGCCTTTGAGAATTGAGTAGTATTTTGTAGTACAGTGTACTGTACCCCAAGTGAATGCCTAGGGCGTTAGGGTTAAACAATGGCCACAAACCATCTTGGGTCATCAAACTTTTATTCCCTTATATGGGGTAAAGGAGTGGAGAGCTTAAATCAATTCTTTTAGTTAGAAAATAAGGAAAAACCGGAGGAGGGCAACTGGAAAGGTCTATGTCTGACGTTTGTGTGAATATGATCTCATTGATGTGGGAATGTGAACAGCTGTTTTTCTTTCACACCGACACACAACGACCCCACTTACATTGTTTGTCGGGGACAAGTTGAAGAGGACCTCTGAGTTAATATTTCTTGTGTGCATCTTGAGTCCTCTTGTCTTGATATGCAAAGCTTTATTGACGGCAACCAAGACCTGGAACGGATCGACAATCTACAACCAAAACCAAACAAATTAGAAATTGGTTTTAATATTTGGGTAAAATATACACAGCATGTTTTCAACGTTGTTGATACAAAGAATATGGCCTCTGTTTGAAGATTCATTTTAGAGATCCAGAGGCCTTCTGTTTTGTTTTTTTAGTTAAATTTTTATTTTTTTTAAATGCCCCCGGCTACTGGAATGTGGTTCAGAAGTGATGATGACATCAACCACCAGTCAAATACATTTAGAAAAGTGCAGATAAGTGACTTAATTCAAATAAAAATGAAGAAACAAAACCCTTTCTACATGTTATAGTATAAACTGCATCCAGTGGGGGGGGGGGGGGGCAAATAGAAAATTTGGTTGAAAAGGTGATCCCTTTTATTTTGTTTGATTTATTTGTTTGTTTTGTTTAATCCCCCCCCCCCACCCTTCCTTGTTGGGGGTCAAAGTCAGGGCTGTAATCAAGTACATCACAAGTCCCTGCAAGTCCATCACAAGCACTCCAGTCCTACATGTAGTTCCAATCACAAGCTCTTCAAATGAGCTTTGATAAAAGGCATTCCTTTGTCATTTTTCATCCAGTTACTTGTGACCGGCTTTATGAAAGGACTTCTGACTGGACTTGCGAAAGGACTTGTGAAAGGACTTGCAGGGACTCGGCTACATTTCTGGTCAAAGTACATGTGTACCAATTATGAAGCGGTAGCTCTTTCAATTTCCAGAATTTAAAAGGGAGATGTTACATTTTTGGTAAAGCTTACTGAGACGATGGGTACTTTTCCCATTTTAAGTCTAGTGCGGACAGCCTGGGACGTTTTCCTCTGTTACTTTTCCTGAGTCCAGCGGTTACTTCTACTGGGCAACTGCTGCCCAGGAAAACTGACCAGGTAACTTTTCCCGAGACGATAAGTCTAGTGCGGACAGTGTGAGTCGGTAAAAGCGGCCGGCTCAGGAAATAGTACATTTTGCTCGAGCGCGAGGTCAGGCATGCTACACAGGGACACCACGCATGCACTTTGCATTGTTTCACCGTGGTGCGGCACATGTGGCAAGTTTCCAAATTCCAGTGCGCGAACGGTTCCTCTTTTGTTTTGGTCGCAGTCACGGCAGATATTATTATTGATACAGTCGGAAGTTTGATTGGTGCTACCAGTTTATCATTCCCAGATGATAATGAAGGACGTCAATGTCATGTCTTACAATTCCTCCATGGTCTTTACAATGAAAGAAAGTACGACAACGGATGTAAACGTCACGCAAAGCGCCCTCATGAGTTGTTATACTGACAGCTCGGTTACTTCGACAGTGGTCACATTTGACTATTTTCCATTTTACCATCGTCTCGGTAAAACCTTCCAAAAAAAAGTCCAGTGCGGACACGGCTTTACATACTCAAATTACCCATACTCCTATTTCTCACAGAAGGTGCTTCTATAGCACAATCAATAACAAGTCCCTTGTCCTGTTTGTTTCACACGAATCTGGATGGTGATCAGTGATCCAGCCGCTGGTTCGTTCCAGATCCATCCATTAGGCGGAATCTGGTGTGTGAACCAACGTACAGATTACTGATCGCAATCCGAATTCGTGTGAAACAAACAGGCCCCAAGATCTGAAGATTACAATCCACTGATCCAGCAGACTAACGACCCGTTATTCCTTCCTCCATGGTTATACCATTTTGGGAGACAGGAGGGTCGCATCAATTTCTCCAGCCGTGATGCTCTTCTTAATTTCGTCCACATTCTTCACATCTTTAAACAGTGCAATGCACACAACGGTCTCGGGAAATAGCTCTAATTGAAACTTGACTGCATGTTCAGATGTCGACATGGTTTACATCAATTATCCTAGCTCATTGTCACTAATGTCAGCAGAACTCACCGAAATGACTCGGTTTTTCCAAACGCCGCATAGTCAGGTACCACCTTTTATAATGAACCGTTTGAAGAAGAAGTCTAGGTTGCCAGACAGGAAATCAAAATGGCGGCGCCCATGAATTTCGTCCTGGTAATTGTTCTCTCCATCTTTTTTGCTGTTACTTCGGTGGTGTTCTACCAAGTGAATAAAATACAGCCAGAACCGTACATGGATGAGATTTTCCACATTCCCCAAGCCAAGAGATACTGCAATGGCTCGTTTAGTGAGGTAAAATGGATTATTATAACGGTGCATTGTGGCTGTGCATGCGCGCGCGCGCGAATATGCATTGCATTATATTGCCTACTGGGGTGCGTTTTGGCGGTCATAACCTAGTCCGAGTAATTAACTTGGACCATGGAGGTACTACCTCCATGCTTGGACCCTCTATCGCCTTTTTTAACATTTGGACATGATCTAGCGATTAGTAGGGTCCAAGCAAATTGTGTGCCGTCGGCTTTGGATTAATAAAATTTGTCTCAAGACCCAACATTCAATTGTACTATTCATAAAACAGTCGTCGGCATACAGCTTGTCGCACATGCGGGCATGTGCCCGCGCAGGGGTGACGTCATTAGGTCGAGGGGTATTAAATGATTTGAACTCTACGACAGCGAAAAGACATGTCTTACGGGTGTCTCTGTGAATTGAACGGTAAATTTCACTTATTAGTCGGATGGTAAGTAAACCCTAAAATGGAACTCCACTTGTACCGTGGGTAGCGTATCTGGTATTTTGGTGGCCGTTTTAAGGGTGAAATCTGATGTTGTTGTTGGGTCTTAAGACAAATGTTATTAATCCAAAGCCGACAGCACACAATGTAAACAATCTGATTACAATTCTTAGATTAAATTTCATCCTTTGAAACACATTTTTTAATATGTGGTCAAGATCGAGAGCTGATATTACATACAATGTATATACACTAAATATTGTACTTTTTGTATAATTGATGTATTACCGTCTTTATTTTTGTGTTGATTTTAATTGACAGTGGGACCCAATGATAACTACTTTGCCAGGCCTGTACCTAGCTTCTGTCGGACTACTCAGACCAATTACAGAGCTGATGCAGGTAGACATGCCCAAGATGTGCACAGCCATCATGCTGCGCTCAACCAATGTGCTGTTTGCTGTGGGTAACCTGTACATGCTGTATGCTCTGATCATGAGAATTCACAGACATGACAAGGTACAATAATATGCAGACCCATTCTCACAAAAAGGGTCGGAGGTTGTCTTTCTTATACATTGGCTTAGTAAAGCTACATGTAAAATCCTAATTTTTCAGAATCACAATCGGCTACATGTAGTCAAAGTTCAATTTCTCCAACAGCAGAGTCTACAATATGCCAGTTCGGTATTTCAACTGGTATGTGCACAATGACATATTATCCCGAATGACCCACGTGACCTAATGCGCGCATGTGAACGCAAAAGGTGGTCGCACAACGCGCACGTGTTAAATTCAATCAGAATGGGCGTTCGCGTCATCACATCGCCTGACATTGCATCAGCAATTTCATCCCGAATAACCTTTAATCTTTAAGATACCGAACTGGCTTATTGGTGTGTATATTGTTACTTTTATGTTGCCCGAACTACAGGTACATGTGGAGAGGAAAACAAGGTACAATATCAAGGGCCAGTGGGTGGGTGGGGTGGGGGGGGGTTGACATTCATTAGGATTAAACCTGTTGAATATCAATCTACTGATGATTCAATTGCTTATTCTACGCAGCTGACAGAAATCGTAAATTTTTCTTTTACATTTATCATTTTCCAGGCATCTCATGGTTTCAAGCCACTTCTGACTGCAGCATCGTTGGCCCATCTACCCGTCCTGTATTTCTTCACGTTCCTCTATTACACAGATCCCGGTTCCACCTTCTTCATCCTCATCATGTATTTGTTTAGTCTCCATGGAAACCACATCATGGCTGGCCTAATGGGGGCCCTCTGTGTCCTCTTCCGCCAGTCGAACATCATCTGGGTGGTCTTTACGGCGGGGGTGACGTTTGTGAGAGAGGTCGAGGGTGAGAGGGGTAGGAAACAGGGCCCAGATGCGGTGAACGACTTTGGAGCGATCCTCTCCTCAATCAAGAAGTCTCTGCTGTACCTCCTCAAGATCTCCCAAGTGGGTAGCTTGATACTCATCCTCTGGCCTTACGGGGTCGTGGCAATCGCTTTCCTCACCTTCTTGTTTGTCAACAAAGGGATCGTGGTCGGGGACAAAAGTCACCACGAGCCCTGCTTGAATCTCCCCCAGCTGTGCTACTTCATGATTTTCACAGCATTCTTCGCCGCGCCCTACATGGCGTCTCCGTACAGCGCGATCAGATTTCTGAAGGCCTGTCTGAAACGCCCGCTGACTTACCTAACCCTGACTCTCTTGGGACTGGTGGCTGTACACTACCTGACATACGTCCACCTATACATCCTGTCAGACAATCGCCACTACGTGTTCAGCATCTGGCGCCTGTATCAGCGCCATCATCTCATCAAGTATGCTCTGGTCCCGGTGGCGGTATACGTGGACTGGTGCATGCAGGATAACCTGCCCTCCTCTAGTAGCTTGTGGAGACTCGCCTACTTTGTCTGCGTGGCGGCCGTCACTGTGCCACAGAAGCTACTGGAGCTGCGGTACTTCATTGTGCCGTACCTGCTGTTCAGGGTTCACATGCCGCTGCAGCCCTACTGGAAGATCTGCCTGGAGCTACTCCTCGGTGCCGCAGTGAATATCGCCTCCCTGTACCTCTTTCTTGAGAGACCTTTTGTCTGGGAGGGCACTCCAGGTCTGCAGAGGTACATATGGTGATTGGCTGAGGAATTTTTAAGGACTCATAATTCTTCAAGATGCATGTTCTAAAACAAAGTGCTCAAATGTGCAGGTACTATTGTTTAGTGTTGATGATTAAGTAAAAAAAAGTCTACTTCACCAAATTTAACTGTATTAACCCTGCCAGATGCATCAGAGTGCATAGTTTGTCACATTGACTTGGTGCCGAGTGTAGCAAAGTGGAGCTGTCAGCACAGATGCACTGTGCTGCGTCTGGCAGGGTTGTTTAAAGAACATTGTGTATGTGTCAGAGACATTTTTTGTGTCGCCTAAACGAATGTTTTGGGGGCACTCACCAGTCATGAATTCTGTCTGTGTGGCCCGTGTGGGCCGTGTGGGCCGTATGTTAAAGTTTTAGGTCGTTTTTGCTCTCATTTGGTGTCATTTGAAAAGTTGAACTCCAATTGGAACCCAAATGTGGGTTATACATGTAACCTTCATATGTTAATGAGGTCAAAGGTCATCTGAGGTCAAGTTTTAAAATGAGCTAAACATGTAAAATTGGCCCCATTTGAAAAGTTGAAGTCCAATTAGAATCAAACTTGAGCCTTAGGTGCAACATGGAAACGTTTATATGATGTTGATGTTAAAGGTCACATCAAGGTCATTGGAGGTCCAGTGGTAAAATAGGCTTAAAATGTAACATTTCTCTCATTTGAAAAGTTGCAAATGCGATGCAGTGACCAAATAAAGGCGACACGTGTGATCCACGGATCACCTTGTTTAAGTGTAAAAATTGAATTTTGAACATAAAATTCCAGTTCATCTTAAAAAACATACATATATAAGTGGAATTTTCTGTTGTTTATTGTCATTGCTAGACCATCCCAGACCGCAGTAGACAGTGGAGATATACATGTAAAGCAATGTTTCATATGGGAATCTCCCGACAGATGGATTGGATCCCAGACATTTAGAAATATCAACTGAAGTCTGCGACTCCTGGTCAATTTGTTACAATTCTCAGAACATTCCAAATCAGTGGAATTTGCACTCAAGAAACTGGTATATAGAGGAATTTCACATTAGCCCCGTCTGCACACTTCCAGGTTGAAAGCGAGAATGTCAGTGCTATTCAACACATTCATGAATGAATCCTGCCATAGAGTACCGAAGTGATGACGTCAATCAATGCAATGTTTGGAACCAGAATACATTCTAAACTGCATGTGTTTGGAACAAGTTGCCGCGGCAACCGACGTCAGACTTCGGTACTCTATAATGATACAGCGCAATGCACAATCAGTAGACCAAGTTGTTTACCTGGCATTGAGACCCTCGCTTTCAAACCAGGAAGTGCGCAGATTGGTATTATTTTCGTCAATTTGGGATTCCTCTGTTGCATTGGCAAGAAAAAATGTCGTACGTGCAATTATCCACTGAACTCAGTACAACAATCTTTCAGCAAAATGTAGCACCTGCATCTTACAAACCACTAGGGTGCAGAAGTGTGACTTCTTTCAATGAACCACATGCAGATGATATAAGTGCCGTTTGTTCTTTCTGATATTAAAGGTAGTGTACACGATTGGTAATCCTCCCAATTTTTGCTTTACTGAATTATTACGAAATACCTTACTAGACCTAGACTAAGTTAATAGCAATCTCAATCATCCTGATGGCACCTGGTGTGCTGTCGTTTTCAAGAAAAGTTGAAATTTATATTGTTTTCCAACTGTTGTTCTGCGTAACAATCGGGAAAAAATAACAGATTTTTAAAATACTGCCCTCTATTGACCGAATGTAGTTAGTCCGTGTTGCATCTAAAATGAGTTAACAATTTTGCAAAGTTGCAATTATAGTACAAGTAAGTGACAGGTTGTAACCAGTCGGCTCGTGTAGTTATGTGACCAATTGAAAATTGGGCTTATTTTACAAGGGGGCGCTATAACAAATCCAGTTAACTGCTGCCCGACGGTTGAAAACGAACGCCGTTTTTCTCCATCTGAGAATGCAAAACTGAACAGGTCAGTGAAACGATATTTCCTATAAAATACTAACCCCCAAATCCGCCCATTTCTGAAAATTGCAGCAATGACCAATCATGTACACTACCACCATCAATAATACATACAGGTTTTGGGACAGACGAAATTGGAACACAAAACTTGAGTCGCCACAACTGTGCAGACAGAAATTCTTATCACTGTATATTACCTTCAAAGATCTCCAAATTTAAGTAACATGATTTTAGAATTATTTGACAATTCATGCTCAATTTGGATCAACTTGATTCTTGTAAACATTTTCACATTGACACAAATCATGCTTTTGATGTGTTTGACCAACTGTAGATTTAAAATATAACGAAAACCTCTAGAAAATGTAAAAATGCCTTACAAAATACTCCCATAGTGGAGGCAGATAAATGTTCACGTTGAATGTATTTGGTGTCCTGGCCAACAAAATATAATGTGTTTGATCGATTCATCTTGTTTATTACTATGTGCGTGGACTTTTAAAAAAATCTAATTCTAGATTTGGTTAGAAGACAAAGTAAAAATCCCTGCAAAGTTTGGAGACGCTACCCAATAAGCACCAATATACTTAACCATGCTTAAACAAACCCAGAAAATCAACACAAAATTACAAGTTTTTGACATACATGTACCACCTGACCCATTTGAATTAAAAGAAGAAATGTTACGTACTATCGTTACAGTATCTCAACTAGTAAGACTCCAATGTACAGCTGCACAAAAAATTACAGCAGTTAGGGAAATGCAAATTAATAGTACTTTGTTCATTCATAATTAAAAGGTGGTGGCCAACATGGGTCACAATCTGGTGTTGAGAGAACAGGAACAAATTGTTCTAGATACAATACTATCTCACCGGTCTGAGTGACAGAAATTACTTGGTGAAGAACATGATAATAAAAACGACGCCCCCTGCAAAAGAATGGTTCATATGAAATCATACCACTTTATTAACCAGTTCACATCGGGATTATTTTGACATTAACGGACCCAGCCGCGGGAATATTTTTCCCGAGCCTAGATGCCAGACCGGTTCAGGCAGAACACCCTGATATTTCCGGCCTCGCTCGCTGCCAGATAGATACCGGTTTCCATCGAGTGCGTGTTTATCAGTCATCTGTTCCGAGTACGGCCAAACTTTTGCATGTTAACTCGTCATCCGACTCGAACTGGTTAAGCGCTAGAAAGAATATATGTACAAGTTTCCAGTGATACCGTAACTGTGTACAATGTACATATAGCTCTTTCTGAGCACAAAATCATTAAGACTAGATGATGTGCTTGGAATGAAATTTCATGAAGTTTGAAAATTGTTCACAAATATATATAAAGAATATTCACCCAATTAAAACAAGTACATGTTTTTTATAGGATGGGGGAAGTATAAACGAGACCTTTTGAAACAAATACTACAAGAAATGCATTGGGTTTTTAAAGATTTTTTTTCACTACAACACACAAAAGCACATTTTCAGTCGGTAGAAAAAAAGAATTTATATTCAAAATACAAAAGATAAACTACCTACATTTCAAGCTTTTCCAGGCTGGAAACCCCATCCACAAAGGCAATCAAAATACCAGTGCTACAACCAAAAGTACCCGTTAAAAAACGTCTTCCATCAAATTGACAAGGGAAGGAAGATAAAGTTGGGCTCCCAATTTCTATTTACTACTTCATTGATAATGTTAATGAAATGTGTCCCTAGACAGACACTACAAATAGATAGAATTATCAATATAAAATATATATATTTTAGTTGACAGTGCATATACTACCTTGATATTTTTTTAATTTTTTTTTTAATATAGGCAAACACCGAAGCTAATGAGAAAGGCTTTTTCATATAAACTAAAAAAAACATAGTTTAAAAATAAATTCTTCACAGAAAGTGTTGGGTTACAATGAATATTTGAAGAAAATTGATTTCGGTGAAACTCACTGGAGTATCATCAAAGAGAGTAGACAGACAGCACTAGAATAAAAAATCGATAGATACGTATCATTCACAAGATTAAACTGTTTTTTCGAAAAGAAATATACCTGAAGAGATAGAAGTAAAGATTATTCAAATGATGAGAAGCACATTTTTCACAAGACACCTTGTGTATTAGACAAATGTCCAGAGGTACATGTATATTAAAGGCCACCAAAATTAGTTATGAGAAGTTTACTACACAATCCAAACGCTCGTAGCCAATCCAATTTCTTATTGAAAACCAGCTGATTTAAATCATGGCGAATGGGTTTACTTAAAAAACCCAATGGCATATAAATGTGTTACATAGTTACAGCAATAACAGTTCACCGAAAGATAATTCTAAAATTCTAAATATACTGAATAGGTCTGATCTAGTGTCCATTTTTTTTTTATTTATACAATCTACGTGTACAAGGTTATTTTCCCAACCTCCGTAAACATCCAGCAACCATTATAATATTACTACCTCGTCATCACTTTACATTGCCTTGGGCAAAATATTCCTGTAATGTCGGGTGATCCCCATATGCATGACTTATTTTCAAATGGATTACATATAATACAATTTGTGTCTATATTTCTCCTGGATAGCCTGATCAGTACCAGTACTGGTCCCTTCAAGGCCCAACTAAGGAAGGAAATTTCAGCTGCAAAAGTGGGATGAAATCTCTAGCAAGACGTCTGCACTAGTACGCAGGAGGTCGTGGGTTCGAATCCCACCCGAGTTGAGCCTGCGAATTTTTTTCCCCACTGGCTCTCGGAAAGCACTGAGCAGGCCAGTGCTTCATACACTACATCGGGAAAGAGCAAAACAAAAATCTCACTTGTAATTTACATCATCCCCGACAAATTCCGTCAACCAAATCCATTTCTATAGACTCGATTGAGGTGTTGGGGGCACAGCATTTGCGACCCATTTTTTGGGGAGGGTGGTGTTTGTATGGTCTAGTCTCCGTAGTCCTGGCCAGACCTACAAGTACATGCTTTCTCTATGCACATACATCCTCGGCCAGCTACATGCCTATTATGTACTGGTTACGTATATGGAGAGCAGTACTAGTCGGCCAGTAGACTCGTGTATAGACAGAAGTGCACGCTGGGTTTTGAAGTCAGCAGGTGGAATGTTACGTTGGAACAAACATAGACAATCACAAGACAGCCTCTTTAAACAGAAGACTACTTTATCGAATCAACCAACCCATGATGACAAATAGGAGATGTGACAATAAGCAGACAATAACAACAAGGTTCACAATTCTCAAGAATTCAGCCGGAGGGTCGGGTTACTTTTACTTTCAAGATTGCCTGGGGCTATCACTGGGATGGGGGCGGAACCAGCGACGTGTGGGCGGCAGGCGTGGCACTCGGCTGGATGCCGCGCTTCTTCATGTAGGCTATGATCTGGTCGGGCACCTCTGCTAAGACGTCCTTGGCAAGACGCGCTTGGCTGAGGTGTTGATTACCGCTGCCGACGCCACCGATGTACTCCCTGAATGGAACAAACTGCAACAAAGAAGAAAAAAATTAAGGATCTGCAGAAAAACAGATTCACTGGAATGATTTATTATAAACCTTAACAGTCCTAAATCCTCCAATTTTAATATGATTCTGCATGCACCCCGGTGGGTTAGGGTTATTGACGTGGGTGGGTGCAATGGTGCACTCCTTGCCTTCGAGCTCCGATGTCCCTGGTTCAAATCCAAACAGGGATATCACGTGGTCAGGACGACAGTCCTTACTTTATTACACAAGTTTTCTTTAGATTTCGTCAAACAATCCACAAGGGAAACTGACTAGGTAAATTTGAATACATTTTTTCAAAGAAACTGGCAGGAGCGGGATTAGAACCTGCGGCCTCCGGGTAGTACCGTACCGGCGCTCTACCAACTGAGCTATCTTGCCCTATGTTGGCGGTCTCCCAAATTGTCAGTATCTTTGTTCGGGTGGGCGCTAGTCAGAAGTCATAAACCCAGAATGCCGTATAGCCAGGGATCACACCCAATTTTACAATACAACCTGGGAAAAGACATTGTGGGGATCACTCAATGAGGATACGACTTTTTAACTTAAAAGTTTTCTTTAGGTTAACCCCATGCATTCGGCTGTTAGTGATGGGGAGCTGGTATGCCAAGAACGGGCTGTGCAGCCAAGCTTGAACACAAAATAGGCACCACACTGAATACAGTGATCCTATTCATCACACTCGGAGGCCCCCTTTCGTGTGAATGAAAGCTTTGAAAAAGCTCCATCTATTCATCACACTCCCATTCACGAACAATATACACGTAGTTGAAACGAATGGATCGAGTACACACAGGAATGCGCTGAAGCTGTCGTCGGTATTCAAGAGGTAAACTATCTGGGGTTTACCTCCCACCGCTAAAACTAATAATTCCATATTTTGTTTGGTGTTCTTCCACCTGTGTTATCACTGCATTCCAAGAATCTTCAACTATGGGATGGGGGTAGGTTTATATGACTCACAAAATCTCAACTTTAAATCTGAAAAGCATTTCTACTGGATCAGGGCGGTTGCTATATTTACCTGGACAATGTCTCTTTCGGCCACTTTGCCTCTGTAGGACAAAGCCGTCTTGTCTGCATCTAACTCCTCCATGGCTAAAAGCAGAAAAATAGTCAAACAAGAAATTCAATTTTCAGCACCCTAGTAATTAACGTCTAGATACAATTTTAAAACAAGAATGGTGTGTTGACAAACACAAATGCCCCGCCAAGTTGAATTACCCTTTTTAACTAAAGACTGATTTTTTTTTAAAGAAAACTGTGTTAAGATGACAGACACGCATCAAAGTAAAGTGCAAATGGCTAGCATCAGAGGTTATGGATCTGCTTACTGTATCGGCAACAGAAATAACACTGCTTATTTCAGATTAAAGCAAGTTATCGTGTCCCAACTATTTCTATTGTTTTAAGCATAATGACCTTGACCTATGGGGTCCACAACCAAAAGGGTTCTAGAGGACCCCAAGACCAACCCACATACCAAATAGAAAGTTGATATGTCAAGTCCTTCTCAAGTTATCTTGTCCCAACCATTTCTATTGTTTTAAGCATAATGACCTGGGGCCAATTTCATAGAGCTGTTTAAGCACAAAAATTTGCTAAGCATGAAAATGTCTTGCTATAATAAAGTAAAAACAGGTTACCAGCCAAAAGTCCATGCGATTTTCATGCTTAGCAAACAGCAGCTGAATACCAGTCAAAAGCAATATTCCACACATGGAAATCTGGTTGGGGGAGTGGCAGTATAGTAACACAAAAGCCTAATAAAGTCCCACCACAAAGCTCATTGAAAAAGTATCAATTTAATTTCTCCCCTTTACACAATGGAATGAATTTGCTTTTGATTGCTGGACGTTGTCACTTTATTGACACGTTTGTTCCTTGATGTGCTTGTCTCTTCATACATACATGTACGTAGGTCAATGACATTACACTCACCATCAAATTCTGCTGGTCCAACACCAACAACAATGAGAGACATGGGAAGCGTGCTGGCCTGTGGTAAGAAAAAAACATATGAAAGCATCTTGACACGGGGGAAGGGGGGGGGGGGGGGTGGAGGGGTGGAGGGGTAGGGTGGAGGGGTAGGGTGGAGGGGTAGGGTGGAGGGGGAGGGTGGAGGGGTAGGGTGGAGGGGTAGGGTGGAGGGGTAGGGTGGAGGGGGAGGGTGAAGAAAAATGTATACAGTATTTATTCTAATTCATCCATACTTGTAGCACTCTGGAGAAATAATGACAGCATTCATCAGTCCACACTAAAGGTAATTATAATAATAATAATAATACAAAAATAATGTAAAAATGAAACAAGAATGTTTAATTGATTAAGTTTTTTTCAAATATTTATTTTGGGATATTAACAAACATTAAGACCAAGTCCAGTCCCAAGGAGCCTGTACATATTCAGGTACAAGCCGTTGTTTATCGTAGCTTGATTTAAGTCCAAGTCACCAATGTGGCTCGAGTCGGACTCTGGGCATGCCAGCTTACCCGAATAATGGCTTCCTTGGTCATTTCCATGTCCGAGATGACACCATCAGTGATTATAAGGATGATGAAATAGTTGGAGCCGTCCATGTAGGTTTGGGCAAACCTGCAGGTCAGAAATGAAGAAAAAATTAGTAATTATGGCGACCATTATTATCAAGTCTACACAGGAAGGTTGCTGAGCAAGGGTGTTCGAGCGTGAAACTCAGCTTTTCCAATTGTTCTCACCAATATACTCTACCTTGTACCTAGATGTAGAACATCCCTTATTCTGTATCTCTATGGAATTATTTGCCTGGTGCATGTTTCCCTTCAACTTTATAAGATCATGTCTGCTTCAAGATGAAGAGGAATATTAATTCCTACCTCTTGTATCTTTGATTCTTATTCATTTTGTAGCTCCGTACCTCGAGTGGCTTTTAGCCTTGTTTGGGACAAACTTGCATGAACAAAATACAAAATAAAAAAATAAAAACCTCCCCCCCCCCACCCTCCCAATAAAACACCCAAAACAAAAAACATATATGTGATGCGATCAAGCAAAATCAGTCGAACTCGGCAATCCAAAATATGTGACCCGCTCTGGAAAAAGGTATATTATATCGCAAAATATGAAAAATGAGTGTTATGTATGATTGAAAAGCCCGCAATGTAAGCTTTCATTTGGTACATGACAGAGCTCCAAAGCCCTTTCCGTTCTGGAGATATTGTGTTTTTGCATATTAATTAGTTCTATGGAGTTCAAATTGCACAACAGAGAAAACAGACTTTGAAATAGCTAGTTCTAATACAATGCAATGCACTCTAAAAAGGTAATTTGTTCACTTTATTCACGGAAATCAACATTGTTGTGCACCAAACCTGAAACTTTAGATATTTAAGATGTCATTCAAGACAAAAAACAAAAAATGAATTTTGACGAAAAATTTTACCCTCTTAAAGTTGAAAGGGCCATTACACATAAATGCATAGGGCGACTTATATCACCATGTTCGTAGTGGAAAAATCAAAATTGACTTTTTTACAAAAACAGAAGGAAAAACAATTTTTTCGAATGAAAATATGACATGTATTACAAATGTGCTAAAAATGACTCAATTAAAGTACTGTAACTTTAAACTTGATTTTCTCAGTTTGTTTCTTTTTAATGTGCCGGTGTTCAAATATTTGTAACTTTTTAACCAAAAGTCGTATTCACATGGGGTTTTCACTAATATGGAGCTTGAAGTACGCTACAAATGAATATGTAAAAACCCAAAAAATTGACAAGGGCCTACTTCAGACTGATTTTGCTTGATCGCATCACATATGTAGGTGGAGGGCATGTGGGGGATAAATTACTTTTTGGAAGTGGATCAATTACTAAAGCCCCGATTTGCAGATTTTTCAGATAATTTTTGTGAAGAATTCTTGGAAAACTGTAGGATTCTTCACAAAAAAATCTCTTTGAGACAAACAATTTATTATTATCATTTTGTGCTGTGATTGACTGGCCACGTTGGAGTCGTTCCCCCTTTGGAACTGCATGAACATTGTCTTTAAAAAAGAAATAGTGCACACCATGGCGGGATTATTAACTGCTCATCGGAACTTAGAAGTACCGCTGAGGCAGGAAAGCACCAGAACGTTGTTACAGCAACAATGGCATATATTGTATATAAGGTATTCAGTGGTTCATCTATCAGAGGTGAGATTGGCCAAAAATGAAAAATCCATGAGGACCCCAGATCAAAGTCTATAGTTTGTATTTGCCTAAAGGCATCCCCTTCAAATATCTGTTTTTATTGGTCTATATCTACTTTCTAAAAACACCTTTAGGAAAGCATTTAAAGTATTCCAGACTATAAATGAGATTCTTAAAAAAAATCCTGACAAAAATCTCACCCCTGATCTATAGAAAATTCTGTACAAGAGTTTTTTTTTGCTAAACAAGGTTTTTCTGCACGCGTTAGCTTCTTCAAAGCTTGGAAAGGCACTTTTGCTTAGTACGAGACAGAAGTAACCCCTTGTGTCCAGCTGTTATTGATGGGGGTCTGGTGTGCCAAGAACGGGCTGTAAAGCCAAACGTAAATGCAAACAATAGGCACCAAGTCCTATTCATCGCACTTGAAGCCCCCACCCCCACCCCCACCCCCACCCCCCCCCCCCCAACACTTCATTACACTCCCATTCAAGAACAATTATAGTTGAAACATGAATAGACCAAGTATGTGCAGGAATGCGCATATAGATGAAAACTGGCCAAGTGGTCTTTTGCAAACCACGTCTATGGCCGTCGACCTTATGCAAGAGGTTAATCTGTATTCACCTGGCGACATGGTTGATGATTGGAGCAAAGTTTGTTGGTCCATACAGCTGAACGCTTCTGATACAGTTCTGGTAGGCTTGCATGATACCAGGAATGCCCATACAGAACGGGGTCTGGGGGTTGAAATTCTACACGTACAAGAGGAAAAAGAAATAAACAAATGCAACAGTTAGCTTACGCACTGAGAGCCAGAGTTGTAAGTCAATCACAAGTCAGATCAAAAGCTACATGGGATGAACAATGACAAATTAATGTTTTTGTTGTCAGCAAGTCAGCAAGTCAGCAAGTCAGCAAGTCAGCAAGTCAGCAAGTCAGCAAGTCAGCGTGATTGACTTGTGATTGACTTGTGATTGACTTGTGATTGACTTGTGATTGACTTGTGATTGACTTGTGATTGACTTGTGATTGACTTGTGATTGACTTGTGATTGACTTGTGATTGACTTGTGATTGACTTGTGATTGACTTGTGATTGACTTGTGATCGACTTGTGATCGACTTGTGATCGACTTGTGATCGACTTGTGATCGACTTGTGATCGACTTGTGATTGACTTGTGATCGACTTGTGATTGACTTGATTACAACTCTGCTGTGATGAGCCAAAACAAAACAGGTTTTTGGGCTGAAATTCAACACACAAAAAACCCAGAATTTGTTGGGAGTTGTGATGTCATCGACGGTACAAACACTGCTGGCCACGTCCCTCATGACTGTAGCTGAATGCTACAGGTAGGGGGAAGTAGGGGGATGTGAGTTGGTCTCACCTCACCAACACTGGAAGTTACCCCGCCTGAGTCTATATGTCTGGGATAATTTCTTTGGTATCTATTCAAGATTTATCTTCTATTTAGATCTGGAGTCTGGACCCAGGAAAACTAAGGGTGGTTGGGCTGGCAACCTAAAATGTGACCAACCCCACCACCTCTGTTGTAACCCTTTACCCAGGGTGGTTTTTAGCCTTGCACTGGGCGACTTCAACAAAACAAAAAAGTAGTTGTACAATGCTTGGAATACCCCCAAGAACTGTTTGTCCTACGTCTCAATAAATTTCTAAAGTACAAATAAACAATCATACTTTCATCATTCTTTTATCTTTCTTTTGGAACCATTTTACAGTATTTCCTATTTTGTTTTCAGTGAACCTCAAACAACACAAATGGAAGAAACTACACCTGCACAATATGAGACTTGATAATCTGGCAGGATGTCAACGTAAGGCTGGACACACCTCCATTGGTAGAGCGCCAGACCAGTAATCCTGTTTTGTACAAATTGGAGCATCATAGCTCTGTGTAAAGTAATGGTGCCAAGGCTCTACAATACTGAACCCATCAACATACAACACAACCTGGTGTTGAATTTGTCAGATTTGGGTGGGTTAATTGAAAGACAATTCATACATGTATATCTGAGACAACTGCAGGTGAAACAAATATAGGGGTGTGCATTTACGGGTAGTACGGGAATCGGGTACCCGATTGAAAAAAGAACGGGTACCCGGGTACCCGTTGAAGAAAGCCAATCCCGGCCAAAAATTTAATCTCGGAAATTAAAGTTCATATTGTTCGTAAAGGTCCGCACGTTAATACTACCACACCGGTGCATCGATGCAGCAAGATGCAAGTGTGTACAGTGAGCTCCATACAGCATTTACAGTGTAAACTGCATTTTTCGCAAGCGTCATAATCCGTTTTGTTTTTCCATGTACCCTGGTTTTCATTTTGAAAATTCCCCATGAATGACATTCAAAAACTTTCTTTTTCATTTATAGCTGATGGGAAATGACTAAGTAATATGTTAATTCGGTTACGGGTATCCGATTCCATAATCTGGAACCGGTTCGTGCCATAAGCGGTCGGGCACTAGAGTACCCGGTTCGGATGCACAGCCCTAAACAAATATGTGACCCGCTCTGCAAAAATGAGTTGGATGTCGCGCATAACACTTTCACATATGGGGTGGTTTAATGTCTCAGACTTTTCAATATAACTATACTAGTCAACGAAAGAAACGCAAGGTTTTTTCCGAAACAAAATTTGATTGCACCCCCGAAAAATTATGATGACATGAAAGTGTAAGTTCTCAATAACTGGTGTGTACACCTCTGGCCAGGATGCAGGCGTTTATGCGCCGGCGCATGGACTATATTATGCGCCTAATCAGCCCCTGAGGAAGTGCGCGCCATTCTTCTTGAAGCGCGGCCGCCAACTGCAATGAACCCGCCGTTGAAGTTCGTCCCATAGGTGTTATATTGGGGACATGTCGGGGCTAAAGGCAGGCCATGAAAGGGTTTCCACATTTTGCTGCAGCAGATAATCGGTAACAATTCTGGCAACATGCGGACATGCATTATCCTGCTGTAGCAGTTGGATATTGGGATGCTGGCGCAAGAAAGGCACTACCTCTGCTGCCAGGACCTCATCTCGGTAGCGCTGCCCATTCAGATTGCCCCGAATCTCAATCAGATGGGTGCGGCTGTTGGCGGCAATGCCGGCCCACACCATGACACTAGGACCGCCCCATCTGTCTTGCTCTACGATATTGCAGTCAGCATAGCGCTCCCCACGCCTCCTGTAGACCCTAACACGGCCATCATTGTGGGATATGCGAAACCGGGACTCGTCCGTAAACAAGACCTGGCTCCACATCCTTTGAGTCCACTGCCGATGCTGCATGCACCACTGAAGACGGCGCTCCCGCCGTTCTGCAGTTAACTGGAGACCTCTAAACGGGCGCCTACTTCGCAGACCAGCAGCATGCAGTCTGTTCCGCACAGTCTGGTCGCTAATGCGTCTGTTGTGCCTGCCAGGGGTCTCTCTTGCAGTTTGACCAGCATCCCGGTGCCGATCTCGGAGGTGAAGGAGCACGATATGGCGATCCTGGTTTGGGGTGGTGACTCTGGGTCGACCACTTCTTCGTCGGTCGGCAACATCCCCAGTGGCCTAGTTCCTGTCTCTGAGACGGCCAATGGTGGATTCGTGCACGTTAAGAGCACGCGCGACAGCCCTGGGTCTCATACCCGCTTCCAGCATACCGACAGCGCGACCGCGCTCTAGAACAGAGAGTCGTGGCATTGCTGCTGACGGCCTAACTGTGTAATGAATTTGGTTTTCTGTATGCCCGAGACCCCCTCCACGATTTTGGATAGTCATAGAGCTCAATTTCCAGTTATGTAATCTGGTCCAGCACTGCCCATGCCAAATGACCTTTTTGTCCTTGACGATGTGCAATCAACCGTGACCAATGCAAACTCGTGTGGAAATGAAGCAAGTCACTTTCCTTAGTATGCGCATTGCAAAAGTAAATCAATTTCTACCAAATGTGCAGAAATATACCACTTTAACAAAAGTTGCGTTTCTTTTTTTGCCTAGTATATATAAGAAATAGTACACTAAAAAAATCATTAACAAAACCAATGCATTACACTACAGAGTTGTGCCATATATGTGACCCGCTCTGCAAAAAGGGCACATAAGTCGCTGTATGCTTTTACGAGTTATGGGCCGTTCAATGTGAAGAGGGTAAACATTCTTCAAACAAGTGATTTTGAAGGGAGGAATTTTTTTGCATTTCATAACCAAAATCTTTGATTTCAGTGAATAAAGTTGGAAAAGGAATGTGTTTTTGTCGAGTACTTCCATGCTTTGCTTTTTTTTTTTTTTAAATGGCTTGTTTCTCTTTAAGTCATTTCAAGAAATTCCTGAAAACAAACATTCAAATTTCCTAATATCTCGTGATTGCAAAATGCTACAGGCCTCAGACATATACCATATGAAAGCTTATAAAATGGCCTTTCTAGCTATATATAGAACACTATTTTCAAATTTTGCAACATAAGTGCCCTTTTTGCAGAGCGGGTCACATATATCAAATGAAAGCTTATTTCATGCTCTTTCAGACCAACTGTAAAGCTTAAAGAGGAACTAAAACGGCAAATTTGTTTTTGACTTTTTTGACTTATCTGATAGTTTATGCCTCCCCAAAACTAATGTAACAAGTTTCATGATTCTAAAAAAAAAAAAAAAATGTTTTTGAGCCTTTTCTTTCTGAGCCACTTTGACTCGATTCAGAAAAGGAAGAGGTCAACTGCGTGCCGTATCACGCGAGTATTGACGTATACGTGTAGAAACATATGACGTCACTGTATTATACGACAATGTTTTACGTAGAGTCTGTACGTATTTTTTTGTCTAAGGCTAGTATTACTTGCTGTGCTTTTTGCTCATGATTCAGGAGTAACACTACGATAAACATATTTTAAAGTGTTGACATCTTTGTGAGACACATTTAGAATTGGGGTTGTCGGCTTGTTCTTGCTGAAAAGCTAGTTATGAGTCATACTTTCCTTTGTTTGCAGTCGGCTTTTATTGGAACCTGCGCGGTGAGTTGTGTGTGAGCTGATGCTATACTCTAGTCTGGCGACTTTGCTTATGCAGCCCTCATAAGGACCCACACCTTCTCAGAACCATACACACAATTTCTGTTATAAGGTACCAGACTCAATGGCATGCAGCGCATGCGGTACCGTGCGTGTACAATGCATGTTGAGTCAAGCGAGCGTGGACAGGGAGACGGCCGGGGCTCTGGCTGCTCAAGACGGCAACCGCAGGCAACGTCGTCGCGGTGGTGCGCGTGAGTCCGGGGCACGATTGGAATGCTCGGTGCCTAGAGTTGGAATGGCTCCAGCCTTCAAACGGAATTGTGCCTTCAAACCCAGCTGAGTTTTCATACTAACACTATCATCTATACAGTCTTTGGCGAAATGTTCTGTACATATTTTCGACCATTTCGACAGCCCAAAATCAGATATTGTATTGTCTACAAAGCGGACCCACTGTCGCCTTTGAGCTCCATTCAGCACTGGGAATCGCAGTAAGGTTAGGTCAGGGTTTTTGTCGCTGTTCCTCGTGCAACCCCCAACAACACACGATCGAGGCATAATGATTATCTCAGAACCATGCTCATACTGAAATAATATCAAAATTTGACAAAATAGACGGGAAAACGGAGGAGTTAGGTCGACAAAAACTCTTCAGCAGCATCAACTCCACGTACGTACATGCATAGTGTTTGGCTGTAGCATCAACCGACTCTACACGTGTACGTCACGGGGTCACGTACATACATTTAACATACATAATGAGCTTTCGCGAAACAGGATAAATGGTTCAGAATAACAACCCTTTTTTTTTTTTATAAAAAAATTCCTCTCGTCTGCAAACTAATCTCCATCAGTTAAAAGAGTATTTAAACTGTCGGGAAAAGTCCAAAAAGTCCAAAAAAAAATTGCCGTTTTAGTTCCTCTTTAAAAATGTATTTTTAAACACATTAGACTCATTTTTGTAGAGCGGGTCACATATGATTTCAAACAAATGCATACCACTGGGAATTCATGTGACACCTTGCCTTCTGGCGGGATCCTAGCTCCGAACCCCAGCACAGGAAATAGTTTGTCACTGTCATAGTCCTGGATGACTTCCCCGACTGACGTGATGGCCAGCTCATAATGGTTGGGCTGGTAGGGATTGATGTAATGCAGCGAGCTGCTGTGAGTTGGGTTTCCTAGTAAAACAAGAATATTCCATTTTCAATCAATCTACCGATCTATTGAACAACCATCTCTTAAAAGTCTCATAATCAGTCAATTAATGTACCAATCAATCAATCCAATCAACTCACTGTATCAACCATTCAATTTACACAACCAAATTTCATATTTTTTATAAACTGATCAATTTTAAATCTATCAATTTTTTACTCATTCTACAAACGTGACAAATTAATCAATCGATTTAATACAAGAAACACCAACAAACTCAACTACGATACTTTCAGCAAAAATTGTAATTGCATTTGTGACTGATCAAATACACTGTTGTTAAATTATCAAATATACTTCAATATGAAAAAAATAGCTTTGAGATGTAAAAAAAAAACACTGACTTTTCAAAACAAAATCCACGGTAGCTGAAGTTACACATTAAGGACATTTTTGGGGGCTTTCAACGCTTTTCTCCGTTTTGTAATAGTCAACAGAACAGCAAATGTTGCATCCTCAAGGGAAATCAGACATAAGTCGCATGACCTATGAAAATTTATATGAAAATCATCAAAAAAATCAAGAATCCTGTTTTTGTCAAAATACTGTAGTTTAAAGCATATTTAATTCAAAATACCTAATTTGCTTTTGTGTCGAGACTATTAAATGTATACAATTTGACAAGTCTAGCATACTTACGAAACAAATTGTGTAAACTACGTATTAGTTATTTTCCATTCTCAATGATCAGTTTACGGCTCTAATCGAAAACCAAATTGTAAAAGAGTAATTTTTTCACCATTACAAAGCTTATATTATATATTTTATTATGGAATGGAAATCTTAATGTTAAAAATTTCCAACTTAAAAATTTAAAAATTTTGCTTGCTGGTGCAACAAATGTTGAGCAGAAACATGCGCTCTGTCTATTTCATGCGCTCTGTCTATTTCATGCGCTCTGTCTATTTCATGCGCTCTGTCTATTTCATGCGCTCTGTCTATTTCATGCGCTCTGTCTATTTCATGCGCTCTGTCTATTTCATGCGCTCTGTCTATTTCATGCGCTCTGTCTATTTCATGCGCTCTGTCTATTTCATGCGCTCTGTCTATTTCATGCGCTCTGTCTATTTCATGCGCTGTCTATTTCATGCGCGCTGTCTATTTCATGCGCTCTGTCTATTTCATGCGCTCTGTCTATTTCATGCGCTCTGTCTATTTCATGCGCTCTGTCTATTTCATGCGCTCTGTCTATTTCATGCGCTCTGTCTATTTCATGCGCTGTCTATTTCATGCGCTCTGTCTATTTCATGCGCTCTGTCTATTTCATGCGCTCTGTCTATTTCATGCGCTGTCTATTTCATGCGCTCTGTCTATTTCATGCGCTCTGTCTATTTCATGCGCTCTGTCTATTTCATGCGCTCTGTCTATTTCATGCGCTCTGTCTATTTCATGCGCTCTGTCTATTTCATGCGCTCTGTCTATTTCATGCGCTCTGTCTATTTCATGCGCTCTGTCTATTTCATGCGCTCTGTCTATTTCATGCGCTCTGTCTATTTCATGCGCTCTGTCTATTTCATGCGCTCTGTCTATTTCATGCGCTCTGTCTATTTCATGCGCTCTGTCTATTTCATGCGCTCTGTCTATTTCATGCACTCTGTCTATTTCATGCACTCTGTCTATTTCATGCACTCTGTCTATTTCATGCACTCTGTCTATTTCATGCACTCTGTCTATTTCATGCGCTCTGTCTATTTCATGCGCTCTGTCTATTTCATGCACTCTGTCTATTTGCAGTGATTTAAGAGCCAGTGAGAAAAATCACACCCTTGTTATTCAATGCTCTGGTTGAATTAGAGAGAGCATATTTCTGGTCATTAAGTAACAAAGGTTTGAAGGTTAAAAATGCCCAAAACTATATAGCATCAGTTAATATCGTTGATCTTCCCATCTGCTGTTCTCCAGAATGTAACCTAAAAGTCACTCTAAAGAGCTGCAACAGAGGTGGTGGGGTTGGCCGCATTTTAGGTTGCCAACCCAACCCTACCACCCTTACAATTTTCCTGGGTCCAGATCTAAACAGAGGATAAATCTTCAATAGATACCAAAGACATTATTCCAATTTTTAGACATATAGATCAGTTCTATGCAGCAGTTCGAGATCAGTTCTATCTACCCTCACAGGTACCCATTTATACTCCTAGTAGGTAGAGAGGGGAAATTGTAGTAAAATGCCTTGCCCAAGCACACTTCCCCGGTGGGGTTCCAACCTACATACTATCACACGTGAATCAGACAGTAACCATTGGACCATGGCACTCTGAAGGTTTATTTAAGAAGAACAGCACTTCCATTCTCACCATTTGAAGCGGTGAAATCTATAGCCACAGTGAAGTTGATCTGCATGCCACCTTTGATGTAATCTAGGAAACTAGGCTGCTCCTCGACGACACAGTTTGTAAGCTGGATAGTGCCCGAGTGCTTGTATCCTTTCTTCTTGGCTTTCTTCTTGGGATTAATCAGCTGTAGAGATGAACAAATACTGCATCTTTAAACCATGATAGCGAAGATAAAAACATAAATCATTAACCCTAACAGACATAAATCCATCAAAATCCTTCCCCTGTTTTGGAGGATTTCGGCGGATTCCTCCATATTGAAACCTGGGGGATTCTGATCGATTGAGGATTGTAAGCCTAGCGTTACTGCAGAATTTTGATGGATTCAGGATACCTCCATATTGAGCAAAAAATATTCACCATATTCACCAAAACCAACTTTTTGTGCATGACAAAATAGGTGGATTTTGGCGGATTCAGGATACTTTCTAGTAAAGTTACCCAAGGGGTTAGGGTTAATGGAAGTGTACACGATTGATTATCCTCCATTTTGTTTTTTACTGAATTATTACGAAATACCCTACTAGACTAAGTTAATAGCAATTTCAATCATCCTGTGAAATGATGGCACCTGGTGTGCTGTCGTTTTCAAGGAAAGTTTAAATTTTTATCGTTTTCCAACGATTGTTCCACGTAACAATCGTTGGAAAAAATAACAGATTTTTAAAGACTGCCCTCTATTGACCGAATGTAGTTTAGTCCGCGTTGCATCTAGCATGGGTTAACAATCCAAAAACTGGCACACGGTTGCAATTATAGCACAAGTTTGTGTCGCGTAGTGTACCGAAGCGACGGGTTGTGACCAATTGAAAACGATCCCGTTTACAAAAATTGGGCTTATTTTACAAGAGGGCGCTATAACAAATCCAGTTAACTGCTGCCCGACTGTTGACAATGAACGCCGTTTTTCTCTCGGTTTTTTTCACCATCCAAGTACGCAAAACTTTGAACAGGTCAGTGAAACGATATTTCCTATAAAAGACTAACCCCCAAATCCGCCCATTTCTGAATATTGCAGCAATGACCAAACATGATTTTATGTGGGCATTAATGTTTCTGTTAAACTTGGTTTTTTTTATATTACCTCAAAAGTCTGTTTTCCACTGGACAGTTCTCTCATGTTTGTGGTGAATATGCCAATCAGATCATGGCTACTAAAACAAACAAATCAGAGGTAAATAACCTGTGAATATAAACAGTGCCTGCCCTAGTAATGAATCCATGTAGATTTCTCACATGTAACAGGCATTCTGATTGGTTGCTGCATGACTTGAGATTTCCTCATAAGACACCTCAAAAGATACAAGGTTCCTGGATGAGGGGAAGCACCATTACCAGAACAAAGCAGAATTTTAAAGAGGAAATTCAGTGGTGAGAGAAGTCTGTGTCATTTTTTATTTTTATGTAGATTGCGTATTGTAAATACTAGGCAAAAAGGGGAGTTCGTCCTATGACGTCGATTTGTTTGCTGCCCGCATCAGAGAAGACTTGTAGACAAATGGCACCAGCGGGCTGTGCTGCGCTAGAGGGGACTTGATAATAAAAATAGCTCTCCAAAGTCACTTTCTGGGTATTTCAGGGCAGAAATCATTTGCTGTTTGATTTTACAATACGCAATCTACATAAAGATGAGAAATGACGCAGACTTCTCTCAGCAATCAACATCATCTTTAAAACCAGCTATCACCACAATTTGCAACTTTTAACAAAATTAATCATGCAACAAAATGAATCATGCAACAACACAAATCCACAGGAATTGTGAGGTTTTTGTAATCTACATGCAGACAAACTTTGAAGAATAAGGCAAGCAAGCAAAAGAAAAACCATTACAACAAACAGGAAGGATTAATTTCTTTTTATCCCCCTGATAAATTCATTTGAATGTTTGCACTAGCCCCCCCTCTGCATTCTTCCCATGAACCTTTCTGAACCCTCCACGATCCACCACTGTGCAGTAACCCAATGGCACATTAACTCTAGGTAAATTTCAAAGATACATTCAAGGTTTACACAAACTGAAATAAGACAAATGCTGCATGGTTCTTGAACAATTCATACGATTTTTTATTTTTGTTTAGTTTCTTATTCCTTCTTTTAATCGTAGTATTTTAATATTTAATGTGGAACTTTTTTAACTTTTAATGTTTAAACATGAGAATTTTTTTTAAAGATTTGTATAACTTTTTTATTTTCACATGTAGCTAGAGCTATTGGAAATGAAGACCTTCCGGCCACAGGTTTTAGGTCAACTTTTTCAACTCCAGTCATATACCTCTGGCTATCTCCTTTGTAGTATATGTTGTAACTGTTTTGTCATTTTTATGCCGAATGAATAATAATAATACATAACAAAGATTTTGATGTGTTTTTGTGTTTTAGTTATTTATTGAGACTTACGACCCAAAAAATAAGTTATGCCCTCGCCCAAACAAAATACACCTTTTTGAATGTTACACCATAAGTGGCAAAAAACACTGATTATTAATGTCATAACTTATCCAATGGAAAAACATGCTGGCTCTTACCAGATTTTACCTAATGAAAAGCACTAACGACGGAAACAATTATTGCAAATCACCCTTACCCTCCATCGCTGTCCCAATCAAAGCATTCCACTTTGATAGTTCGTTCCTGGTCTCCGTTACACAGCGCCCTCACCAAGACCGGGAAGGGCCGCCATGTTGGATTCAGCGTATTCTTAATGACTTCCGTCTTGTGGCATATCGTGTATCTTTAAGAAAACAGAGCACGTCAGAGAAAAAATGTTCGCTTTATTTATGACAGCAATATAAGAAGGAGACCAGTACATCAAATTGCCATGTGGTCATCCATACCCAAGGTCCTCCTCTCAGAATTGTGATTCCTTATCGACACTCCAGCGGTCCTCACTTTTAAACATTTTACCAAGTTGAGGTTACAATGGGAGACGTTTGAGACACTGGTGGCGGTAGACATACCGGTCCTTTTCCATTGTTCTCACCAGTCGTCTGCATGCTCAGAACCACACAGGCATGCTCAGAACCACACAGGCATGCTCAGAACCACACAGGCATGCTCAGAACCACACAGGCATGCTCAGAACCACACAGGCATGCTCAGAACCACACAGGCATGCTCAGAACCACACAGGCATGCTCAGAACCACACAGGCATGCTCAGAACCACACAGGCATGCTCAGAACCACACACGCATGCTCAGAACCACACAGGCATGCTCAGAACCACACACGCAGGCTCATCAGAACCACACACGCATGCTCATACAGTCGTACTTACCTATACTCGCGAGGACAATGCTTTGTGTTTCCTATTCTTCCTTTAATATAGCCAAACCCCATAGACTAAGCACGTAGTCGTACGTTCGAGGACCGATTTTAACAAAAGACCGTCTCTCGAGGACAAGAAAGATTCTTTTGTGTTTTCTTTCTCCGCTTGTCCTCGAACGTACGTAATACAGTACATGCTCAGAACCACACAGGCATGCTCAGAACCACACAGGCATGCTCAGAACCACACAGGCATGCTCAGAACCACACAGGCATGCTCAGAACCACACACGCATGCTCAGAACCACACACGCATGCTCAGAACCACACACGCATGCTCAGAACCACACACGCATGCTCAGAACCACACACGCATGCTCATCAGAACCACACACGCATGCTCAGAACCACACAGGCATGCTCAGAACCACACAGGCATGCTCAGAACCACACAGGCATGCTCATCAGAACCACACACGCATGCTCAGAACCACACACGCATGCTCAGAACCACACACGCATGCTCAGAACCACACACGCATGCTCAGAACCACACACGCATGCTCAGAACCACACACGCATGCTCAGAACCACACACGCATGCTCAGAACCACACACGCATGCTCAGAACTAGCAAAAAGGACTGGTATGTTTGCTGCCACCAGCGTCTCAAAAGTTTCCCATTCCTCTAGCTAGCTGCATCCTGTTTCACGAACGGAAAGGGCTTTTTCAGATCCTTCCAATGGTGCTATCAAATTTATGTCACCATTACAATATTTTGAGAAGACTGTATCCAAAGTTTCTTCCACAGCCTTTTGTATGGAGTGCCATTCATTTGTGTGACAAACAAGTGTCCTGTTTGGTAAAAGTGGCCCAAAAGAGAAAACAGCCATAAATCTTTGCTATTTTAGCAGCTGTGACTTCTATTTTTAAAAACTTTGCACACAACATTCATTTTTTCGTTTCAATGAACTCTTGAGGGTGAATTCTTTGGATGAAAATACAACCATTCAGGAAGCAGTCGGCTGCTTTTTCTGCTCGAGTTTTTCACTCTTGACTGAACAAAGAATGAGGTACTGGGGGAAGATAAGCCAACAAATAATATGGTACTGAAAGGGTTAAATTCCTTCCTTTCTTTAGGGTCTTGGCATTCTCCTGATGACAGTCACAGCATACTGACTGAAACTTCTAATTTAAACCTTCAGCAGCAATTGCGTGACTCTACTTACGCCACAATTTATTGCATAAGTTGCACAACATCTGTGACATTCTTAAAATCGATTTCACAAAAGGTACGCAGTGCGTAAGTCACTGACTTTGGCCACAAATTATGGCGTAACTTATGCACTCGTTTCAGGTGGCTTAAGTTGTCTGCAAAAAACACCGAAATGATGACTTAGCTAGCTGAGTGTGAGCATAGTGGAGCCGTTAGTTGCTCGAATTATTTGTTAAATTCACTAGATTATTTCAGTGTAATGAAATGATCATCCGCTGAAGGTTTTACCTGTGAGGTATTTCTGAAAGTTGCCACCAATGCGGAGCGAAATTTCAAAAGTAAAAGTTTCAAAATGGCGCCCCCACAGTTCAATTTCACGACTGTTCCATGTATTTTTATTGTACTATTAAAAGAGTCGTCATAAAAGTGGCATTCAGCCTCGTCGGCGATGTCTAAAACAAATACAACATTGCGCAGCTACGCACTATTTTATGAAATGGATCGCAGGATGTTGCGCAGATGTGCAACCTTTTTATAGAGTAATTCCTATGACATGGTGTAAGCTACGCACTGTTTCGTGAAATCGGCTGCAGTTCTCCTAAGAACTATACTTCTCTTTTTGAGTTAGTTACTTCACATGGTGTATCCGTTAAAAAAAATCTTTCTACATGGGCAAGTAGTCATTTGGCGAAATAATTACTCAAATGAAATACTCTTGAATCTTCAAACATTGTTTTCTACATTTCTTACGTGTTTGTTTACAAATGTACTTTTCTTCTCTTTTCAAGATCGAGACTTTTTTGCTGCAAACTAACTACCTGGATCATTTTTTCTGGATACCTACCTCCTATCCACCAAAAATGAATACCAATTACAAAATTATCAAACAGTTAAAATTGTCCCCCTCTTTTTTCCGTTTTAAAGGATTTTTAGACTAAAAAACAGAAAAGCAAGCAATGATGCAAAACAGTCTAGTTTTATTATTCAACTTCTTTTCCAAAGTGAAAGAAATGCACCTGTGTACATTATGGAAACTTACGAGTTGTCCTCATTACAGCGATAGAAGATCATAAAGGGGTCGGACTTGCCCAGAAAATCTTTCTTGTCCAGCTTGTGACCACAGAAGCTCAACATTGCCCGTGCCTTGGAAGTAAAAAAAATGATGACATATATTATTACCCCTGAACATCAGGCTCTGAACTTCATGGAGATTATGCAATGCCCATCCCACCACCCCCAATGGGGGGAAAAAACAGTATGCACTAGTATTTTACTGTCCGCAGTAAAATAAGTGAGGTTGTAGAAACTACATGGCTCTAGGTATTTGACAGGGGTTTGGAGGCCTTCATTTTGTTAAATGTTGGTGCGACTTTGGCAGAGTTGTAATCAAGTCAGATCACAAGTCAGATCACAAGTCAGATCACAAGTCAGATCACAAGTCAGATCACAAGTCAGATCACAAGTCAGATCACAAGTCAGATCACAAGTCAGATCACAAGTCCCCATCCCCTGCCCAAACCCCATCCCCTGCCCAAACCCCATCCCCTGCCCAAACCCCCGCCCAATCCCCCACCCAACCCCCACACACACCACCCACCAAAAAAAAGGAGAAAAATGACCACCTTTCCTTGCTTACCTTGCAGTCACCGACTTCCTCAGCTGTGATGATTATTTTACCAGCTTTCTTTCCCGCACCTCTGAAAGAAAGACACCAGAAATGATTTTATTATTTAAAACATGAAACAGGTACATCGGGACCATTGATGTCATTCTATGGGTACATGCAGATCCACGATTACAACTGATGGAACATTTCAACTGGCATATTCAACCTTGGACTGGTTCACTTTGTTTGGCAACTAGGGCAGTGGTTGCGCCAGAGTTAAAAAGAATTGGGGTAGCAAGTGAGGGACAAAGTCATTATTGGGGGGGGGGCAAGACTGAAAAATCGCCGGCCGTCAAAAATCAGGGGTGGGGGGGGGGGGGGTGCGGGTGGACCTGGACATTATACACTGTATCAAAAAAAAAATCACTCTTCCTTCAATCACTCAAATTTGCTAAGTAACAAAATGGAAGGCAGGGCAGGGATCGGATACCACACGACAACTGACAATCTGAATCATGTCAAATGTGGATGTGCAGGTCAGCATCGTAATGGCCCTGAATTGTCCATGCCTAATAAATTGCATCCCAGCTCTGTAACCATTGGATCAATTTCATTCAAATCTTGGCAGAACTTGCCCAACAGATGTAGTTACATTTGTTTACTTGGCAAATTTGAGTGATTGAAGGAAGAGGGACATTTTTTGATACACCCTGTATGATGCATGATGAGGACGCTGTTCAAAACCAACCCTCCAGGGCATGTTTGCTAGAACCCTGCCAGACGCATCAGATTGCATACTTTGTCACATTGACTTGCGTGCAGAGTCTAGCAAAGTGGAGCTGTCAGCACAGATGCACTGTGCTGCGTCTAGCAGGGTTTAAGACATGTATTTGGGTCATTCCATGAAGTTATGTACATAAAGTGTGACATTTTGCTAAAAATGGCAATATTTATACCCTAACAAATAAATTGTCTACCTTTATAAGTTTTCCCTGATCCGGATAAGTTGTTCATGCACACTTGCAATTAGTAGTTGCACTAGTCCAATAAAGGATTCGTTGGATTGTTTTTTAACACTCGATGAAGATATATAGTCAAAATGTGTGTGACATTTCTCCAAATTTGGTGTCCTGTTACATGTGAAACCAGTACCTTAAAATGTCATTATATTCTCTCTGCTGTTATAAATTGTCTAATTGTTACTAATTTTATAAACTTATAAGTACATGTCTTATTAGGATATGAAACTTGCGATTCTTCTAAGAAAGCTGGTAGATATAGGCCTATGGGTCATTCTGTGAATGAAAATAAATGGTGTCCGTGTTACATGTGAAACCGTAAAACACATTTTCTGACATATTTCCATTGATTTACCTTGAACATGTCTGCATTTTAAATTTCAATTGCAAATGTCTGACTTCCATTTGTTCAATATTGCTGTCTGTAAGTACACAGAATGTGGTTTAGTAAAGAAAGTGTTGAAGAAAGTTCTTAAGATATGGCAAAAGTAAGGTAATGGTTTCACATGTAACAGGGACACCAAAAGACTTGGTGTCCTGTTACGGTGTGATAGTTTATCCGATCGTGTATGAAGAAAATACATATGATTTGTAAAATTCATGTTGTGAATTGGGTATAAGTGCTGCTTGGACACACATAATCTGTTTTGGGTATATAAATAACTGTGAATGTGAAGAAATCCTCAAAATTTCACAACTTGTGTGAAAAAGTGTACCAACTTCATGGAATGACCCATTTATGTACATTTAGCCATGCTATACGGCTTTTTCCCGAGGGTTTCCAGTCTTAAATAAGCGATCAAATTAATGTGGTACTTTTTTCTCTCTCGCTGGATTTTCATGGGGATAGGAAACTGGGGGGTAAGGCCGGTGATTGGGTGGACAAATGCCCCCCCATAGCCACTGAACTCGGGGATATGATAGCAAGTGTTATTTCTCGTTTACACACTTTTCATGGATCCCGTCTTGATCTTCATTGGTTTTGCACCAAGAAAAAAATGCCTTCGATATGCACAGAAACAAATGCATGTATGTATCAACCCCTTGTGGCCAGCTGTTATTGATGGGGGCTCATATGCTAAGAACTGGCTGTGCAGCCAAGCATAAACACAAACAGGCACCACACTGAATAGAGGAGTCCTATTCGTCGCACTTGGAGCCTCCTTTTCGTGTATTAAAATGAAAGCTTTGTTTGAAAAAAGCCCTATCTATTCTTTACACTCCTACTCAAGAACAATATAGTTAAAACATAAATGGATTCAGTATGTGCTAGAAAGCTCATATAGATGACAATTAACTGGCCAAGTGGTCTTTTTCAAACCTTTTTCAAATAAAATCTGATTATCATTTCATTTCCTGTCATACTTGATATAGAGCATAATATTTCACTTTTTCAAATGAAATCAAAATGAAGAGTAGATTTGACATCCTGAAGGGACAGAGTTCCCGTAACCCGAACATCAATATTCAATTATCAAAAACGATGGAACTTACGCAGACAAAGTGGAAACAAATGTCATCAACAATTATTATTATTTCACCGCTGTGGCCCGGGTTCGATTCCTGCCCTGGTCCACATGTGGATTGGGTTTTCAGTCCCTACATGATTCCGTGGGTTTTCCCCAGAATATTCTTCTGCGGTTTTCCTCCCACCTCTAAAACTGTAACTTCTTCTCATTGTCTTCTCTCTACAGGTTTCTTCAGGCTTTTCGAGCTACAGTGCCTAGGGCGCTTTTGAGGAATCCTTGGTTGCATTACCAGAAAGAATGAATAATAATAATAATAATAATAAAGACTACCATTATAATTTCTACTATTTCTATACTTACTCGAGGGGTTTCTCTAGCCTATTACTGGAGGAACCGAGGATTTCACCCAGTGTCGTTTCCAGCTTGCCAAGATAATCCTGAAAGGAAAACCAAAAGATATCTACCAGGAAATTATATCAACTCACAGGAAGTGGTATCACAACGGAAGGAAAATTTTTATTAAGCCACATTCACCTGTATTCGAATAAAGATTTAATAACCTCGGCACAGAGTAACAATTTTTTCTTTTTTTGCTTATGTGATTTGTAGCTGTTCTCAAACAATGAGCATGCGGTTTTTCTTTCACACAGCCAAAACAAATATACAGTCCTGTTTAATGCTAATAATGCACTTCAATTATACACTTACGTGAGACGTGAGTTTCTGCTTGGGAGAATCAACATCATATCTGGGAAAAATGCAAATATGAAAAATAAAAAAGAATTCAGTTATTACACACAGGATATAAAACGTAGTGAAAATAATTCATCAAACAAACCACAAGGGAAACTGACCAGGTAAATTTAAATACATTTTCAAGGTGAACAAAGAAAACTGGCAGGAGCGGGATTTAAACCTGCGACCTCCGGAATACCGTACCGGCACTCTACCGACGTCTTGCCCTATATTGGCGGTCTCCCACATTGTCAGCGCCCCCCGAACAAAGAAACTGACAATGTGGGAGACCACTAACATAGGGCAAGATAGGCTCAGTTGGTAGAGCGCCGGCACGGTAACCCGGAGGTCGTAGGTTCGAATCCCGCTCCTGCCAGTTTTCTTTGTTTTTTTTGTTCACTTTGAAAATGTAAGGAAAATAAGAAAAATAATCATATTTGTACAGCGTTTAAACAAAGTCTAATTTTTTTTACAATTATCACTTCTCAAACGTCCCAACTCCTTGCCTTGACAGACTGGCCTCTAAGCCAATGTTTCAGAACTTTGGGCTGTAAACAGCCACATCCAAAAACTAGGGCTAGGGGTGTGCATTTACGGGTAGTACAGGAATCGGATACCCGATTGAATAAAAGTACGGGTACCCAGGTACCCGTTAAAGAAAGCCAATCCCAAAAATTCAATCTCAGAAAATGCTGTCCGCATTGTCCGAAAAGGTTAGCACATTAATTATTACCACACCGGGTACAGATCAAAGCAGCAAGATGCTACAGTGTGTACGGTGAGCTCTATAGCTTTGCGGTGTAAATTGCATTTTCGCAAGCATCATAAACATTAATCTGTTTTGTTTTCCATTTATCCTGGTTTTTACTTTAAAACCCCCTTACAAAACGACATTAAAAAACTTCCTTTTTAATTGCCCGAGAAATTACTAAGTAAAATGTTAATTCGGCTACGGGTACTCGATTCCATAACCTGGAACCGGTACATGGCATTAACGGTCGGTTAGTCGGGTACCCGGTTCAGATGCACAGCCCTAGCAAAAACCAATTTTGAACATCCATTTCATCTACCTAAGATCACAAGCACACTGATTTTCCAGCTGGATTTGTACCCAATTTCAGATTACCATGTCATTACACACAAGCCTGGCTACATTGCGACCATTCAGGGAGCACTGCCTAACCCATGGTTGGGCCAGGCCATTGATGAAAAGCCTGGCCATATGCAGAGGCCTTCTGGCTTTTAGTCTTGCTATTGTGAGCCACAAATCACCAAACAATAGAGCATCTACTCATCGATAAAGCCAGACTCTGCCAGGCTAGGCCAGGCTGTGGCCCCTCCCAAACTAATCTGTTTGGGAGGGGCCAGGCTTTTCAACGGCCTGGCCCGACCATGGGTTAGGCAGTGCTTCCTTAGACCATGTCCCTGGTCTTCAACAATAACCTGTGATTTTGCCATTGTGCACTGTGCTTTTATATGGCTTTGTCAGTGAATGTCGTTATTGTCAGTACTGCTGGCTAACATCCATGTATATGTACGTCACTGTGGTTATCATAACAGTTATCCATAGCACCGGCCCCCATTCCACATCTTATTGTGCCTGATATTAACAATGATATTGTGTTGCCATCAACTGCATGCCAGGAAGTGTGTGTTTTCTAGTCAGATTACCAGACCCGATGAATCTGACTATTCTGACGATTTACAGGTCTGGTCCTCACCATTGTCACCCCAAAAAGTCAGAATTTTCTAAAATCATTTTTGTTAACATTCGGATGCTATCATTCATGACATCTATAATCAACAAACTGCCTGTCATGCCTGTTGTCAATCCTGACATTTTTTTAAATTTTCAGTTACATCAAAGGTCACCTCAGCGACAAAGAAATCAATGCCATACTATAGCAGCATTTTGTTGACCAGATTTGGCAAAAGGTCTTTCTTTAATGTTGTCACTACTAATTAATGACGTCGCTCAGACTGACAATGATCTATTTTTAATGGCGGTGGCCAAGTGACCTAGGATTTATCAATAATCGTCGGGTCAGGGAACCAGACGAGCCTTCTTGCCTGTACTCACATTTCAAATTTCAGCCTTTGGCACTCTTCAAAGAAGTAGGTCAGGATGAACTTCTTCACAAAGTCTGGGTTCAGTGAGTTCTTAATATGCTCCGTCCTCTCATACTGTGGGAATGGTAGGAAATCACAAAGTTACAAAATACAAGACATTACACAGAATTAGGGATTCATACAGTGTACTTGATTAACCCTCCTACTATTATAACTATCACAACCTATCGAAAAACCAAATCCTCTCCTCTCCCACAGCTTGTGTGTCTCAACCTGTCACTCGATAGATTGGGCAGTTGGCTCCAATTTGGCACCTGGAGAGGGAGATTTAATTCTAATTGCATGGTATTGTAAACAAATTTGAACAGCACCCAAAGTTCTACAACAATTCTACAGTAGCCACACCTCAACCCCCAAAAGAGGAACAACTTGCACTACTGCTACAATGTAAATGGGTTCTTACCTGCCCCTCCCGGCCTGCCCCTCCCGGCCTGCCCCTCCCGGCCTGCCCCTCCCGGCCTGCCCCTCCCGGCCTGCCCCTCCCGGCCTGCCCCTCCCGGCCTGCCCCTCCCGGCCTGCCCCTCCCGGCCGCTTCCTCCCAACCTTCTCCTCCTCCTCCCAACCTCCTCCTCCTCCTCCCAACCTCCTCCTCCCAACCTCCCCCTCCCAACCACCCTTCCCCACCTCCTTAAGTTTGTTTTCTGGGCCAATAGCTGCAAAAATTATGGTTATAGGTAGTGTACACGATTGGTAATCCTCAATTTTTTTGTTTTACTGAATTATTACGAAATACCTTACTAAACTGCAAGTTAATAGTAGTCTCAATCATCCTGTGAAATGATGGCACCAGGTGTGCTGTCGTCAAGAAAAGTGGAAATTTATATCGTTTTCCAACGATTTCCAGCTGGAAATCGTTGGAAAACTGCCCTGTAGCCTTTAGTCAAGGCGCGCGTGGCTACCCAGAGGAGTGGCGCGCCCCGGACATGCTGGCATTCGGGGCGCGTCACGCATCTAGGTAACCACGCGCGCCTTGACTAAAGGCTATCAACCGCCCGACGGTTGAAAAATAGCGCAGTTTTTCTCTCGTTTTTTTCGCCATCCAACAACGCAAAACTTTGAACAGGTCAGTGGACTGGAACGATATTTCCTATAAAACACTAACCCCCAAATCCGTTTCTGAAAATTGCAAACAATGACCAATCATGTACACTACCTTTAAAGGTAATAAAACACAGTCAAGCAAAATTAACTCTAAATTTGGATTAAAAAAAAAATATTATATTATTTATAAACTTAAAATAAAAACTCACACTCATGTTATACCTACCTCAGCAAATTGCTTGGATCCCAGCTGTGTTGTGTACAATACACACACTTCAAAACAGAAGGGAAAAGATAGATAATTATTAACCAAATCACTTTTTTATTTTATCATTAAATGCACAATATAAAATAAGACATTTTAATCAAACTAAAGCAAACAGGCAAATATGGAAAAACATTAACAATGACAGAAATGCATATATACATACACGCATACACAGAAAAATGTACATAAACAAATGAGCAGGAAGAAAGCCATAAAAGACATTTGCACATTAACAGAAAGGTTTTTAGCAATTTCTTGCATGGCTGGATATGTTGAGGGATCTTTTTCTATCCCTTGGGTCGGCAATGCAACCTACATTTTGCAGTGTTGTAACCAAGTCAAATTTATGACCCACATACAAACTGACACTTTGTACATGACGCTGGTTCGTTATACAAGGCAATCAACCCATATGGCACTGAAAGTTCCTTTTGCCAAAAAAGAATGCTGCGCCAGAAGTTTCACTGTGAGTGGTGCCAGTATATGGAATAATCTGCCTGAACAATTGAGAACCATGAACTCCTTGGGTACATTTAAATCAGAGCTATGTAAAGCCGCCAATTAATGATATTTCTGCGATTTGCGCTGATCTACTGAGTAAATCCAGGGAAATAAACCCTGCAGTTGGTCATTGACGATTGATGTTTATAGTTTGGGGTTTTATTTTTGACATGGTTGATGCTGAAGTTATATGGGTAACTACAGGGGTTTCTTTATTGTGATGGGGATTCTTTGACTAACTTGGGGTTTGATAGTCTTTTCTGAATATGCATCTGATTTAAATCGCAATTTTGAATGTATTTGATATGAGCTTGTGGAAATGTAATTTGATAGTCAACTAAGTTAATTGTGGGGACTGACATTTTGAAACTGTCAAATTTTAAAATTTGATACAGTGGGGCAACACTTGTATTGTATTAAAATCGTACTGGAATACATTTACCACACAATGTACCATTACTCTGCATATTCTGAGACTGAGTCCTAACCCTCAGGGCACATCAGTAGACACAGGTAGGGGCTGGTGGGGGGCATATGGCCTTCCTCCAGTGGCGTAGCCAAGGGGGGACATGGGGATGCATGCCCCCACCCCCACCCCCACCCCCCCAAAAAAAAATTGTGTCCCCCTCCCCACTGTACATTTCGCAAATGGAGAAAATAATACTAGTATTATTAAGAAAAATACTGTGAGGCCCCCCCCACTGTAACATCCATTCCCCCTCCCACTCGCCCCACCCTCAATCCCGTCCCTTCCCCCTTGGCAAGAGCCCTGGCTACACCGTTATTTCAAGATATACAATTTTAGGAAAGTACTCACTTGGATCGGATTTGGACATAACATCTCTGTCTTTCAGGTCTCTGCAATATTGCCAATAAAAAAAAATTACATGAAAAATGGCCGAATGCAATTGGGTCATTCCACCAGGTTGGGACACAGTGTGTGACATTTATCCATATCTTTAAAAGTACTATTACATTTGATTCAGTTATTTCATGTAACATCAGTCTTTGGGTGGGAAATATTTTTGAAAGTTTTAAATCATGTAAATTATATTTTACCAAAAATATGATTAAAAACATGCTTCAGTTTGACATAACCAGTTTGACGTAACAGGACACGTCCATATTTCTATTTTTGTCTTTTTTCAACACTTTAAATATACATATGGGAAATTCACCATGTGTACTAATTGAAAGATATACTATGCAACACAAGAACACTTTCTTTATGGTAGTCAGTGTCCAAATATAGCAGAGACAGCAAAAACAGACGTGAGAGTGGACGTAACATGGACACTGTGTCCACTGTTACGTCCACACATGCATGTTTTTATTGTTCTTGCTGTTTCTGAGCTATTTGGACACTGGCAACCATAACAAAAAGTGTTTTCTGGTAGCATTGGGTGTCTTTTAGTTAGTACATATAGTAAGTTGCATTATTATTTATTTAATGACGAAAAATTAAGGCAGTCTGGACGTAACATTTAGTACTAACATGGTGTGACATGAAAATGGACATTTCCATTTTGTAACATTTTCAACATTTATATAAATAATTATGCAAACTCACTCTGTATACTAATTACAAAACACAAACTGCAACACAAAAAACATTTGTTATGATATTCAATATCCAAATGCAGCACAACAGCAGAAATATATGTATGGTCATGGTCTAACATGGTGTCCATGTTACGTCTGCACCGATTCTTCAAATTCTTGCTATTTGTGCTATGTTTGGACACTGACTGCCGTAAAAAGGTGTTTCATTGTTGCATAGTGTGTCTTTTAATTATTGTACATAATAAATTTTACATATTTATTTATTAAAGTGTTAAAAAACCACACAAATTTAAATGTTGGACACGGTGTCCATGTTACGTCTATTTTACATACAAAAAAACACACTTTTTATCATATTTTTGTAAAAATATAACTTACATGATTAAAACTTTCTCAAATAATCTCACACCCAAAGACGGATGTCACATGAAATAACTGAATTAAATGTAATGATGGTTTTAATGATATGGTCATATACACACTGTGTCCCAACCTGGTGGAATGACCCACTTACATATATATACGAGTGATGCCAAAGTACCCTTTTGGGGTTTCTGCAAAAGACTCTGGTGATATTTTCTGCAAGGTATACTATTTGTCTTCCTCTTTTAGGCCTCAAACCTCTGGACAGACAGATAGATTATAATCAGTTAAAAAAAACTGAAATGCATGCAGGTATTGTACAGTTGTCCGTCACAAATGGAAAGATTTCACTTTAACATACCCCACTAAAATCGACCAGGAACGGCAAAATCTTGAAAAATAACCAGGAATGTCCCCACAATGTCGCTTCCCAGGTTGTATTGTCAAATTGGGCGTCATCCCTGGCTATGAATTCTGACTAGTGCCGCCCGAACAATTTGGGAGACCGCCAACATAGGGCAAGATATAGCTCAGTTGGTAGAGCGCCAGTGCAGTGTTCCGGAGGTCGCAGGTTCGAGTCCCGCCCCTGCCAGTTTTCTTTGTTTCTTTGAAAATGTATTCAAATTTACCGAGTCAGTTTCCCTTGTGGACTGTTTGACTATAAATGAATGATTATTAGGTAAGTAATCTTGTTAGCTGTGTTCTTGGCACAGTGTATTGTCACTCATACTCATTGTGTTTAATGTACACATCATCACATTGATTTCGGCCTCATGTTTTACGAAGTGTCTATTATGCCGTGAACTGGTGCCTTTTCACTGCTATTCAGCCATGAAATCCACTGAGCATGTGCAGTAAGTCGTTTCTTGGCAAGCTCAACTTCATAAACTACTCTTCCTGCCGAGTTGGCACGTGGTCGAGTGGTTAATGCTGGTGACTTGTAAGGGACGGCGCTACCCTGTAGGCTATTAACCCTAACCCTGCCAGATGCAGCACAGTGCATCTGTGGTGACAGCTTGACCTTGCTGCACTCTGAACACAAGTCAATGTGACAAAGTATGCAATCTGATGCGTCTGGCAGGGTTTCTAGCCAAAATACCCTGGAGGGTTAGGGTTAATATGTACGGGTTCGATTCCCAGCTCTGGTGGGTATTTTCTTCTTCTTTTTTTCCCTTAAAATAATTGCTTGTTTGTGTTGTTCTAAATCAAATCCTGATTTAATTGCAGATAATAAGCATTTTTGTTTATTCATGGCTCTGAAGGGATTTCTTTTACCCCAACCCCCTAATGGTTCACCAGGACTACCCTGCTAAATCCAACCGAGTCCAACAGTGACTCATGAGTTTCCTGCTCAATCCAACGCAGTCCAACACGTCATAAAAAATGACTTGCCTGATAAATCCAACAGAATCTACATGTAACTGTGGCATATTTTTATGTTGTCTGCTGAATCCAACAGGATTGTAAAAAAAACACTACATGTATGAGTTAGCTGCTCAATGCAACAGGGTCCAACAGGAATATCAAATTGTTTGATCCTGTTGGATTCAGCAGGGTTAGGGTTTATACTAGGGAAAATAAAGTCCAAAAAAATAAAGTCTCGTGAATATGAAGTCAGAACTACAATGAAGGCATGAAACCAGACTAAATACGTAATGGTAAAAATTCAGGCCCAGCTAAAATAAGCCGATACCGGTTCACGGCAAAATAACCACTGCCCATTTTTTTAATGGATTTTGCCAATATAAATCCTGTAATGGCAGGTTGTGCCACATGTTTACAGTTATTATCAAGGAGAGTTGATTATTTTCCAAGGTTTTGTTGTTGTTCCTGACCGATTTTAGCGGGTGGCATTAAATGATTAACCCCGGTAACACTCCTGAATTTACCAATTTTAATATGATTCTCAACACACTCTAGCCTAGGGGCCATTAAAAAATTTCAATGTTTTAAAATTTCGATATTTTTTTTCAAAATTTGTTTGAACCACCCAATCACCCCAATTTTCGATCTTAAAATATTGATTTGCCATTCAATTTAACGAATAATAAAATGCCAGTTTTTATGACAGCGTGATGCAGCTTTGGATTTTCCCCACTTTAACACGTGCCCTGATGGCTTCTAGTGTTTTATAAGCAGCTTCTGACCTAGCGCTGGCAATACTGATTTTTTTCGTAGTCGATATTTGTTTCCGCTTTATCGCAGATATGGCGATAAAATCATCTACAAATTACGGCATGATGAAAATGTTGTGAACGGTTAGCGATCTTAAAATCCTAATGTACAAACGCATAGGCCTAAACAACTTTCAAAAACTTAACACCGCCAAAGCTCTCTGTCACAATTTTGCCACTCAGATCGTCCACCCATACAGATGAATGGTCCACTATACCGATGGGGCCGAGTGTTAATTTACAGCCAACTTTTTGGAAAGAGTTCCATATCCGGACATCACTTATTTTTCCCTTAATATGACTTAAAAACTACCAAAAAGTGTAAATACACTTTTTGCACGAGGTTCAAGTGATGACCAGATATGGAACTCTTTCCAACTTTTTTACCAAGTCATTTTTTTCAATTCGAGTCACAAATATATTTTTTAAACAACTTCCAAAATTCTTGAAGTTAAAGCCACACAATACTCCTTTTGAAGTTGACATTCGTGTAAAAATCATGCATGTACACGTATCTTTTTCCCAGGGCTTCGCAACGCTCAAGCAACGTGTATGCTTATTAGCACGGTTCCCGTCTCTGCTGCAGTATTTAACCCTCCTGTGCACCTGGCCAAAACACAAACTGTGAGAGTTGGTGTTTAGAGTTTTTGATAGGTTGTGATAGTTATAAGTATAGGAGGGTAATAATTGACAGCAGTAGAGACGGGAACCAGTCTACAGTTTGACTCGATTGGGTATATTTTGATGCATGACTTAGGGAGAATTTAAATATGTCTGTAGAATTTTACTCTCTTGATCTCAGACACCCTTATTTGCATTTCAAATACTCTAAAGATGTATCGTGACTATATTTATACAAACGTTACTTCATCATTTTGAATGTTTTAAGGACATTACATAAAGTATTTTCCAATTAAATGTTTTTGGCGAAAAAGAGGAATTCTTGCTACACTTTTATATCTGATCAATAATGTGCAGCCCGGTACGGCAATGCTGTGCCAAATGCCAAAAAGCCATCAGACCAGTCTATGAAGTATAGAATAACTGTCGAGCGCAATCTGGAGTTTTGCACAAGTTTATTGTACTCCCTCCTCAGCTAATTTCCTTTTGAATGAAACCCATTCATAGGGATATGAACTCGGGAGGGAGTACAATAAACTTGCGCGAAACTCCAGATTGCGCTCGACATAACCACTCTGTTAAACAACAGAAGATACAACGTCTAAGACTACGCATTCTCTTGGTCGGAGGCCGTTCCACCAATTGCACTTGGGGTCGGGCAAAGGGGAAGCCCTCCATTCAATTTGTACAGGAAATTACGTGTTTTGTCAATTTTCTTACAGTAATAACAAATGAACACAATTTTTGGGGGGTATTAGGCCTAACATGGGAGATATTTTTACTGCATAAAACAGTGAAATTTGGAAATATTTAATAGGTGTAGCTGTTTAGTTTTTTCCACATTGACCACAACACTATTCATTCCTCTTTGAGGGTGCGATCAACTAACAGCCACCACTGACCAGTCAGAGACAAAAAACAAGACCCATGCCGACAAAGAGAATAGGCTGTACGGGTATAGTTTTTGGGGTTGAAAAAACGGAAAGAGTTCCGTATAGGGACATCACTATTTTGCGATTTTATAAACTCCAACAACTTTTTTTAAAAGGCACCTTTTATTTTTAGTGGGATTTTAGCGAGGAAAACTGTAAAAAAAAAAAATTTAAAAAATAAAAAATAAAAAGAAATCTCTCTTCTTTGCATCTTCCCCCTGCATCTCCCGTGCTCCTCTGTCCTCCGTTCCACACCACGCATCTCTATCACTCCATTTTCCTTTTTCCATTCCCTCGCCAAGGTTCGAACCTCCATCGAAATCAAGCCTGTAAGAGAACGTGTGTTAATACATAGTGCGCTTACCCGCTCGGCCATGAGCGCTTATTACTCCTTGAAGCATTTTAGTCATACTTACGGTGTATGTCGCGATCTGGCTTCTGAATAATATAAATTAGGAATATTAATTCATGACGTACAAACTTTGGAATATCCTAAAGTCACACCGGTGGAACAGGTATTGAATAATTGGGTTTACAATAAAAGTTATGTTTTCCTATACTGCTGAGGACAATGCTTTGTTTCCTATTGTTCCTTTAATATAACACAACCCCATAGACTAAACACGTATTTTTACGTCCGAGGACCGATTTTAAGAAAAGACCAACTCTCGAGGACAAGAACTTTAATTCCTTGGATTTGCCATCACAAGGTGCATGCATCCTCCAGTGCTAGAGGACTCGAGTCCGGACTCGGACTCGAGTCCGGACTCGAGTCCCGATTTTTTAATATTTAAATTTCTGCACCATAGAAACATTCTCATATTTTGTTTTGTCTGCTAAAATAGTTCGTGTATTACAATTGAAATAGAAAATCATTGCAACATTATGTTAAAGCTAAAGTTTCACCTACTACTTGTCATCAGACTCGCATCGAGACTCGACTACAGCCCTGCTAAAGAGGAATGTTCCCCAAGACCAGTTTTTGAGTAATCAAACTAATCATTGGTTGAAGTAAAACAAATCTGGTTGAATAATTTTTTGTATTTTTTAGTATAAATAAATCTCCAAGGGGCAATTTTGGTTTGGAAAAAAGACAGATAAAGTTGAGAAAATCAACGTTTTTATGGCGACGTTAGAGGCACATGCAATGCGTGATTTTTGTTCAAAGCTTTTTCTTTAAAAAATGTTCTCTGCATGGTTGCAGTACCGGTAGGTGTTATTTCTTTGACGTCATATTTTCAAATTGGAATAAGGTACATGTACTGGGATAGTTCAGTATCATCACAAAGCCCATTAATTTTTCTTTATAATCTCAAATAATAATGGCTGAAAGTAATTTCACAAGGTTGTGTCACGGCAAGGTTCCTTTGAAGTTTCTCAAACTACTGTGCAAATCCAATTTGTTTCAGGGATTTTTCGCTTGAGTAAAGTACTAGAAAATATTTTCAGGTGTTTATGTGCCCCAAATCACATACATATGTATGTCATGTGTGGACTTTATTTATAGGTTATATTTAAATGTCATTCAATAATGCGCCTATCAATTGCTTCCCCCACCCCTCCCTCCCGGGCTGCCCCAGGTCTTATGTGGGGGTTTGGTCACATTTTTCAAGCCCCAGGGTTGGGATTTTGGTCACTCATTTTGCCATTGTTTCCCCATCATCAGAAGTTAAAACCATGATGTGGGGGTGCCCCACCCATATATGTCGGAGATTGTCACTAAAATGTTGCCCAAGGGGTGGGGATTTGGTCACTTCAAAAGTGACAATCCCCACATCTTAGGTGGGGCAGCCCTGGGGAGGGAGGGGTGGGGGAAGCAATTGATAGGCGCATAAGTGTTAAAAGCCTCTCTAAGCCTCTTATTACCGTAAATACCCTTTTTGACCATGCTGTGTAGTATTTGTGTACTGTCTCGGTGTCAACGAGAACACTGTACATGTACTTGAGATTCACAAAAGGACTCGGACTCGGACTCGGACTTGAACCCCAGGGACTCAGACTCGGACTCAGACTCTAACACAAGGACTCGGACTCGGACTCGGACTCGGACTCGAACCCAAGGACTCGGACTCGAACCCAAGGACTCGGACTCGGACTCGGACTCGAACCCAAGGACTCGGACTCGGACTCAGACTCGAACCCAAGGACTCGGACTCGGACTCAGACTCGGATTGGGTGGACTCGACTACAGCACTGGCATCCTCCCGGTCCCTGGTGCATGCCGCGCCGTGTGGAAAAGACGTCCCTCTCGGATTGTCCCTCTGTACTACCTGTTGCTCCCTCTATTAAAAAATGGTAGAAACCCAAAGCATTGTTTATTAATTTCGTGAAATCACACTTTTATTGACCAGTGCCTTCGTGCACATCCTGATGCTTCAATATGGATGCCTACATGATTGAATGTATTGAATGTACTGATGATATGTGCACTCAAAATATCGCCTGAAAACTAGTTTTCCCTAGCTGAATGGGTTTATCTTCAATGAAGACACAAGGTGAGGTAAAATTTGTTATGTTTGGTAGTGTTAAGCGCAATCTTCAAAGACACGCATTTTTTAAAAATGCGCGCTGCGTAATTTTTAAACACGAAAATTGAGTTTGCTTGCGTAAATTTAAAATTTGCGCATTATAGATGGAGCGCAATTTTTGAAATCACGCAATCTTTATTATTGAAACAGTAAACAGGGTTGCACACGAACTGTAAGTTCTTAATTTCTTGTGACAAAGCGCATGAAAAGACTGAGATGCTGGGATCCGGGGCTGGGATACAATTCAAGCCTGAGGTTTGGCAAAAGTATCGAAAACCAGTAGAAAAGTGTACAACAAAAACAGAATAACAAAACTTCGTAAAAATGCTAGAAAATATTTAAAACAGTGCTCAAATTTATTAGGAACAAGCAAATAAATTGTAAAGTTCGGACGCGTACATGAGGGGTGCACCATCATGACCATGTGACAACAATAATCTCCCACTACCATGACTACTGACCTTATAAGTTATTTCATAGTAAAAAAGTTTTAACAAATAATCTTATCCAGTAGTCTCTCAGTTGCTGTGTGAAGAATGCAAATTATAAATTGCTTCTTAATCTGCCATTTTCTTTTAAATGTTGGGAAGTTAGCCGATCAGAGGTTTAGATCATTTCCCAATGAAAAAAACACCTCCGAAAATGTATCCCCCCCCCCCCCCAGACGGCGACTTAATGTCATGCGAAGGCAACTTATCAAGCCAAACATGACCCAACTTCATAAAGATAGAAGCACAGAATCTCAGGTGATGATAACAGATGATAAATTGAAGGTCAATTCAACAGATAATATATATGACATCACCACAAAAGTATATGCAATAAAATTCACATCGTAAACTTTATTCGCTTATATAGTTCACAAACAATGTCAACATATTTGCAAATCAAACTAGAGGTCTATGTTTTTAAGAACATAGGGCTTTTCCACATGTTTTTATGATCTCACTTCAAATTTTCTAAACTAGTGACAAATCTACCTAACCACCAAGTTTCATGACGATTAGACATGGTCTACTCTACCCTTATATGTCTTTCAAGAAATCATGCCTTTGATGACGTCATTATGACTTTAGAAATTGTTTGCATTTATATATTAAAAGAATGTACGAGCTAACAAAGCTATTACAAAAAGAATTTTGAATTTAACATGTTCTGTTGATGAGATATGGTTTTAAGAATCTTTAACGTTAAAGTTTTGAAATTACTATAAAAATCAGATGATGACGTCATTATGACGTCACCTCAATTTTGATTTATAACATGTACTTGTTTAGCAACATACCAGGTTTGAATGCAATTGGACTTACGGTTCTCTTGATATGGGCCCTTGAAAAATTTGCCTTTAAGATGACATCACGTGACACATAATGACGTCATCGTGACGTCACTCTTCGGCACACAATTTCAGATTAGGGTCTATGTTTGTGTTAAGTTTGCTTAACATCTGATGTTGTTTAGTGACCAAAGTGCCGCAGACAAAATTCGTGTTAAAGAAGAAACCAAAACAGTGGGTATTGTGTAGTTTAGGATTTGTGTATTAATTGTGTTCACGTTAGCTCCTGGATGGAGTATTTGATTATTCCAAAAGCCTTTTTTTGTCACTAAAGTAGACTTCTCTGAATCCCAATGACACGTGCTTTTGTAAGTTGGAAAGGTTTTTTAAGGCGGAAAATACGATTTTATTGCGTTGTGTCACGTTTTGGCTCGGTCAACTTCGACCCAGCCCCTACTCTCCCACCAGCTATATATCCATGTAAAGCTGGGTCCGGGTATTGCGCAATCACACATTTGTTTACCTTGTAGGTGTGTTAGACTACAAATGTACATTTGCGGTAAAGGACAAAGTATGACTCACCGATATCCGTAGGGTGAAACTGGTCAACTCAAGCAAGGGTTCAAAACCAAGTCCACAACAACCACACTTGGCTCGGAACAAGAGCAGGTCCAAACATGAAGGTCCCAATGTTGTTCACAAAGTTCACAAAGTTCACAAAGTTCACAAGTCGGAACAAAGACGAGGTATTAACGATGATGAACAAGACGACGAGAAATAAATACAGTAGACCTACGATTAGCGATGACGATTACATGTAACGTTAGTGTAACTAGAATAAACAAGATGGCGTCTGGATACGTAGCTATGCGTATACAAACGGACGATACTGTAGAACGTGACTTAACAAAGCCAACTTTCTATGCCGGCACTACGACGTCGCAACTGCGTAAATGTCCGTAGAATGTAGCTCAATTAAATCCAGAAACAGTTAGTGTTCAGTCGCAACACTTCGCGGTGCAAAATATGCAGTAAAACTGACTGCACAGATCAAAACTTTAGCGAGCAAAAACTTAAGTTGCAAACTTTAACATGAGGTCTTGCAAGGGGTTGAATCCAAATTCAAAAACGCTAGACATCTACAAATGTTACGGTTGTGTATGGAGCACCGAAAACGCAACATGTAATTGCTGCTACAGTAGCTCCCCCCTAGCTTGTGAGGGAACTGAAACGAGCGAGTTCATGAGAGTAGCACGCTTCATCCACAATCGTACTGGACATACTTGGCCGGCCAGTGCACATGTCGACCACTGCGCGTGGATTTCTGCTGGTGTGGTGGTAAGATGACTCTCGGCTCAGGTGATGGGACTGTCGTTGCAGGTGCAGCTGGCAAGGCCGTTGTGACAGGTACAACCGTCTTGTGTGGCTGTGGATCAGCTTTGTTGCGGATGGGTGCAGGTGTCCAGTCCGTGTCAAGGTATGCCACCTTAAGCCGGTCTATGCTGATGGAGTCCTTTCTGCCATTGAGGTCTAACATGAAAAACTTGCCAGTCCGTTTAAGAACCCGAAAAGGCCCATCGTAGGGGGGTCGGAGGGGCTTCTTAACCGCATCGCATCTGACGAAAACATGTGTACACGTAGCAAGGTCTGGGTGTACTTGTGTCCGCCTCTGTTGGGTTCTAGTTGGTGGAGGACGAAGAACTTGCATGTGTCGTTGAAGCCGATGAACATAGTTACTTGGATCAAGATCATCTGCAGTACCACAAGGTGCAACAAACTGACCTGGCAATTTAATGGTCGAGCCATAGACCATCTCAGCTGTTGAGCAACCAAGACCGGACTTCACTGCGGTTCGAATTCCCAGCAAAACTAGAGGTAATGTCTCTGTCCATCTCAGGTTTGCATGGGTCTTGAGCGACGCCTTCATTTGTCTGTGAAAGCGCTCCACCAGCCCATTTGAAGAGGGGTGGTATGCCGTCGTTCGTATCCGCTTGCATCCGAGTAGGTTTGTGAGTGCTTGGAAGAGAGAGGATTCAAACTGACGACCCCTGTCAGTGGTAATGGTCGATGGCGCTCCGAATCTTGCCACCCAGTGTGTCATGAAGGCACTGGCAACTGTCTCAGCTGTAATGTCGGGGATGGGTACCGCCTCGGGCCATCGAGTAAACCTGTCGACACACGTCAGTAAGTAGGATTGACCATGTGATGGCGGGAGAGGACCAACCAAGTCGAGATGGACATGATCAAACCTGGCGTCGGGTGAGGCAAATGTAGCAAATGGTGACTTGGTGTGTCGGTGAACCTTACAACGCTGACACTCCAGACAGGTCTTGGCCCACTGACGTACATCTCGGTTGATTCCGGGCCACACAAACCGTGCAGTGAGTAGCTGCTGTGTCGCCCGGATACCAGGATGAGACAATCCGTGTAATGCGTTGAAAACTACCCGCCGGAACTGGACTGGAACGTAGGGACGTGGGTTCCCAGTAGACGTGTCACAGACGATGGTACCGTGCGATGTAGAAAGAGGCATATCGTTGAGCCGAAGTGACGTGTTGGTCAGTTGTTGAATTTCACTGTCTGTTTTCTGAGCATCTGCTATTGCTTCAAAGTCGATAACTGTGGAAACTTCCAAGGTATCGATCGCCAGCCTGGAAAGTGCGTCAGCCGCAGTGTTGTGCTTCCCACTGATGTGTCGTATGTCAGATGTAAACTGAGAGAAGTAATCGAGGTGGCGGATTTCACGGGGCGAGTGTCGATCAGGTTTGGATTTGAGAGCGTGAGTGAGTGGCTTATGATCAGTGTATACGAAGAACTCCCGACCTTCCAACATGTGACGAAAGTGCTTGATGCTCAAATAGATGGCCAAAAGTTCCCTACCAAACATGCTATAGCGGCTCTCGGCTGGTTGCAACCACTTGGAGAAGAAGGAGAGGGGTTGCCATAGTCCATCCACGTGTTGTTGTAGTACACCTCCAATACCTAAATCCGATGCGTCAACTAGGAGACACAATGGCGCATCAACCTTCGGGTGAACAAGTAGTGTGGCGTCTGCCAATTGAGCCTTCACCTGGTCGAAAGCTGAATGTTCCCTGGCGTTGAATGTCACGGATTGGTTCTTCTGTTTTGTCTTAAGCAAATCCGTGAGTGGTTGGACAGTGTCAGCGCAGTTCGGTATAAAACGCCTGTAAAAATTCACAAGGCCGAGAAACTCTCTCAACTTGCGTAGTGATGTGGGCGCTGGAAACTCCCGTATGCTCTTCACCTTGTCTGGCAAGGGACGTATGCCGTGCTGATCAACGAAATGGCCAAGAAAGGTGAGAGATGGCTCTCCAAATTGACACTTGTTCAAATTGATGACGACGCCGAACTTGGCGAGACGCTCGAAGAGCAGTCGCAGATGTTCTTCGTGCTCCGTCTCAGATGAACTTGCAACCAGCAGGTCATCGAGGTAAGCATAGACGAAGGGCAACCCTCGAGTGACCTCATCGATGAACCTCTGGAAAGTTTGTGCAGCATTCCGTAGCCCAAAAGGCATGCGCACGAACTCAAAAAGGCCAAAAGGGGTTGCAATTGCGGTCTTGTGGATGTCCCCCGGCTCAACTGGAATCTGATGGTAGGCTCGTATTAAGTCTATCTTGGAGAACACACAGGAACCATGGAGAGAGGATGTAAAATCCTGCAGATGCGGAATCGGATAACAGTCCGGAACAGTGCATTTGTTAAGTGCGCGGTAGTCACCGCATGGACGCCAGTCCCCAGGTGTTTTCTTAGGCACCATGTGGAGTGGAGACGACCAATTGCTGCTGGACGGACGAACAATTCCCAAATCCAGCATGTGGTCAAATTCGGCTTTTGCTAGGGGTAGACGATCGGGAGCAAGCCGGCGAGGTCTAGCTTTAACTGGCGGTCCTCGTGTTTCGATGTAGTGAGTGACGTTGTGCTTCACCGCTGCATGAGTGTAGACTGGATGAAAGATCTCCGGGTACTTGTGCAGGAGGGTATCGTAGCGTGACGGTTTTGCTGTAGCGACTGTCGGCCTGAAGGACGGAGATTTGGTGCTGATTCCACTCACGGTAAGACTAGTGGTGGTATCAACAAGCTGGTTGTGTTGAAGATCAACCAATAATCCAAAATTCCGCAGAAAGTCCGCCCCGATGATTGGAGTAGGCAGTTCGGCTACAACAAATATCCAGCGGAAAACTCGACGCAAGCCTATGTCTAAGGTGAGTGATTTCTCTCCGAAAGTTGCAATTGGCGATTTGTTGACAGCTTCCAGAGATACATAGGAGGCTGATGGCCGTCGTTTGTCTGATACCGTCGCTGGAAGAACACTTACTTCCGCCCCTGTATCAACCAGGAAACGAGTACCTGTCCTTTGATCGGTGATGTAAAACAGACGACTGGTTGTTTCTGCGCCAGGCGGACTCGTCGCCGCTAGTCGCTGGCTACAGCATTTCCCTGCTGCGACGAAGAGCGAGGTTTAAAACTACAAGGCTGCATACATTTCTGAGCATTGTGGCCAAATCTCCAGTGGTACCAACACACATCACTGGCATGGGCGGGGCTACGACTTTGGGCTGACCGGTGTGTCGCAGACGCGTCCCGTCGTGTACGGCTCCTACCCCGCGGCTCTCGTGTGACATGGCAAGTGAGGGCTTGTACCTGTGCTGTGAGCTGATCCACTTTGTTTTGAAGTGCAAGTATGTCAGAATTAGGTGGAGTACCTGCCAGGGGCACGCTGGATGTGGGAGCGGCGGCTACTGTAGCAACCAGAGATGTTGATGGGGCGGCAACCTCAACGATCTTATCGGCCAGATCTGCAAGCTGCTCAATGGACACGGCTTGTGTCGTGGATGCAAGGATGAGCTGCACATTCGTCGACAAACGCTGAAGAAACAGTTGCTTTAGGATATTGTCCTCTAAGGTATTTTCTCCGAGCAATTGCCTCATTCGCCTCAGCAGTTGTGACGGTTTGCGATCCCCTAGCTCTTCAGAAATGAGGAGTTGATGTAGGCGCTTCTGTTCCGAAGATGTCGTGCGACGGATGAGCTCAGTTTTCAAAGAGTCGTAGGGATCATGTTGAGGTGGTGTGATAAGAATATCTCGTACCTCCTGTGCATATTCAGGTTGCAAAGACCCTATGATATATGCGAACTTGGTTTGTTGTTGTGTGATATTCCTAGTGAGGAACTGCGCCTCAACTTGGGCAAACCAAAGTGCTGGATCATTCGGCCAAAAGGGAGGTAACTTCAAGGCCACTCCTGCGATAGGTGTAGGGGGCATAGACCCAGAAGCTCCCGGCTTGAGTTCACCTTTATTTTCTTCAGCCGTCTGCATGATGGATATCGATCATTCAATCACGTCAGGGTCACCAATTTGTAGGTGTGTTAGACTACAAATGTACATTTGCGGTAAAGGACAAAGTATGACTCACCGATATCCGTAGGGTGAAACTGGTCAACTCAAGCAAGGGTTCAAAACCAAGTCCACAACAACCACACTTGGCTCGGAACAAGAGCAGGTCCAATGAAGGTCCCAATGTTGTTCACAAAGTTCACAAAGTTCACAAAGTTCACAAGTCGGAACAAAGACGAGGTATTAACGATGATGAACAAGACGACGAGAAATAAATACAGTAGACCTACGATTAGCGATGACGATTAACGTTAGTGTAACTAGAATAAACAAGATGGCGTCTGGATACGTAGCTATGCGTATACAAACGGACGATACTGTAGAACGTGACTTAACAAAGCCAACTTTCTATGCCGGCACTACGACGTCGCAACTGCGTAAATGTCCGTAGAATGTAGCTCAATTAAATCCAGAAACAGTTAGTGTTCAGTCGCAACACTTCGCGGTGCAAAATATGCAGTAAAACTGACTGCACAGATCAAAACTTTAGCGAGCAAAAACTTAAGTTGCAAACTTTAACATGAGGTCTTGCAAGGGGTTGAATCCAAATTCAAAAACGCTAGACATCTACAAATGTTACGGTTGTGTATGGAGCACCGAAAACGCAACATGTAATTGCTGCTACAACCTCTTAGCTAACGATTTCACTCAAAAAAAACCCTGCAGATGTTCTTCGACGTGGCCCTTTGTTCTGAATGTGGCAAAACGAACAATTTTCAAGTAGATTGTGTTCATGCCTGGGCGAAAGTGTACTAAACTACACAATCGCGCGAACAGAACAAAAACAAAGGCTTTCCTGCTGTAGCGGAAAAGCCAAAAAAATTGCGTCTGTTGTAAACATACGCATGGCTTTTCCGTTTTCCGTTTTCCTTTTTTATTTAACATAAAGTATCATCAGGTCTATGTCTTTGCTAAGTTTAAGATCCGAGATTATTTTATGATTCACATTTCGTACTCCAAACTTGACCTTTAAGTTCAGGAGTGAAATTGGCAAGTTAAAAGAGCATTTCTTAGTTTTAGTTTTAATTAGTAAATTTCGATTTTCAATAATTTACCTTGACCCACCCACCCACATTTTCGAGAAAAAAACATTTGAATGGCCAACAGTTAAAAAGGGAGTTATTAGGGAATCATCCTAACGTTAGTGTTTTTTTATTTTTTTTTATTTCCAAAACCACTCACCTGCACGATATCGTGATTTCCACTCTGGTTGCAGGAACACTCCCACTTCCAGGCTGGAAAGGCGCTGCTTCTGAATTGTACGCCATCCTCGATAAACAAAAAACAAAGGCCTGAATTTGTTGTCCAACCCGGTTTCCGTACGTCCGCGGGTTGTGAAATCTACAGCGCACACTATATGAAACATGCGATAAATATTAAGTCATGAAACTTGAAAATGAAAGTAAACAGAAATATGGGCTTGGCCCTGGAGCACGCCCTCAATAGTTTACTGTTTGCAGCGGCGGGCCGCATAATTTTTTTTCCTAGGAAGGTTAGGGCAATTATCATAAATGGGCGTATCTAGACTCACATGCATATTCATGATTAAGTTAATTTATATAATAAGCATCGCACGCATCATTCAGACAACTACAAGATTGAAGTAAAGAAATTTGGTCGAGCTACTGTTGTGGCCAAATTGGTAGAGCATAAGGCTTTGGACTACAGAGGCCATATTGAGTTACAATTTTATCCAGTCTTGTTGACTTGACTTGCTGACTCGGACTCGAGTCAGACTCGAGTCGCGATTTTTTTGACTTGATTTTTTTGAGAATTGACTTGACTTGAGAAAAAAAAAGACTTGGGACTTGACTTGAATCGAAAGAACATGACTTGTGACTCGACTTGACTTGAATAAATTTGACTTGCTGACATTAACACTTTTGTTAAAACAAACACAACTTTTGGGCGTACGCATATATATCAGTTGAAAAAAATGCCAAGCCTACAACGGCGCATATAGCGAGCTGGGTGTCTAGTACATGTACGTATGCGGGGCTATGGACGATTGCATAGAGAATCGGCATGTTAGGTTGATTTTGTACAGTGCATGCGTGCCAGCCTATGCGTAGTCATTTGTCATTGGAATTTGAATTAACTATGTGCAATAATTGACTTGAGACTTGGTACTTGACTTGAAAAAAAATTGACTCGGGATTTGACTTGACTTGAAAAAAATTGACTCGCGACTTGACTTGACTTGGAAAAAAATTGACTTGGGACTCGACTTGACTTTGAGAAAAAATGACTTGGTTACAACACTGATTTCATCAGTCTTACATTATGCATTTCAGGCATTTTGATTTGAGAAGTCAATTTTCAATAGTGTACCAGATGAAATAACAATGCAAAATGGTGATCTAATAGGCGACAATTTCCGAGCCGCATACGTATCCCGCACGCGTATCAAATCTAATGGTTCCTAATATTAATAGGTCAACCAAGTTGAGCTAAATTTTCATTTCTGCTGCGCAAAAACAAAAAAAGCTAAATAATAAACTAAAACAAAAAAGCTGCTAGCCTGACCGAAATATTACTTGACACTTGGGATAAAAAACTTGATTTGCGAACCAAACTGTTCATATATTGGCCTGAGCTATGTGTGTTCGATAACACGCCCATAGGCGTGAGCAAGGTAATTATAAAGCCTACCTCAGAAGTTGCTCTTCCTGATGGGCAGTTGGCGCGTCAGACTTTGGGCATGCCGATCTGTACTACTCATCACGGTCTTTATTATTACACTGTTTGGGGGCCGAAGTGACCGGGCTCAGCCGGGCACAGTATTAAGGTAGCAATTTAAAGGTCTACATTTACCTCCTGCGAAAATTACAATGTATATAATAGTGAAAGAAAATATAAAGACTGATCCATTCATTGACATATTGACCAATCACAGCCGATATGGTCCGTCAAAAGTGGAAGACGTAAATCGCCTATTTGCTTTCTCAATATTCGAACTGGAGGTTGCCTATAAAAAAAAACTTGTTCAGCGGCTGCTTCTATACCCCGTCGCGTCGTTGGTTTGATAGAAGAGTTGTTTGAATGAGTACCCTAAAACCGAAAGGAGCTCCATTGAAGCTCCGGAAGACATGTTTCTATATGTAGACCAGGCATTACAATGGAAACCTCATATAAAAAGAAAGGAAAACTATAAATTTCTGCCTGGAATTCTTACTATATTCCCAACAAACTAGAGGTCATTACATGAAGTATGTCCCTGGACTTGCAATCTGGCTACTTCTAAAACAAGTACATGTAGTTGGAACAACATCCCCGACATTTTGTGTCTGCACTATCAGCTACGTACAAGTGGCATATTTTTTTCCGGAATAAATCGCCAGGGACGGTCTTCCGTCCCACTGGGGAAAGGACAAAACGGCCAGGTAGCAATGCATGCATGGTGGAAATAAACAAATCTTTCAAAAATCCACGCGCTCATGACACGTTCAGATTCAGGCATATATATCTCTCTGTTTGCATATATATCTCCCCGCCCCCGGTTCAATTTTGAATAGAACAATTGGCGGGGCAGCGCAGCGTATGCTCGGACTGGATACGATTTAGGTTTTTTATGATGTGGTTTTTGCAAAAAAGATTTTCCTGTCAATTGAAAAATTGAAGCAAATCTTTACAAATACGCACCAACACAATCAAAACCCCACAACATCAAGCTGTACAACATATTAAAAGTATTTCATGAAATTCCATTTATTGTTACCAAAAATAACATTTAAAAAAACAAAGTTATTAAAAAAAATCTTGTAGATGAATTTATTGCTTTCAGCATACATAAAATTTATACAGATTATAACAGTGGTAATAAACTCTTCTTACACTTCTTGGGATTATAACCCTAACCATGCTAAATCCAACAATTTCAATATGATTTTACATACTCCCTAGGGGGTTAGGATCGCAATAAAGTACGTCAAGACAGCGGCAGTAAATATAGGGCAACTAAACTTTAAGACCAATTCCAAAGGCTTTGCAAAAAAGAACAAAAGGTGCTATGAAGAAAGTTTTGTATATTAACAAATGGTAGGTTAACCGGCAAAGCATGAAATGACATGGTCATATGTTTATTACCACCTTGGTTTTTCAGTCCATTTTAATTTTGTTTAATAATCCCCTAATACTCCCCAGGTCACAGCAGCTTTATGAAATTAGCCTCTCATTATTAAATTTATGAAGATTTCTTTCGATTTGTATGACCTTTGACTTGATTATTCCACGTCTGCGCAGTGTAACTTTGTTGTTGGGAAGTTGGGGGGGGGGGGGGGGGGGGGGGGGGGGAGTAACTCCCCTTCAAAAGCCTAACAGGCTTTTCCCCAAAGAAAATGTCTATCTCGGGTTTTAACATTGTAAAGTCAACTTATTGCAGTGGTTGCCTACATTAGACTTCAACTACCTTTCAATCAACTTTCTGATAGCTAGACTATTTCTGCATTATAGGCAGTTTGATTTTGTATGTGTGAAAGAAACGGTTTCATTCATGATCAGTTTCAATGATATGGCTTTATGATTTCCCCATGGGTTTATCAAACTATGGCCATTTCTCAAACCTTGGCTTCGTCTTTGGCTTTGCGTAATTTTAGGTCCCCAGATTTGGTAAGATCTTGGACACTGTTTTTGCTACATGTACATCAAAGTCTTATATTTTAACCCAGAGCCTGTTTATTTATTTATGTATTCAAGGCTTCAGATCGGCAATGGGGCTGGGGAATAGCTGGAGACGAAGCCCAAGCCGAAAATCAGGTTTGAGAAATGCCCTAAGAACCAAGGTTTGCTTTTTATATTTTCAGAAACTGATACTGAATTAAACTCATCATATAAGAATGCATTAATTCACATTCTGTACTCAACAATCTATACACTGATAATGATAATATTCTTAATATGATAGTCATTCACAATTTCATAATTCTATCACACAATATTACTGTAAGGATCAGTATTATCATAAAGATTACACAGATATCTTATTATTAAAGACATCAATGGGGAATTAGGGCACTACAAAACAATGCACACAACAAATATATTTCCAACAAGGAAAATCTGAAGTTGTCACACACCAGAAAGTTTTTCACACACCATAACACTATGACTGTCACTGGAAGTATTTTCTTTCAGCTTGCATTTTGTTGAAATAAATCGGTCTGATAACAATGGGTTTTTACATTAACTTTCTATAAAGAGAAGTGCCTCAGAAATCATTTAAATGACTTTCCATCAAAAACAATTCACTCCGCACATCATTCAATAAAGTTAAACATTTTCAGACACAATTTTCAGCCTTCAGAACTCAGCCTTGAAATACACATTCTGGAATATTAAACGGGTCAAATTTTACCGGGCGTAACTATTAGCCACAGCAAAGGGGCAAGTCCCGCACGGTACCTTGACTTCTCCACCTCTTATGTGTATAGTACTCTCCCTTCGTCTTTGCCTGTTGACATTAGGACGGTTCCTGCCTGCGACGAATGCTGCCCTACCAGTCCTATGGTCCCCTTGTATTGGGTCTGGCCCACTGAGGGTCACCAAGTTACGTGGCCGGTTGCTCACAAAAGTCCCACTGCGAGGTATCAGCTCTGGTGGTGACCGGTACCCTGTTACTGGCAACTGGATTTTTTCAGGGACTGGGGTGACCACACTGTCTCTTCGGCAGGTGCAGTCTACTGCTGTTTTATCGTCTTCTAATTTGACACCGGGGATGCCGTTATTGCAACGGGGGCAAGTGCGACCCCATGCTCCGTCTATCGTCCCGGCTGCTGTTTCGAGTAAGAGCGAAGATATATGCAGACAGGACAGACATTGAGTTGCAGGTGAAAAATGTGAGAAAGCAAAGATGCAACATGAGAATGCCCGGACACCACAGCAACAATAACGATGCAAGCATGGATGAAACATGAAATTTAGACATCAAGGTACAAATGATAAAGTTGCAAGATGAGGAAGATGCAAGATGATGAAGATGCAAGGTGAGGCGAGGAGGTGATGTTGTCAGGGCAGGTGATGAGGAAAGGGAGGATGAAGGAAGATGGGAGAGAAAGGGAAAACAAAAAATACAAGTAAATGAGTGCAGCCTGCATTCCCATGTAAGCAACATTATCATTATGCTAGTAGCAATGATAGGTTTGAAATTTGCAGTAAGTCCTCTGATGGGCGGCAAGTTATAAGATACCACTTGGGTGGTGTTTAAAGATGCTGTGTCCATGAAAAACAGTTTCAAATTGAATTGCTAACTTGTTAGCATTAGATAAGTTGTGAGCTTTCCATGATACATTCCACACACAAAAAATCAACCGAAGATAAGTAACACAGTTAAAAAGTTTCAATTTTTGCACTAGGAAGGGGATGCTCCAATTCTTAAGGCCAGTTTCTTGCCGGTCGTGCGATAGTGAACATCGGACGCTGATGGTCGCCGGACGCTGAAGCCGGTTTTGGGCAGTTTATAGTCGTCGTGCGCATTTGCGATAAAGCGTACATGTAATGCGCACCAAATTCAATTGTTAGATGACAATCATGCATTGGAAAAAAGAAGAAATAGACCCTAGTTGCCAGTTAAATAGCAAGATTTACAGAAAGATCAATAAATTTGAGGGAATTTTCAACTGTGTTTCGTCAGCTTCAAGAACCAGACCAAGACCGTGTTTCCTCATTTTCTAGAAGCAGATAGGTCTTTGCGTTTTTATTTGTGACATTTTAAAATTTGGATAACGTTCGACCTTGGAAACAGTTGTATTTTTCAAATTGTCTAGCAGAAATATGGTTTTTTTAAGTTGCGCCGTCTGCTGAAAAAGCCAATTAATGTTAAGGCTAGTTTCAAACAAAAAAGCCGTCTGTTTGCTGCTGTGTAATCTGCATATTCATCGTTTTTACCAACGGCGTAATTCTATTGGTCCAATCATGAAAAGTGAGGTCAGCGACCATGTCAAAGTTCAATCATTTGAACTCTGTAGTGACGTCGCCAGGGTCCTTCGGCGGCTGTTCACTGGCACTTCAGCGATAACTATAAACCACAAGTGTGAGGATCGCGCATAAATTTTTCAGTCGCACGACCATCGCGTTACCGACTATAAACCGGCCTTTACAATGCTAATGCATAGGGCAATTATCGCACATTAAAACAGACTGTAGTATTTTTGTTTTCGTAAAAAAAAAGTTTTCCTCCATTATTTGTTTGTAGGAGAAAACCCACTGAATTGAAATTTGTAGCTAAAGCACAGACATTGCAGCTTTGAGAATAAACTTCAATGCCAATGTTTTTGCAGTAGCCCGAGCCAAATGCATAGTTTGGAAATGGAAGTAAATTTTTCCAACCAGGTGGTTTTGGAATTATAAAACTTGAAATCATGAACGTAATTCTCATCAATCAATGCGTTGACCATTTTTCAGTCGAATGCAGAGGCATGCGAAAGTTTACAGTGTGGTGTTTACTATGATCAAAATATCAAAATGGATGAATGATTCATGAAACAACTGGAAAGCTGGAAAGACTTAGGATTACGGTCTTGCAATAATACAAGACAAAACAAACAGTAAACCCTGTCTACAATACATCTCAATACGCAAATGAAGATACATACTGAAACACATTTTCTTTCAGTCAGTTTCCGGGAAAAGCATCAAGGAAGAAGATGTTGAACAGTTCTGAGAATAATTGTTGAATTTAGATCGATTCATGCTTAAAGGTAGTGTACATGATTGGTCATTGTTGCAATTTTCAGAAATGGGCGGATTTGGGGGTTAGTATTTTATAGGAAATATCGTCCCACTGACCTCTTCAAAGTTTTGCGTTGTTGGATGGCGAAAAAAACTAGAGAAAAACGGCGTTTGTTTTCAACCGTCGGGCAGATGATAGCCTTTAGTCAAGGAGCGCGTGGCTACCTGGCCCAGGTGGAGTGCCACCGAATTGCAGCCATGTCTGGGGCGCGCCACTCCAGCTGGAAATCATTAACGATATAAATTTCCACTTTTCTTGACAACGACAGCACACCTGGTGCCATCATTTCACAGGATGATTGAGACTACTATTAACTTACAGTCTAGTAAGGTATTTCGTAATAATTCAGTAAAAAACAAATTGGAGGATTACCAATCGTGTACACTACCTTTAATTCTGCAGTGTACCATGACACTGTTTTGTTCAGAAACATGTAGGTCACTATGGTGTAACAGTGCGTGTATATTGTCATGGCACACCACAGGGTTAAATATTTGTCTATGCTTGAACTTGTTCAAGGGTTGTTACCTCGTACTTGCACGTTACTCAAGCACCATGCGACATTGGGATCATTATAGGACTGACTCAACAGTCACGGTTTAAACTAATAAGCTGTAATTATCATCAAGGGGATTTTTTTAGTATCATACTACTTATACTGGTTCAACACAGACTACAATATATCGCTAGTTTTGAACTCGTATCTTCATTTCCTTAATGAGCTAAAACAGCACTTCAAAAAAACTACTTTGACGTACAACTTGTGTGATGCTGGCTATCTTGCTGCGTAATGTCATCATTTGATGATTTAGCTTGCGTAAGCGCAGGCGATGCTGCAAAGGGGAACAAACAGATGGGAATGAGGTTTTAGCAGGGAACTATGGGATGGCTGGATGAACGGGGGTTAGCATGGAATCATTAGCCTTCTAGAGAAAAGAGTGGATGCCATAAGAGGATGCTATTATGTTCCAGTAAACCTGTGGTATAATACCCTCGGTTTAACCCAACCAAATAGCACCAACCCTGTCCACTATATCTCAAGAGGGCTAAATATGGAATGAAAGGTACCATTAGCAAGGACTCACAAAACTGACACGTGCTTGTCATGACAGATGGATGGGGGTTTCGAGCATGGTTAATCGTGCAATTAATGGGTTTTGGAATGAAGTCATGGAAGAAATTATTTTGTCAGTAAAGAATCATTGGATGAATTGCAGTAATTACTGAACAGAATATTAAAATGATGATTAGAGTTAGCATGTATCACTCAAACTGGAAAGTCAATACAACACAGAGATTATGCACTAAACTTACAAAAGAAGGAAATATTGGTTTGTTAAATTATTTGCAACAAGATTTTTAGGTACAAGTTATAGCCATCCATAAGTACATTGTACATCATCAAAAATAACTAGAACAAACTGAAATGACAGGTGGAAAATAAAACATGAAACAGCAGTAGAGACAAGTTAGGCCACATTTTTTCACCAGTCTAAGGGCAACCAAACTGATGGGATTTAATTTCACATTAGCACCGTCTGTGCACTTCTGGTTTGAAAGTGAGGCTCTCAGTGCAAAGCAAACACCAGCAGCACAGCACAAATTCAGCTTAGTATGTTGCTTAAGCACTGAGATTCTCGCTTCCAAACCCGGAAGTACACATAGTACAGACCGGTGCTATTTTCGTCAATTTGGGATTCGTCTATTGATCTTTATTTTTTTTTTTTTTAAGAATGTTCTCCCGTTCTTGTCTCTGTTTGAAATGAGACTGTTGCTCCTCTGGGTACAGTGACTTAAGAGGTTTGATAGTGTGACCAGAGAAATTTCTCTGTTCAGTGCACAGACTAGGAATAATTTGGCACTTTTAGAGGACACTTTCATCAATTGATTTTGGCAATCTTTCTTCCAAATCAGGTCAACAACCACTGTAAGCACAGCCATGGATTTTAAGTGTGGGGGAGACATGTACATAAATAAAATCATGTTTTAAAACATGTAACACACTACCGGGAATTTCTACACATGCCTTTGAATTTAAGGGTTGAGTTTGTTCCCATCTCATCCTATTCCCCCCCCCCCCCCCCCCCTGGCTATGCCCATGCACTGGCATTAACTCTGTCTCTGAATGGGAGACTTTCAATACACTGGTGGCAGAAGACATAGCGGTCCTGTTTTGCTAGTTCTGAGCATGTGCACGTAGTTCTGGGTATGCACACGACTCGGGGTTCCCACCATTTCATGAAAACAAAATTCCCTGATGAATTTTCCAAAATTCCAGGATAATTATTTCGACCTATATCCAGTTTCCCCACGTCTTCAATGTTGTTGAAAGAGAGATAAAGAGGGATTTCCACGCTAAAAAGCCACCGTAGCCAATCATCCAGTGGATACGCTGTTTGGCCATGAGACAAAATATAACAGACTGACCACTTTCTCTTTTGGGCCAATCAAATTTGAGGCATTTTTTTTTTTTTTTAATTCCCCGACATTTCCCCGACTGGAAAAAGCAAAACTCATTTTCCAGGTTTTTCCTGATTTCCAGGATGCGGTGGTAACCCTGACGACTGGTGAGAACAATGGAAAAGGACCAGTTTATCTGCTGCCTCCAGCATCTCAAAAGTCTCCCGTTGTAATTTGAAAAGACATGACACAAAAACAATCTTCAGAAGTACGGAAAAACTCGATGGAGAAGAGTAAGTTCTCCCGGGCAGGTTGAGAGAACCTAAACAAATAATCAGAATAAACACGCTTCAATCGGCCATCAAGCCTTTTCAATTACCTGAACTGTACCCATTTGGCCTGAGGTCAAGCGGTTAATGAATACGGGAGAGAAAAACAAACAGGTTATCAACAAATGGACATATCAAAACGACTATCAAAGCTTGCCTTACTTTGTAAACGACCTGAAAGGTTTGGAAGAAATTTGACCCCTCAAATTAAGAGGGCATTTTGAAGTTCAGATTCTTAAGCCACTACATTTTACCCCAATTACTGTTAGTTATTTTGGTTACAATAAATACTACGTATACGTGTATGTGTACATGCACATGATATTCAAGAATATATCTTTAGTATGGTATTTACAAGGTTACTATAAACAAATATATTCTCAAGCTATGCTATATTCTCAAACTATGCTATAGTTTACGGACCATGGAAAGTTCACTATCCTACCCAAATGTTACTCTGTTTATATATTGAGCCACTGACTTCTGCGCACAATAAGCCAGTTCGGTATTTCATCTGCGCATAGTGTACACAATGACATAATCCCGAATGACCCATGACCTAACACGCGCGTTTGAACGCGCAAGGTGGTCACACAACGCGCACATGTTAAATTCAATCAGAATGGGCATTCGCATAACATAGCCTGATAATACGACAGCAAATTTATCCCGGATAACCTTTGACCTTTGAGATACCGAACTGGCTTATTTTTAAACACTGCATATAAACACAGTGTTAAAAACAAGTATTAATGGCGGTTTCAAAAAGGCACAAAGTACACTTCAAATCCACTGTGACAGCTGCGACCAGTCCTGGAAGTACTTTTTTGCGGCAAATTGGCAATTCGGGCGATTCACAGAACATTGCGCCACCAACCGTTAGCCATTGAAGTCAGTTTCCAACTTCACCGTGGACAAATCATCCGTACGACCTTGTTTATCTGAAGCGTTTTTTTTACAAAAAGTGTAAAATGACGCATTCGGTCTGTAATGATGTTGATCTTTTCCCACAATACACTACTGAAAATGGCCGCTCGGGGGCTCCAAGGCAAACTACTGGTGGCACACTGCATCGTAAAACACCTGAGGGTCTTAGATGGGACAAATTATTTCACTCAAAGCTGCAGCACTGGCTGATGTTGAGGTAGATCCAAATATGCCAATATATGCCAGCATAAAAACAGCATGTACGTATCTATGGCTGAATTCTGAGAGCTGCTCATGTACTAAATGCATATGTGTTCCACGCTCACATCATGTTCCACTCCAAACTAAAACTAGAGAAGCATGGACATGATCTCTCAATTTGTCACTTACACAGCCTCAAATTTGACAATATGGAATCCTGACTGCGGTAAAAAATGTCCCACGCTAGATGTGCACATTATTTTGTACAATGATCAAATTACTGTGTCCTGTTACTTTAGAAGCTTGTTTGAATATTGCACACAATTTTCAGCTCCTGCAGTTAACAGGCATGCAACTTAGAATTAATAAAAAAATGAGGAAATTCTAATCTTGACAAGATTTTGTACAGTGTTTTTGAATTTTCAATGGCATATTAAGTGTGAAGTGAAAAACGAGGAAATCAGCTGATCCGAGGAGAAGTTGCATGCCTGTGTTAGAGGCTGGCAACATTAAAAAGAATTTGTGAGTTGGCTATTGCAAAGAGCCACATCAACTTGCATAGTAAAAGGGTGGACTGTAAAATGAATTCAGGCACTAGAGTAGACCGACACCCCATTTGGCCCGACGACAAAATGCGTCCGAGAGGTGTCTGGGTGGTGATGCTGCAGCTTTAATTTTGGATTGGTCAATTGGCCGTGCTTGACCATGGGATTCTTGGGCCTCCTGGGAAGGCCAAGATGATAGGACCCAATGTGGGGGATCTCGGTGGGTTGAGTCAGCGACTCTGCGGCGGGGGAGTGACTGGCCATATTGGCTTTGTGATTGTAAATCGTGTAGGCTTTCAGCGACTTGGTGGGCTGCAGACCGCACCGCTGCTCTGGGGCAGGTTTGCCATCCACCCCCGTCCCCTTGACGGTGACAGAGCGGAGTTTCAGCTCCTCCCGGACCACCTCACTTTCCTGACTGACGTTGGGCAGACGGAAGTTGGCACCGCGCTTCCGCCTGCCCTTCCTGCCCTTGCGGTTACTCTTCCTAATCAAATCCAAGTCGTCCTTGCTTATACCTGCCAGTTTGCGGGTCATCTCCTCCAGGTTGGTGGCCTTGATCAGCTCCGGATCCACCTCCATGGACGTGGCTTCCACTTTGTTCTGGCTTGGCCGACGGGGGCTCGCCTGGTTCGTGGTCTTTCTTGGGACCACGGTGCCGCTGTCGGGCTGTCGTGGACTGATGATGTTCGGCTGGCTCTTCTGCCTGGTTATCCGGAGAGAGGGATTCCGGACACTCGTGCCCTCAATGCAAAGCTGGGCACCGATGTACGGTGGCACGGTCACTTGGTGCTGGGGAGTCAGACGGACACAAATAAAATGGTTGAATGTGATTATTCACCACTTATTTCACTGCCGACAATAAACTGTCGGGGAAATATACTGTACTGTCTAAAGAACTGAGTGGTTTTAAAAACCCACATTTTTTTCCTTTGGATGCTTGACATACATCACGTTAGTTCACAATTAGCACTTATTGATTGAAAGTAAAAATTTGTTGAGAATGCCTGAAATGTTATAACATTTTTATTTTTAAATTTTCTTTTTTAAGTTTTACAACTTTTACAAATTTCAGGTAAAAGTTATGTTCCCAAAAACCGGTTCACTCCCTAAAAACATTTGGGTCTAGAACCATGCCTGCTCCCCGCTCCCCCTAAAAAGGTGGTAACTCTGACTGGTTGTGAGAAACTCACCTGCTTCAAGGCTAACTCAAACTTCCCCGTGTCACAGTTCTTGTCATGCCTCCTGTCCAGGACCACCTTCATAGTGTCCTCAATCACATCATGACACAGCTGCTCCGTGATCTCCGTGGTGGCACCCATGGCCGGCGAGGAGTTGATCTCAATCAGCCACGGATGGAAGTCTTCGGTCAACATGAAGTCTGCCCCGTACAGCTCAAAGGAGTTCTGGAGCGAAAGAAGGGAATACCGTTGGTGATTAAACTCTTACAAAAAACACAAGGTTTTTTACAAGAAACAAGGTTAGTCATCTGGAAAGTGTGTTCATTACAACTGATAGGGGTTTCACACTACTCTGGACAGTGTTCGATTTAGACGGGTGCACGCATGCACTGGTGCATGTACTTTTTCCTCTGTGCACGTAAACCTCTGGTACAACGTGCACGCTGTGCATGTACTTTTTTAAGCCTGTACCTGCTGTTACATTCCCCATGTTGAACAACGTATCACAACGCGCACCCGATTTATTGCACGCAACGATCGACATGATGTGTGCGTGCCTGCATATTACCATCGTTGTAGTCTCGGTCAAGTGCAAACAACCGCAACCGATCTGCTACCGTATTATTCCCAATGTACAATGTACGTACACGCAGCTAACATTGACTTGAGAAAAGACTCGTTAACCCGGCCCCCGCGACCTGGGGTTAGAGCAATTGATCAATAAAGCCAACCCCAAAAGCGCATCTGGGCGTGCGCGTTGCTTTGTTGCTAGTCTTGGACAAGGGCAAGCAACCGCACTGAATGCCACCGTCCTATTCCCAGTGTACAATGCATGTACACGCATCTAACACGAAGCGAAAGTCGTCTTGAGAAACGACAAACGCGTGCGGCACATGCATTGTGCACAAGACATGCAAGACAATGTTTTTAACAGCTCACGTGATTTGGGCGTCCATGGTATAAATTTTCAGCTGTTACTAATCAACAGTGTCGAAATAGAAACAAACGCTCGTCTTTCTAGTGCCGCAAGGAAGCCAACTGAAGGTAAATGTCGTATTGTACTCCAACTACTCAACAAGTGAAGCCTTGTCATCAACCCGGCCCCCGATCCTTCTTGCCCGATTGCCGGCGCGGCCCCGGCCCCCGACCCCGGCCCCCGGCCCGATTCGCGATCTCTCGGTGGCGATGGCCGGCCCTGATATTAAATTTTAGCGGAACCGAGCTCAGTCCCGGCGGGTCCGATCCCGGTGGGCCCGATCTCATGATGCTGTACACGTGGTGATTTCCATCAGGTATTTAAAAAGAAAAATTATTCCTCTGTTCTTCCGGTAAGGAAAAAGTGACGTCATCACGATAATATCGCGATATTTTTGGGCCGATATTTCGGTATCAAAATATCGAACAGCCTTCTGACACCGTGGAACATGATACTACACTACGTAACTTCGGCTTCGCCTTCGTCTTCTCGCGATCGTGTCAGAGATTGCTAATTACCACTGATGAAATAAACAAACAGCGAATACCAATTGTACAAAAACACATTCTATTTACAAAGCAAAACAATACCCTTAACAGCACTATACATGTAATAGCTACATTTGAAAATTTGTAGGAATACACATATTTTAAAACATGTCTACCTATTGTTCTTTTGGGTTATGACTTGTGTGCACACTTTTTTGTGCATGTAAAATCTATTTTGTGCATGTAACTTTTTCGGTCTACATGCACCAGTGCATGCGATTTTTTTTTTCTAAATCGACCCCTGACTCTGGACTTACCCGGGTAATTAATCACCCGGGTAGCAGTCCATTACCCGGGTAGAAACTAACCCGGAGAATCAGTTTCACACTACAAAATTAACTCCGCAATTCAGCTTATCCACTTCAGCGCGCACCCGGGTAACTTGTAACTGCATTCACACTATGCGAATGGTAACCCGGAGAATGTGCATTGCTTGACCTCTGCCCTCCCAAAACCCTGAACCATAATGTCATTTTCACTTTGAGACTTGCAAGTATGATTAATTATACTAACAAAATACATCTTAATTATTTTTCTTCCCATGATGTCAGCATTGAATAGTGCCATAAAACGTGTCCAAAACTTGGGGAGAGTGGAATCCAGAATCTCGTAAGAAATCAACTCCCCCCCCCACCCCCCCCCCCCAAAAAAAGAGGAAATACGCCTGAAAAGTTTCCTCCTGTAGACAAATTGACATATATGAGTATTATGAAAGTTGGGCTGGGGCAGGGTTGATGTTTTCAAATCTATATGAAAGGGGATGTGCTTTGGCCAAAATTAATTACATGTAGCTGGCCGATAAAACAAGACGAAGCACACCTACCTACCCGGGTTAAAGAAAACCCGGCGAGCATTCACACTACCGATGGTAACCCGGAGATTCGTCTCAAGGTTATCGTTAACCCCGAGATTGGTGGGTTAACCCACTTCGCGAGCAGGATTAGAAATTACCCGTGTTCAGTGGGGTTTTGAGGCAGTTAACCCAGAGAATTTCTAACCCCGGGAAGTGTAGTGTGAACACGCCATATTACCCGGGTAATCTCAGGGTAAAATTTTTCGTTAACCCCGCAATTAGCCGGGTAAGTGTATAGTGTGAAAGGACTACAAAGCATCCTGAAGGGTGATTCTTAAAGTAAGAAACGTATCAATCCTTTAACGCTACAAAATGTATGTGTTTTATATAACGGCCAGACTTCGCCCTTAACGAGAGCACGAAATGCAGGAAGTAAGGTTCATATGCAATGCAGCAAAACAGGTTCCTCCTACACATGCAGTGCTCTTACAGAATTCCACTGTACAGTTACTAGATGCAAAATACAGTAATTTCAGTACATCTATTTGAGAAAAAGGCGAATTGTCAAAAACCTTTCACAAATGTGCAAAATTTCAAAACAAATTTGGAAATTTTCTAATGCAAAATTCTCCAGAATTGATTACTTTGCATGAGGCTTTTGAATTTAAATCCCGGTTTTTTCCTGAATAGTAGAATAAGCAAGGTAAGAAATTAAGCAGAGAACTCATTAACTCTTCGTCAGTAATGAATTTATTCTATGACAAAAAGTGCCTGTGTGTAGTCACAAATCAAGAATGAGGTCAATACCAGAACCGCATGGGGCCAATTTCATGGTAAGCACACAAATTCGCTTAGCACCAAAAGGTCTTGCTTTAGTTAAAACAGGTTACCAGCCAAAAGGCCATGGGATTTTCATGCTAAGCAAACAACAGCTGAATGCCAGCCACAATGCGATAAACTTCACATCAAAATTTGGTTGGTAATCCTGTATTTTATACCAAGGAAGACTTTTCAAGCTAAGCTAATTTTCGTGCTTAGCAGCTCAGTGAAATTGGCCCCTGGTGGGGTATACCAGTACCTCAAAAATACTGCCTGTTTAACCCCTTGCGTACGGATGACGGAATTTAGCGCAAAAAAAACAGTGCCACCAGGCCGGATGACGCAATTGGCCGCTGTTTGTGCAGTTTCAATTTATTGTTGGATTAAACAGTGCCACCAGGGGTCAATTTCATTAAGCTGTTAAGCACAAAAATTTGCTTAGCATGCAAATGCTTCCTTGATAAAAACTGGATTACCAACCAGATTTCCATGTATGGAATATTGCTTTTGACTGGTATTCAGCTGTTGTTTGCTTAGCATGAAAATTACATGGACTTTTGGCTGGTAACCTGTTTTTACTAAGCAAGACATTTTTATGCTAAGCAAATTTGTGTGCTTAATAACAGCTTTATGAAATTGGCCCCAGGCCGGATGACACCATTGGCCGCTGTTTGTGCAGTTTCAATCCATTGTTGGATTAAACAGTGCCAGCAGGCCGGATGACGCCATTGGCCGCTGTTTGTGCAGTTTCAATCCATTGTTGGATTATTGTGTATATGTTACGCTTGACTGCACAAACACATTGTAGCGGTCCGCTTGGCTGCCAGAGCCGCCGCCGCACCCCGACGTCTCCCGTAAAATACCGTACTCAAGGGGGTTAAAAAGGATGTCTTCCCTTAACCCTATGATCCCGGTTGTGTTACAATGGGGTGCCGGGCTGCCATGCCGGCTTGTGCAGCCAAGCAAAACTGACAATAACCCAACAATGCATTGATTATGCAGAGAATGCGTGTGTTGCCGTCATCCGGCCAGGTGCTAATTTTCTTTGTTAAATCTCCGTCTTAGATACTGTATTTTGATTGGCCTAGAACAATCACGTGTCCTGTCTATAAAAACGACTGGCACACTGCAAGGATGATATCACACATCAGCGCAGCTATTGAGCTGTATCATTGGTACCCACGCAATTTTCACCCACACTGTTGACGATAGTAAACTACAATGGGAGCAGCGGACTAGCAGACGATCAGCTGTTTTGATCGCGTGATTTGTTTGATGATTTCCACCGAGCAAGGCAAGTTGAACTGAAAAAAAAAACTGCGCTTGGCGATATATAACAAAACAATTGTTGACTGCTGTGATGTGGGATATGACATTTTTAACACCCTCGGGGGTGCTGTGCGTCCCTCGGGTGTTAAAAACGTCATATCCCACATCACAGCAGTCAACATTTTTTCAATAGACGTCTATAGATGTCAGCCAGCTTCAAAGGTTTAAGTGTTGTTCACACTGTTCAAGTGAGAATAAAATGTGGCAAAGCACCCTCCAAAATGGTGGTGGCCAGCCCGGGTCATTTTCAACATCAAACAGTAAACACTCCACGTGCCCACCGGTCTTTCAAAACCGCACTCTCTACTTTCCTGACCTTCCTCATCTCGACAACATCCTGCGTACACTGCAGCGCGGCAATCAGGGCCTTCTTCATGCCTGGGTAGATGCTGTCCTGCCAGACGTTCCCGCACCCTCTGTTCTTCAGGTACTGCTGGAACTCCTGGCTGGTCCACATGTTCTCGTCTGGGAGCATGGTGGAGCGGGTCGTGGAGTTTTCAAAGTTCTTCTGGACTGAGAAGTTGGATAGGTGTATGGCTCTGTTTGAAAAAAAAGATAGATAATTTATTATTGCTTTCTTACAAGGTTTTCTCTAGAAAAAAAAGTCTTTTCCAAAAAAAATTACATGTTTGCAGAGTCAACATGTTCTTCTCAAAAACATCTTCAAGGGTGAGATTGGCCAAAAAATCCACGAAATCCAAAACAAATCCACGAGGGCCCCAGATCAACATATAGTTTTTATTGGTCTATATCCACTTTTGCAGGTAAAAACACCTTTAGGACAACACCTCAGGAATTCCAGATTGCAAAATAGATTCTTTAAAAATTCTGAAATCCCGACCAAAAAATCCTGAAATCGAGAAAAATCCTGACAAATCTCACCCCTGCATCTTATAATAATTTTATTCATCATCAAACAAACCACAGAGATATTGACAAATTGGGAGATTGTCAACATAGGGCAAGAAAGCTCAGTTGGTAGAGCGCTGGTATGGTAATCCAGAGGTCTCAGGTTCAAATCCTACTAATACTGCTTGTCTTCATTCATTACTTTAGTTATGTAACAACAACTATGGAAAAAGCCAACTTACCTGAACAAACACATGTAGACCTTGAATCAGTGAAACCAGTTTTCTGACATCCAATTTATTTTGACTGTCAATTTCATAGAGCTGCTCAAGAACAAAAACTTGATAAAGCACATAAAACCTTGCTTAGTAAAATCCATGTGACTGTCAAGCTAAGTAAACAACAGCTAAATACCAGTCACAAGAAATATACATCACATGGAGTTTTGGCTGGTAACCTGATTTTACTAAGTAAGGTTTTTGTGCGTAAGCAATGTTTTGCGCTTAAGCAGCTCTAAGAAATTGGCCCCAGGTCACACTTCATCTAGTAAACCAGTTGCCTGGGGGATGTTACAATAGACCAGTCCATTAAGCCCTGCCCCTTGGCATATTGACTATTCATAAATGCCTCAGCGAGTTTCAATATCCCTAATGGTCGAGAGCCTATCACGTGGGTGTGTTTAAACAGTTGTTTAAACACAGCGCGTCATAACCAGCTGTTCTCAGCCGATACGCAACAGGGAGAGCGTAGTAGGTGCGCGCACAAGATGTACTGAACTTCATAATGTAAGACAATGCTAATGCACGCGTATAAAACGCTGCATCTCGTGCGTGTGCATACGCGCATGCGACAGACAGGCGCGGAGCGCCTTCACGCGCTCACAAGGCCGATATGTGTTTTGTACTGAGCAAATGGGAGAAAAAGTGGGGTGAAAAAGCTTCGCATTTTGTCCTTTTTACGGGAGGTTTTTGCATTTTTCTTAAGAAGGCATTTAATAGAATGGGGATAAAAATGTCGTGACCGCTGTTAATGGACCTCGCCTTCAGCTCGGTCCATTAACAGCGGTCACGCCCCTCCTCGGTTATTATTGACGTGGTAAAGACCGGGTCATCACACTTTTATCCCCTTATTCACAGCCTGTATGGTCCAACAAAAGTCCCACAAAAGTCACGAGCATATTGGTCGTGTCACTGAAGCATGGTTTAAAGGATTGATCTATGCCTTTAGGATGACTGGCCGAATGGAAACCCTCAGAAGGAAACACTTCCAAGAAAGAATGTGCACTCACGATTCCAGGTTGTCCAATGAGAATGGCTGGGTGCAGAACCTGAGGTAGCAGTCCTGGTACCACCAGATAGTCAGGGGATTCCAGTCAGTCACCAGGAACCACTGCCGGATGTCAAACTTGGTGTTGTAGATCAGCAGTGGCCGCTCGATGTATTTCTGGACCACCCACTTGCCCTCCTTGACGATAGTGGGGTTGCCGACCAGCTTGAGAATCTCTTCAAGTTTGTTCATGCAAATAATTCCTGCCAAAAAAAGGTGTTGTGATGTTATGTGATGTGGATTGGGTTTATACTTGTCTTGATTTAAGGCTGATCTTCTAGAGTTGTTTCTTAGCATAGCACTAACCATTTCATATTTATAACATCATCTGGGGGCATGCAGCTTCATGCACTGTCTAGAATTTTTTATTTTATTTTTATTATCTAACTGATTACTCCCTGCTTGATTCCCACAATCCCATTTTAAAATATACCAACATTACGAAACAACCATATGTTGTGATACGATCCAAGGTGGTTTGTATACCACTGAGGGAAATGGCACCTCCCACAAACACAACACCCCCCCCCCCCCACCCCCCCTCGGGTGTTCAAAACACCATGAACGGCATCACAGCAGGCAATAAGCCTTTTTGGTAATGAAACTATGCATATGCAGTCCGACACTTTTTCCAAATGACCCAAGTCACAAGGTAAATAAGTAAAAATGGTCAAGCCATGGTCCCACAGTTAACCCCGAATCAAAGTCACTGGCTTTTCCAGGACAAATTTGAGATTCATAAAAGGCCCACTGTGTCATGTCCTACATCACCGCACCAATATTTAACGACTGCCTTTACTCACCTCGCCCCCTTGACTTGGCCCCCGGCTTGATGATCCAGATATTGCGCAGGCCGTCCATGTCCAGCTGAGGCATGACAGCTCGTACCCTGTTCAGTAGACTCTCGCACATTGCACAGTGATTGCTGGATTCCGCTATGATACCGCCCTCACTTTGGGAAAAGGTGGGAACAAGCAATTGTTTACAAATGTTTTATTTCCCCAATAAGCCAGTTCGGTATTTCAACTGCGCATGTGCACAATGACATTTTGACCCGCGTCACCAGTTTAACGTGTATCGACCTCCAAATGCGGACGTCCTATTGTTCCTTCTTTTGTTTGTGCTTTAACTTTTTCGGAAGACTCCCATAGGTTTTGTACACGATTTCAATCACGGACGTATTCTGGGAATAGCGGACGATATTGTTCCCTTTGTTATACGTCCACGTTTGTTTGGGAGAACAAACGCTAACACGCGCGTGTGAATGCAAAAAGGTGGTCGCACAACGTGCACGTGTTAAATTCAATCGGAATGGGCGTCCGCGTAACATTGCGCGATATTACGTCAGCAATTTTATCCCGAATAACCTTTGACCTTCCAGATACCGAACTGGCTTATACACTATTGCTCATATATTCACGTCAATTTTTCACGCGTCCTGCAGATCCCACAGATAAAATGGATTTTTTGGTTAGTTTTTGCGTGCATTCAATTGAGCATATCCAGTGGAAGTCTCTGCCCACTGACTGTCTCTTAGAATCGAAAAAAGAAATGAACAGACTTAACAGAACTAACAATTCCTGATTTCAAATTTACAGCTTTTGATAGCCTTGTTTGGGTAAATTCTGTGGCTAATTGACGGAGAGAATGTTTTCAGCTATTTTTAGCTGTCATGAACTCGCCGGCACACATGGACATGCAACCATTTTTTTAACACTGTTCTAAGGAGTGAAAAGGAATGTAGCATTCACATATGGGTCTGTCCACACTAACGGTTACAACTGAAAACTTTGTGGGTGAGACATGGGAGGTGGATTTCAAAGCAGGTTATTTTTGCTAATTTTTGTTTTCTAGACATTCCTGCATCATTTGTGATTGCACTGAAAAAATATATAGCCTGATTCACTGGATATGTAGCAAATTACTAGGCCATCTTTAAGATGAAATGAAGGATAATGTTCATAACATGGACAGACATTCTTGAATCATACAGGTATATTCTTGTTATAATTAATCCAGCCCTTGTTCCATTTATATTACTTGTTCAATGTAGAACTGTTATCAATCAAACTAAAAGTAACCTATATATTATACTGTATTAAAAGCAATTCCAGAAAAAAAAGTCCTTAAACCAAAATCAACAAACTCGAAAAAAAATATATGAATTTTGGGAATGATAACACAGCCACAGTCATGTACGTGACTGAAAAATCATAGAGAAATTTAATAAAAGAAATTTTTTTTAATCAGACTGAACGGTGAAAAAAAATCCCTATGAACTCACAATATAAGCTGACAGTACTGTCGTATAAATTCCTCCCACTGCTTCTCCGTCATGATCTTGCTGATGTCCATGTCCTTATCAAGAAACTCGTGATTCCGGTCATTCAGATACGTATCCACAACATCCGAGGCAGATCTTAACAGTGAGACCGGTAAGACTGGATTGGTTTTCCTTTTGAGTTTGCCAGACTGTCCTGTCGGCTTGTTACCGCTCGCTTCGGATTGGGATCCTGGCGAGACAGCAGTGTCCTCATCGTCGGACTTAGCAGTGTCTTCCTCTGGGACATCTTCATTGTCATCCATGGGGACGTCCAGTTGACCATTGTGGCGCTGCACGACCCATTTCAAGATGCTGCAGGCAGCTGTCAGCCTATAGTCATCTAAGGTAAACAAAAACGGCATTCTTGGTTTATGACTTCTGACTAGCGCCCACCCGAACAAAGACACTGACAATTTGGGAGACCGCCAACATAGGGCAAGATAGCTCAGTTGGTAGAGCGCCGGTACGGTAACCCGGAGGTCGCAGGTTCGAATCCCACTCCTGCCAGTTTCTTTGTTCACTTTGAAAATGTAAAAAAAAATAATAAATAACAATGATAAAAGTGTATCACATCTTTCTGAAGAAGTGGCCCTTGAGAACTAGATCCAGTTTGAGTCTAGGGACAGAGCACTACTTTCTACTGTTTATTTCTAATGCATGTACATAATGGTTTGACTTGTGCCTCAAACTATACTTTTGTGACTTGCAAAGACCTAACTTTATATACAAAGGCCCATTAAATTTCAGGGGTGAAAAAACTGCATTTTCAACCAAAAGGTATGGTTCAAAATTGCCAAAATAGGGTTATTACAATTTAAAGAAGTCCGTTTCAGGTTGCAGAGGTCATTTTGGAATGATAAAAACAATTTAAGGACCCAAAAATCTTCCGGAAATAATAATCCAGTTTCTTATAAAGCGCTTTTAGCAAGATCAAAGCGCTTTACAAATATTATTACCCCTGGTCATCGGGCCCATTCATCATTCCTGAAACCTTCTCAGCTTCCCGGGGAGTATACAGCCCCAGCTGCTATTTTAAGCGCACACGGGCTAATTTAAACACATAACCATCACTGCCCTCACAGGAACCCATTTACTCCTGGGTGGAGAGAAGCAACTTGTGACAAAGTGCCTTGCTCAAGGACACAAGCACCAATCTGGAAATCTGGAAGACGTCTCACCAAAAGTCCTGAAATCAGGAAAAATCTGGAGAAATCTCAGCCGATTTATGGACAGACTGCCAGAATGAAAGAGTACAGGGAAGGTATATGTCGTGCTGCATTGTGGAACAGTTTTGTGCAAAATTCTGTACACAAATTCCAAATCCATTAGAGAGGTTGATGAAACCCGAGTTGGTCTCACCAATGGTGCAAGTTATTGGGTCGACAGGTTTGAAAATTGGGGTAATTTCTTTGGTATCTACAGAAGATGTACCCACTATTTAGATCTGGACCCAGGGGAAAACCATAAGGGCGGTGGGGCTGGCAACCTAAAATGTGGCCAACCCCACCACCTCTGTTGTAGCCATTTACCTAGAGTGGCTTTTATAGCCTTGTGTTGGGTGACTTTCATAAAAAAAAAGCAAACTGACCCATAAAGTAATGCAATTACCACTTCACTGAACAATTCCAGCGCATCCGTAAAAGGGTCTATTAATCAGGATTCAGGCTCACTTAACAAATTCTAGTTTTGAGGACTTACGGGTCTGACTAGGATGCCTGAAGACAATCAAAGTCCGACTGAAGATGCTATTGAGTAAAGAGTCTCATGACATCTTCTTTAGCAAAGCAGGGGTGAGATTTGAGGAAAATGGAAGGAAAGAGTTCCATATCCGGACATCACTTATACCTCGTGCACAAAGTCTATGGGCCATGACAGAAAAAGTCAAAAGTATTTTCAAAGAATAAGTAGAACATTTTTCCCTCCTAAATTCGTGTTTCTTCATCAGATTGACACTTTTTGGTAGGTTTTAAGTCATATTAAGGGAAAATAAGTGAAGTCCGGATATGGAACTCTTTCCAAATGGAAAATCCAGGAAACACTTGGAGGCATTTGATTTGTATGGCGTTGCTGAAAAATGCACGAGAAAACTGCATTTTCTACCACAAAATACGGTGAAATTTTTTTTTAATTAGGGTCGGCAGAACTAACAGAAGACTGTTTAAGGTTGCAGAGGTCATTTTGGAATAATGATAAAAACAATTTAACTCTAACACTGCTGAATCCATCAATATCAATACAAATTTTCACACACCCTGGGAGTTAGGGTTAAGGACTAAAAAATCTTCTGCATATCTGGAAGACGTGTCACCAAATATCCTGAAATCAGGGAAAAATCCGGGGAAATCTCACCCGTGGCAAAGTGTCTCATCTTCTGAAATCAAAACGAAACTTATACTTACCGAGAAATTCATTTTTCTCTTCTTCGATGCAGATCTTGTAGCAGCGAGGGTAGAAGGTGTCAGCATCAATATTCTCGTACCACTTCAGGTTACGTAGGTGTGAGCACAGGCCACTCTGAAATAGCCATAAATGCAAGGGTTTACAAACGCTGCTCATTACTGAGAGGAGATTCCACTTTTGTATAGGTCATACTTTTAAGAGGGTCTAACAATGCCATTTTATTTGTAGTTTTACGTTGAATTAAAGTACATTTTCATATTTAGCAACTTTAGGGAGCACTGCCTAACCCATGGTCGGGCCAAGCCGTTTTCAAGCCTGGGCAAGCCCCGGGAACGCCAGGCCTTCGGGCTTCTATAATCCCCTAGTTGTACACAATAAACTGCCCACTAATGCTGGAGTCCAGCCAGCTCCCATTGTTCACCCAGACTTGATCTCTGGCCAGTGAATGGAATGACAACAAAAGCAATCACTACAGATTGGTGTGGGAGGGCCACATACTGGCCTAGCCTGGCCAAGGTTGGGCTTTATCTATTAGTAGATGCTCTACTGTTAGGTGATTTGTGGCTCACAATAGCAAGACTAAAAGCCAGAAGGCCCGGGCATGGCCAGGCTTTTCACCAGCCTGGCCCAACCATGGGTTAAAAAGCAGTGCTTCCTTACTTCAATTTGAAAATTACAGAAAGCAATGCTTTTTTAAAAAGATTTTTTAGTAAGATTAATACTACCTATTTAAACTTATTTTTATAACCGTTACTACTAAATATGTAAATCTATTTCTATAACCATAAATTCACTTCTGTTTTTACCTTCAAAATGGTGTTAGCGCCCTCACCCATTAAACAATTTGGGGGTTGTCTTATTGTTTAACTGATTCCAGGATTTCACAATTTCTTTACACATCCAACTACTGGGATGAACTGGTATAGAACTAAAAGGAGTAAATATGCAAAATGCTTTCGTCGACTGACGTGGCTTTCAAAAACTGGGACCTCATCTTCAAAGATATTTTTCCCGTCTCACCTTGGTTGTAAAGGCCCCGTTCTTGGCGAAATGGTTGACAATCGTCTCTTTTCTCAAGAACTTGAAGTTGATTGTATCTCTCCGACATGTCCAGACGAAGAACGGATCGTTGTTTCTAACCATTCTCGACTGCCAACAGGCAAAAAGTACATGAGAAAAGTGTATTAAGAAATTAGTAATGCAGCAACACTAAATCCTACTTGTCCTAAGGCTTGACTGTATTCTCTTGAACATGCATCACGTAACATTTAGGTGAAATTTTGTAGCACACCTTATTTCCAATAATTTATACCATGTGACTAACAATCACATGCTCATTCTTCAATCAGTTAACAAACAACTTGAGTGAAAGCCTACATAAAGCCATCTAAAAACAAAGGTACATGTATGTAAGTGATGCATTTTCATTGACTGTCAGTACAGATTTAACTGTCAGTACAGATTTAACTGCTACAAACTATAACTTTCCAGTTCATTGCAGAGAAATGTCTGAAGTATATCAAAAAATACACAAAATATTACGGTAAATCTCTACTATATGAGGGGGTTTGAGTTCCTTTAGGTAATGGTCCCGATAAATTATTTTTGATCTTGGGAACATTTCTGTGATGGGCTCTGTGTTGCAGCTGACTTTTTTCTCTGAAATACCTGACCATATGTATAATGAGCAGGCCAGAATGGGAAGCAAACACCTGCAGTGTGGGTATGTAATGGTTTCTTCAATACAATTCTCATTATTCGTCAGAACAATTCTCAAACTGTCAGAACAAACATGACAAAGATACTGAAATTTGGGAAACTGCCAACATGGGGCAAGATAGCTCAGTTGGTAGAGCGCCGGTACGGTAACCCGGAGGTCGCGGGTTAGAATACCACTCCTGCCAGTTTCTTTGTTCACTTTGAAAATGTATTTGTCTTTTTGGTTGTTTTTTGGTGAATGTTGCACCTGGTTTGTGTTGTTAAGGGGATAGGAAGGGATGCCAATATCATGATTCATGACTGACCATCATTCCACAAATGTCGTCTGAATCTCCCACGTTCTCATCGTCATCGCTGTAAGCGGGAGCACCGGCATCTGCAGGATCATTGTCATCTGATTGGTGGTAGGAAAAATCGGTACAGCAATGTCAAAAGATGAAGTTGTTTTTGTTGAGATGCTTGTTTGTTTTCCCGAATTACATTCAATTTTTGTTACAATAAAGGAGTCTGAACAAAGTCTCAAATTGTGTATTCAGGTTTTAGATAAATATAATCAAATTGAAAAAAATGTAGAAATATTTAGTAAATATGGTTACCAAAATTACCCAATAATTTTAGCTTCATAACCGATAGGCCTCTCTTCATATCAAAACATTGCCCACATCTTCAGTCTCTCTGACATAGCAAAAGGCGATTTAATGAAATGCATGTAAAATATGTGGATCACAGAACATTAGCCCATTCAATACGGACGATGACCATAGCCGCAGTTTGAAAAAGACCACCTGGCCGGATGTTGTCTATTCTACACCAGCACCCCATTAACCCTCCTACTGTCATAACTATCATAACCTATCAAAAAACCTAAGCCCTTCCTCTCCAACAGTTAGTGTGTTTCAACCTGAAACTCGATAGGTTTTGATAGGTAGGGTAGTTGGCTCCATTTTGGCACCGAGAGAGGGAGGGTTAATAACAGACGGACAGAATGGGTTAATCAGAGAGCTAGGACAAATCTTACCCCAGTGCCTTAAGCTGAATGCTTATTAACTGACGTAATTTTGCAGCAAAGATACAGCTGTATGCTGAGCCATCCTCGTCTTAAGGCTGGTTTTAAGTCGGTCACGCGATGGTCGCCGCGACTAAAAATTGACACGCGATCCTCTCACGCAGGGTTTATAGTTGACACGGAAGCACCAGCGACTGGTCGCTGAAAGACGCTGGCGACGTCGCTACAGAGTTCAATCAATAAGCCTTTTGCGAGTGACCCGTACTTTGACCCCGCTGCGTAGTGATTGTTGCCACGACACGTGATTCGGGGCAAGCTTTCTCGCATACGCGCGTGCAGACACAATGTCAATGCATATCGCATATGTCCACTTGCCATGATCGAAGTACATGTACGCGATTCATACGTTTCTTGTCACTTTAAAACGATAAATTTCCACGCAGATTTTGTCAGACTCTAGTACTGGTTATTGTTAGAATCTAGACATTAACATAAAATACGAAGTTTGTGGGATTTTATAGTGCTTGAGAATGCCTGCAAAGAAGCACTTTTCTTACGGAACATATGCAACAGCGACTCGCGCTTTTCGGACCGTCTCCACATGAATGGCGTTTGTGGCTACCCTTTCCGAAGCCGAAGTCGAACCGTAAGAAGTGTCTCCGTTGGATAAAAAACTGCTCCAGAAAAGACTTTTCGGCGGAGAATGTAACTTACAATACTTACGCTTGCTCCAAACATTCCGTCGGTGGCAATGGGCCAACAGATGACTACACCGACCCAATACCAGCTTCGACATCTAGCGCGGTGGAGATGAACAATTTTGTTTTTGTTTTTATTGGGAGGGGGCGTAATCATACATGCAGACTATGTGTTACGATGTTGAGTCAATGTGATGGAACTTTTTGTTTCAGGGCCGCCTTGGTTATTAAACCGATTGTTAATTTTGGTTGAACTTCTTGTTCTTTACAAGATGAAGTGCTTTTTAAATTTTGAAAATAGCAAGAAAGAACCGGTGTGTGCAGGCAAAATTCAAGGAATGATCAGATTATCTTATTTTGTTGATCATCTCAGGAAATAGCCGCAGTGAGTCAAAGTTCGTTTAGGGGGTAGGGAGGGTGGGGGTTGTTAAAGACATCAACAAAATCTCTCTTTCCATTCTTTTTTTATTTGTGGGAAAGGTTGGAAATTGTTTTTGTATATATTTACGAATAGGTTGGTGGGTATGCCAGCCGTGTGGGTGTGTGACTGACCCACCCAAAGCGTAATTTCTTTCTTTTTTAAAAAGTGGAATACGCTTCGAGGGAGTCAGTTTTAGCCACTATTTCTGCAAGATGACAGTCCTGGTATGTGCTGGCTACGTTAGAAGAATAATCAGTGGATTCTTTGATGGATCATTCCAACAAGTAGCCGCAGCGAGTCCGAACTTATCTGGGGGAGGGGGGGGGGGGGGGGGAGGATTTGTAAAGGCATCAACAAAATCTCTCTTTCCATTCCTTTTGTATTTGTGGGAAAGGTTGGATGAAGAAAGATTCTGTTGAGCAAGGTCTCATTATCGGTTTTTACGTAAGTGACTGGTCTTGCAGAAATTGTTTTTGTATATTTACGAATAAGTTTTCGCCGGTCGTAATCCGCTCGAAAACAAATCAAATAATTAAAGACATCGTATAGTCTGAAATCTGGTATATTCGAGAAATCCTTCGTGAATCCAGGAAGATTAAATGGGTCGGAAAATGTGCAGCCAGCGTCTTTCAATCTTTTGTCAAGAGTCTCCTTCAAGTTGGGGCTTGAAAGATTTGGGTCGGTTGTCAATTTCAGATTGGCCACGCACTTGCACAGTTCAACCAGTCCTTTCTTCGGGTAACCCGTTATTGAAACCCCTCTCTCTTGAAGAAATGTCTGCAGTTTCTTCACGTTCCAACCTTCGAAGTTGTTATCCATTAAAGAAACTATAATTGCTAAAAATAGGCCGCGTTTCGAGAAGAACATACAACATGTACTGTAACAATTCGAGCAGTTGTTGTGTTTTAGAGTGGTGACAATCTCTATCGTGCGCTGTTTCACCCAGCGGTAGTTCCAGATACCAGACAGGGAAACTACCACTGGCCGTGCGTCGCCACGTTGCGGCTTGCCCCGAATCACGTGGTCTAGCAACAACGGTACTGACGTGCATAATAATGATCAGTCTGGCAACGACCGGCGCACGCTGTGCATCTTAGATTGAGCGAAGACGGGGTACAAGGATCTATGCAAATCAACGCGCAAAAGGCTTATTGACATGGTCGCTGACCTCACTTTTTTCAATGGGCCATGATCGGTAAGAAATGATGAATATGCAAATATGGCACGCGGCATACAAAATAAATATCACTGTCAATAAACATCGAAAACGTGCTATATTTTATTTATGCGTCTTAATACTTATTGTTATTATAACTGCAGGGACAGACATTAATCGCACATAAAAAAAAAGCTGCTAACTCCGATAATTATATAATTTTAAAATAATTTTACGTTCAGCAGTGGCGATGCGTGATCGTCACACGTCGCATTCAAATTCCAGACGCGCTGCGCGTATGCTGCGCGTATGCTGCGCGTATGCTGCGCGTATGCTGCGCGTATGCTGCGCGTATGCTGCGCGTATGCTGCGCGTATGCTGCGCGTATGCTGCGCGTATGCTGCGCGTGTGTTTACAAACGTCGCGTGACGACTATAAACTGCACAAAAAGGCCTAGCGTCCAGCGACCATCAGCGTCGGACGATTTTCATCGCGCGACCGACTATAAACCGGCCTTCAGTCTTGTAAAAAATGGATGAAATGCAATCAAGCCAGCAGGCAATTCAGTGGTTGTTGAGAATTGTTCCAACATCAGGACTAAAGCAGTGTTGCATGTAATGTTGTATGCATTTCCCCCATCATCCCATTGGAGGGTAAACTGATTAGACACGACAAAGTAGGCCGTTTCAATAAAATGCAAAGTTTCTTACCGTCGTCATCGTCATTGTCAGAGTCATCTGTGTCATTGTCATCACTGCCCTGTTTCCTCTTGACTTTATGGGGAGCCATGCTGCGATACTGCTTTTCCACCCAGTCTCTAGAGCGCAGACACTCCCTCACCACGGGATAGGGACCCTGAATAGTGAACACCTTCTTCAACTGTTGAGGGAAAAACCTGAAATTATTTCAAGACCCTATGTGTACGCGTACAGGTTCTGTGTATATATACATTCGAGGACAAGAGGAGAAAGAAAATACAAAGGAACCTTTCTTGTCCTCGCAAGTCAAGTCTTTTGTTGAAATCAGTCCTCGGACGTAAAAATACGCGCTTAGTCTATGGGGTTGAATTATATTAAAGGAACAATAGGAACACAAAGCATTGTCCTCAGAAGTATTGGGAAAGTACGACTGTGTGTACATGTGCGCTTACAGATTGGCACTTATGGGGTACGGGGCAACAAAGGGCAACAACAGGGACAATGGACCCCACTACTCTGTCTTTAGAAATTGATGTACCCCACAGCCGTAACGCTATGTATTTTGAGATTTCTAAGGGGACAAAGCAGAACAAAAGAAGGGAAACTTGTAGGGTCGAACAATAGATGTACCCCACAACCAATAGCGTGTCAAGTGTAACTGGGTGTACGTGCACTGTATATATCTCCGAGGACAAGAGAAGAAAGGAAACACAAAGAAACCTTTTAGTCCTCGAACGTAGAGTCTTTTGTTGAAATCGGTCCTCGAACGTAAGGATACGTGCTTAGTCTATGGGGGTTGGTTATATTAAACGAACAATAGGAAACACAAAGCATTGTCCTCGGACGTATTGGGGAAGTACGACCCTGTGTACGTGTACGTGTACGTTGCGAGACAAAGCAAACTTGTATTACCATTATAATTAAGCCTAGATGAACTAATTGACCTGATTTTAATTTCAAAGAGCCACTAATCGGTTAGCATAAAATTTCCACCAACTACAGCAAAAAAGTTGTACTAATCTTTGATTGCACAGCAAAGTCGCGCTAACGCTTGCACATGCATGTAGACTTCCATTGTTGTGTTATTATTTTAAGCAAATTTTGTTTCTGAAATTAAGCAAGCTCTTTTCTATGCTTACTGCTTACAGTTTCCTTGGATGAAAAAAAAAGAGATTTTATTAGCAGAAAAACCATGTGCTTAGAAATCCTATGAAATTCGGCCCAGAACCTTGACAAGTTGGTAATGGTTGGAACTAGTCTATCAGCATGACCCTGTACCTACGTACCTTCATTGCTCGTTCAGCAGTGAGCTTCGCTAGCCTGAGTCTCTCTCCACTCTGTGCTGCTGTCCTAGTGACCAGACTCTTTGTCTTATTGCGAGGGGAAGAGCCAGGCTCGGGAGAGGTTACTGTCTTACTTCTCTGATGGTTCGTGGGTGGTGGGGAGCTGGAAGACTCCGTCGAATCACTACTGGGACCTGTTTGCAAAAACAATTTCTTTATGAATCAAGGGTCTTCTGCTGGCAACCCTGATAGCTCTTTGCAGCTCGTGGCTATAGCAATATCAATATGAAAATCACGTTCATGATGTTGGAAATTAGTCACAAATACACTGTGAATATCAGTTCACACAGCTTACAGACTTTGAGCTTCATTTTCTCAAAAACAAATGTTCATGACTCTACCAACTTCAAAAGGTTATAGAATAGGCTAGGAATGTGATACAGCAACACCCAAAACTAATGCTGGAAGTTTCCGGTTTTAAAATTATCCGTGTAACCGTATGTTTTGCGGAAGTCTGTGGAAGTCGGTTCATAACCTGATTTTGTTACCACTTGATCGGCAGAAATCGATCGAACATCACTTAATACTAAGACAGTAATCTCAACACAAAAATGGTGCATCAACGGGTGAACAATTAAAATTCCCCTGCCCCCCACAATGCCGACAACGATGCCAAATTAATTCACTCCTGATGTGACGAGCACGTGAGAAGTATTGTTGATGCACCCCTGCCCGATTGGCCCTCAGCCAACATCGTAGACTGAAGGAACATGTCGTAGTGCTCCAACTACTCAACGAGTGAAGCCTTTTAAACCCGGCCCCGATCCTGCCGCCCCGATCTTGCTGGCCCCGATTCGCAATCTCGGTAGGTAGCTCAATGCCGACGGACCGGAGCTCAATCCCGGCGGGCCCAATCCCGGCGGGCCCAATCCCTGCGGGCCCAATCCCAGTGGCCCCGATCTCACGATGTCGTGATGACTTCCATTCGTGTTCTCGGTCGAATCTTCAAAAGATTTTTTTGTTTCTGTGCTAGCCCACAACTTGATTTTTTATTCTTCGCTTACTCTCGTGCTCCAAAAAGGAAAGTTCCATTTTAGAAAATTGGATTACGGTTAACCGAAAAGGAAAAATGCAACCGTGTAACCGTTTCAATGGTCAGTTAACTGTGTAAACGTTTCCAAACTGCAGCCTTACCCAAAACATCAAATTTAAAGCATGGAACCGTTATTTTTAGAAATTACCAGACATCTCAATTTTCTAATTTTGCATGATTCCACCCTTTTTGCGGTACCAGGTCACATAGATGAGAAGACAGCAGAGTTGGAGTCGAGTCCCTGCAAGTCCTTTCACAAGTACTTTCGCAAGCCCAGTCAGAAGTCCTTTCATAAAGCTGGTCACAAGTAACTGGATGAACAATGACAAAGGAATGCCTTTGTCAAAGCTCATTTGAATAGTTTGTGATTAGGATTAGGACTGGAGGGCTTGTGATGGACTTGCAGGGACTTGTGATGGACTCGACTACATCTCTGGAAGACAGTATCGATCTTACCATCTACTGGATGTGTGGAGCTCCGCTTGTGTAAACCAAAGCTTTTAGGTTTCGGGAGAGCCTTCTGACGTTTCAAAACCAAGTTGGTCCCACTCTGTATGTAAGGGCCTAGGGAAGACAGAATGAAGAAAAGGATTTGTAAAGCTGTGTTTGAATTTATTTTAATTTCTTTTTGGGCAAAACTCGTCAAGATGAGTTTTACTACTCTCTTCAAATACAATGCGGACAACATGAAAAGCTTCCCTCTCAGTTAATATTTCCAAAGTATAAAGCCAATGTCTAGCTGTCTTCTGAAACTAACCAGGTCAGTTTTTCCCCCGATTCAGAAATTCCAGTGCGAACAGTGTGCTTGGGTAAAATTAACTCCTGACCCACCTCAATCCTCCAGAATCCTTCTTACAGTTTTGGAGGATTGAGGATGAATGGTATTTCAAGAAAAAGAGGATTTTTGGAGGATTGAGGATGAATGGTGTTTCAAAACAAAAGGGGAGGATTTTGGAGGATTGAGGGTGAATGGTGATTGAGGATCTGGGTACCTTTCATTTTTAACGCAAATGCAAAAGATTTGAGGATTTTGGAGGATTGAGGATGAATGCATTTTTTGGGGGCAGGGCAATCGGAGGATTTTTGAGGTTTGAGGATGGTTCCTAGCAAAAAGGGTCTGGGGGTTAGGGTTAAGGTCCACACACAAACACACAAAAAGAACTAGACCGTATTCCTGGCCACATATCCGGTATCAACAATTTTGGTATGTTACTTGACCGAATGTTAGGTAAAACTGCATGAACTAAATCTAAGTGTGAAGACCAGTCAGAGGGCCTTCTGAAAATTTAGTGTCCAAGTAAATATTCCAAACTAACAAGTGAAAACACAGCTCAAGTTATTCAAACAGCTGGTATTCAAACAGTCCATAAGCAAATTAACATCAGTAATTAAATCCATTCTTAGTTATTAAAAACCATATAAAACTACATTAAATTAAGAGATCTATATATATCTATGGAAATGTCAAAATATCTGCAAGAACAAGCTCATTCTGAATTAGTTCAACCATTCTTGCAAATTGTTACAAAATATAAATCCCCCTCTAAATAAATACAAACACTTAATAAAACTTAAGTTCCATACCAATAAAGAGACTGAAAAAAAAAAATCCCCAACTGAATTTGATTTTACCTTCCTGCAGCCTCTGCAGATGCATAGATGACTGTGGGAGGCCCCTGCCTGACCTAACCGGACTCAGAGGGGTGGTCAGATGCAGTGATATTGAGCCCCCTACCCCTAGTCGGTTGTTGCTGTTAGCAATGTCTGCAGCAGCCCTGTTCTCGATGAGATTGGGGGTGGAGGTTGGCGAGCCCCACGCCGTTTGAGAATTATCTGCATTCTGCAGAGAAAAATTCAATCCGAAACCGAGTCATTTCACAGTGTTGTCCAGTGTGTTAGGAAATAACAACTATGTACAAACATATGTAACTCTGACATTTAAATGTAGTGTACAAACATTTGCAAACATCAAAAAACAAAACTATTGAATTATTACGAAATACCGTACTAGAATGTAAGTAAATAGCAGTCTCGAGCATCCTGTAAAAATATGGCACCTGGGGTGCTGTCGTTTTCAAGAAAAGTAGAAATTTATATTGTTTTCCAACGATTGTCAGCCGACCTGATAATTTCCTGACCCTATTGTTTTGTCTATAGTATGGTGAGGGAACCAGACTACTAGAACAGAATTTTGTCTCTCTGTTTTCCCAGCATCTATGCACACACAACTTTAAACAGGTCAGTGTTACAGTATTTGCTAGCACCCTATAAAATACTAACCCCCCAAATCCATTTATTTCTGAAAATTACAGCAAAAGCAAAAGATGTATACTACATAGTACCTTTAAAAAGGTATTTTATACAATTTGGAGGCATGGGGATCACCACATGATGATTTGCACATGTGCCTTGCAGTTTCATGATCACCTTTCACACCTACATGTGTAAATGAATGTCTTGAAACCAAAAAATGACTCAGCTATAGCTAGATACTGGTTCCACTATAATACCCAATAGCAATGAGCAAGACAGACCGACAGCAATTGAGGTCAAAATATTGGTTATTCGTTCTGTCATCAGTTCACAATACATGTATTTTCATTTATTTTTTTAAACCAGCTTACATGAAGGCCAAGCTGTTTTTTATCCATAAAACAGGATGTCACATGCATGTGTACATTGTATTTCATACACAATGTGCCTGGAAGTCCCATTTTCTCACAAAATCCCACCTGATTTTAAGATTAACTTCCATGAGGGGCTCATGGGGGAGAGGGAGGTGAGTTAGTCTCATCAACGGTAGAAGTTACCCTGCCTGGGTCTATACAATGCAGGTCTAAAAACTGGGATAACTAAAGTATCTATTGAAGATTTATCCTCAATTTAGATTTGGACCCAGGAAAACCATAAGGGTGGTAGGGCTGGCAGCTTTAACTGTGGCTCCAGTACCTCTGCTGTAACCCTTCACCTAGAGTGGCTTTTACAGCCTTGTAAATGGGCGACTTTAATTTATTAAAAATAATAATAATAACAAAAACAAAAACAAATAAACCTCTATAAATCCTTTCATTTGCAGCACCATTAACCCCTTGGGCACGGTATTTTACGGGAGACGTCGGGGTGTTGCAGCGGTTCTGGCGGCCAAATCGAACCGCTACAATGTGTTTGTGCAGTCAAGCATGACATAAACAATAGTCCAACAATGGATTGAAACTGCACAAACGGCAGCCAATGGCGTCATCCGGCCTGGTGGCACTTTTCTTTTGACGCCATATGGCGTCATCCGTACGCAAGGGGGTTAACAACCAAAAACTTTGATGCCTTGTTGCTTTAATACCTCCTTGTCTTTTATGGTGGCTGTATTACTCTTCTTGGTCTTGAGGATGGAGACAGGGCTCAACCGTCCCTTGTAGGGTATCTGGTGTCTCTGCTCCAACTGTGAGGGGAACCACAACAACTATTGATTCAATTTCATCGGAAGTAACAAGATACTTAGTAAGTCTCCACGGATAAAAATCTGATATGATCAGGCATGCATATTCCATGGTATCATAGCAACTATCAATCTATCTGGTGACATGAAATTGAATACTTTAATGGAACACTTTGCCTTGGAGGTGGAACAAGCATTTATCCTAAAATTGCTATGATTGGAAAGCTTATTGAAAAATAAAGTACAGCACCATCCCTGAAAAATGTAGCGTTTATATGAAATCATTGACAAGAATGACTACGCATACTACCAGGTCTCCACTTTTTTTCTCCACGGTCTTACTTTTCCAAACCAAAATTTCGTTCCCAAAGGTATCTTCATCAATGATTTGCAGATAAATGGTACATTTGCAAGGGATGGGTTGTGCGCATTATTTTATTCTACTTTTATTTAATCTTTCCAACCATACTGATTCCAAGATAAATTGCTTTTTGTAGCCAAACTGGCATGGGTACATCTCAAAGTCAATGTGTCCCTTTAATCTTGTTTCTCTGATAGAAACCAGACAAATTATCCATCAAAGAAACAAGATCCTTGGCACAATCTCCCGGGATAAAAATATAACCCAATAATAATTCCGTTGGCACCATGGCACCATAGCAACTACATGTACGGCGACATAGAAATCAATTCTTTCACTGAATGGACCACGCATCAATATCAAGTGTCTCTGTATATCCTTGAAGTTATAATGATGTATTTATGAATTTTCCAAGGCTGCATTTTATATATGATAATTGTCTGTGAAACCTGTGTGCACATTGTGTTTCTGCCTTCTACATGTATTATGACATTTGGCACAGGTCAAACATTCGGTAGCATATACCCATAAATCTCAAGCAAACTAGAATTTATGATAAAACATGCACTCTCCTAGATAAACTCGTAAACAAAATGCAAACCCATAACTCAAAGCTTATTCATGTAATACAGATTATGAGATACAATGTTCCAAGAATGACCATTCACACCACACTGTTGCTGCTATAGGCACTGGCCACTCAATATCAAGGAAGAAATGTTTCAATAAATTGAACAATGACTGGTACATGAACATATTTCACAAGTGTCTCTTTGTCCTGGGAAAATCAACAGGTTTAAAGCTTGAATTTGACTATAAACACAATCTGAATGTACATGTAACACAACACAGGAGACCATACTATAACCAAATAAAATGTCTCCTTATTTTCCTCAGATAAAACCTCAACCCATTTCTTTTCAAGTTGCTCCACTTTTTACTTTTATGACCTTTTTCTGTACCTACAAATGAAACGTCAAACAAGTATCTTGGCAACTTTCAAAAAGTGCAAATAACGCATAATTTAGACAATATTTTTTTCTTTTTTTTTCATTCACTGCAGTCAGCCGATTGGGTCAAAATCAAATCTGAATAAATATTATTGAATTGAATGTCAGAGACTATGGCGTTTAACAAAAGCTTAATCAAAATTCAATCTACTCAGTTTCTACTCCGGGCCCTCCAACAGAGCTATCAATTGCAGAGTCACTATAAATGGTGACGATTCAACAAATGCTTGTGTTGTGGGTAGATCACAGATTAGTGGCACCAGTGGCAGGACTTTAGGGAGTGTCTCAAAAGTTAGAACGCTTGTACAGGTTCTGTATATTTAAACTACTCTTGTGACGTCACTCTATTCAGAAAAGTGTCGATTCTTTTTCAAGAATGTACAGTTAACTTAATTTATTTAATTCATCTCATACCTCAAAGTATTAGTAACAATAGACACCTTTTGTTCCCTTGAAATCTTGACAATAGGTGAAAGGGACGTAGTTTAATTCGGAGAAACGACTCAAAAGGTGGACATTCTTTGATTGGAATGGGCTCGGACGCTTCGCGTCCTCGCCCATTCCAATCAAAGAATGTCCACTTTATCGTCGTTTCTCCTTAACATCTCCGAGGACAAGAGGAGAAATTAAATACAAAGAAACCTTTCAGTCCCCGCACGTCAAGTCTTTTGTTGAAATCGGTCCTTGTACGTAGAAGTACGTGCTTAGTCTTTGGGGTTGGGTTATATTAAAGGAACAATAGGAAACACAAAGCATTGTCCTCGCACGTACGACTATGTGGTTTGTTCTGAAGGGAATATTTCCTGTTCAAATCAGTAACACAATGTGTTTACTGTTTCCATGGATGTAACTGCCTATGGCTGCTCTAAAGGAGAGACCATAATTAAGTCATGGCTACTAATGAGGATTACAATGTAGCTTGCAAACCCTTTGCCACTCACCGGGTGTCCTTGAGCAACCAAGGGTGACAGCCTAGTGGATTATTCATTTCCTACTCTCATCACAGCATCCATTCAATTTAGCCCGTTTCACATGAGCGTTGGAAACACGGGTCCCGTGCGATGAAATCGCGTCGATGTCACGAACACACAGATTCCGTGCCGTGTGAAAGTATATCCCTGTCACCAAATCGTGCGGTTCGTAACAGGGATCGAGACATCCTCCAAAATTTCGCATCGATGTGACACCCGTGCGACGATCACCAAGATTGGTCGTGTGAATGTATCGATTCGATTTTGGCAGGGATACAGTGCAGTGAAATCGCCTTTACGCATGCGCAGTTTGCTGTTGCTCGACACATGGAGGAAGGAAACACTACAATTTAACATGGCTTTTGTAAACACAAAATTCAGTTTTGATTGGTCAGTTGCTTGTTGCGTAATGAGATTTATGAAGAACAGTAAATTCTCTGTAAATAAACAACATTTCATTGGTGTTGCTGTATATTTACAGCAAATATGTTCAAATAATTATTTTTACAAAGTGCATGTAAATTTATATCCTCTTTGTATAAATTGACGTTAAAACACGAAAACTACCGGTAGGGACACGTAGGTCACAGTACCATAATTTTACTTCCAAAATCTGTTAAAATTAAAATACGGTGATTTATTGTTTTTAAAAGGGGAAAAACCTGTTATTTTACAGATTTTTTTTACAGTGCAGGAATAACACTGGTACCCTATAAATGTCATCGTTCACAGAATATCGTAATACCAGCGATACCCACGCACAAAACACTGCAAAATGAGGGACGTTCACTACCGGACTATGTTGTATCGTGTGAAAGCCTGCGATGAAATCGCAGGCATCCTTGGGCGTCAGACACACGGCGCCAATCATCGCAGATGTGTATTTCCAGCGCTCGTGTGAAACGGGCTATAGTTAACCCCTTGGGCACGGTATTTTACGGGAGACGTCGGGGTGTCGCAGCGGTTCTGGCAGCTAAATCAAACTGCTACAATGTGTTTGTGCAGTCAAGCATGTCATAAACAATAATCCAACAATGGATTGAAACTGCACAAACAGCGGCCAGTGGCATCATCCGGCCTGGTGACACTGTTCTTTTTTGCCCACATGCGTCATCCGTATGCAAGGGGTTAACATCAGCAGGTGCACACATTATCACGAAAATTCAAAACACTTACACTTCCCTATAGTGGTTACATCATGTATAATATCTCTGATAAACCATCAAGGCCAAACTTTTAACCTATAAAGGTGTTGCTACCAGTTATGCAGAAGAACAGGCTCTTGCACGGTTCTATGGTTTAATAGGTATTATCCAAAACTGAAACGACTTAACGTTTTCAGGAGCTTCTGAAATTTTAATGTGCCATTTATTATGATTGAGTACAGTACATGTATGCCTAATTAAGCCGTGTGGAAAAACAGTAGGCCTAAACAATAGCAAAATAGCTACAGTACTGTTGAGTTTAATTTAAGTACTTTGACAATGTTCACAACTTCCTAAAGAGCAGGTTTGGGACACCTAGCCTAGTGCACTTCTATTTGTTTAGTTTTAAATGGCTTTTAGCATTTTAGAATGGCTTTGGCAATATCAGGCTCAAGGAGTCTAAACAATTCTATTTCTAAACAACATTTGAAAATTTAACTTGTTAGGTTTTAAAAGAATTTCCAAAGTGAACAAAGAAAACTGGCAGGAGTGGGATTTGAACCTGCGACCTTTGGAATACTACAACGGCACTCTACCAATGAGCTATCGGGGCTTGCCTGGATATGTTAGCGGTCTCCCAAATTGTCAGTTTTAATAAGACTTTTTTGCAGTTGGATATTAAAGCTATAGCAGACGAAAAAACAACAAGCACACTGCCACCCTATATATATATATTTTGTACAATTATGGCCTATACCTTTTTCCTTTGTTTCTCCAGGTGTTGCTCCTGTCGAACCATAAATGTCGTCCCCAATGTCTGGGCAATCTTCAGACTTGCCGAGCTCATCTGCGGCTTGAAAGTGAACTCATCCTGGCAGTGTTGCTGGGCGGTGGCCAGCCGAGTGGCCCGCGCCCGCTGCAACTGGCCCGAGCGCGACTGTCTGCCCTGAAGCCTCAAGCTAGTGGTGTTCAGTTTAGGTGCGTAGCTCAGGTCCGACTCGATGGAGAAACGGTGCGGGATTGCCAGGTCGCTGGAAGATGAAGACATCCCGTTGTTGCTGTGACTGTGACAATGACCCTCATCCATCGGCGCGTTGGTCGCTGGTAATAACGAGTCGTCAACTTCCCCCGGCATGGGAACGAGTTTCACCAGACTACGGCTGATCGCCGATGCCGGAGATTCCACCTGCAGCATTCCTCTACCCTCCGAGTCGGACTACTTTCCCCTTGTCACCCAAAAATATCCCCAAAATGGCTAGATTAGTACTCGTTTACATCGAGACCGCTTATTTAGAGTTAAATTATTGGAGTTTGATCACAGTTAAATTTTAATGGGCGATTTAGAACCAAAGCAATCTTCGATACGTCCTATCCCGAGAGTCCTATCGTCTGCAAATCTCCATGTTGTTTATCTCCATGGACGCACGCTATTTCTGTGTCATGTAAATAAAACCTATTCGCACTGGTTCACGACCAAATAAACTTTCATAAAGGAATAAAACGCCGGGTACCAATCGTTCTGAGGACGTACGAGGGCGCTGTTTGTTTTTTGCAACTTCAGAACTTCAGAAGGGTGCACCCACAGACATCACACTAAACAAACTCTGACCTTAGTGTAAAATCCGCTAACTTCACGGTGAAAAAAATCCTTATCTAGGAGTCTCTCAGTTTTTGTGACACTACTGAAAATTATAGTTTGAATCTTAATCTGTCAAATTCTTGTCAATTTTTGGCAGGGTAGCCGTTTGGAATTTTTGCTAATTGTCCTCAGAGAGTACCACCCCTAAAAATGTGGTTTTTCCAAAACCGGCTAGCTGCCATTTTTCATATAGCATCCCTCCACATGCCAAGCCAAATAGGACCAATTTTAAATCAAAAATGTATCAAAATTTATCAGAACCCCAGGTTATGATATCTGATCATAATTACACAATCTATCAATTGCATGACCACCCAAAATTTATTATTCAAAAAAGTTGTCAATTTACAATTTATGGTAATCAGTTTGGCGCAGCCATTTTGGCCTATTTAGTGTGGTGCACCCAGAAGTCATCGCATTAAATGTTTAGTTGAGCCATGGAGGAAGGAACGTTTGTTCCTTCCTCCATGGTTGAGCATTATCTGCATAATAATTATGACTAATTAAACATCAGGGGACTAGTCTGCAACAAACAAACAAATTTAATTTTTTTCTTTTTGATTGTTTTTGTTTTTGTTTTGTTTGAAAAATCTGGGCCCTTCCACTTCTTAACTGAACTTTTAAAAATGATAGTAAAAGAATCAACGGTGACCCGTGGCCCCCCCCCCCCCCCCCCCCCCCCACCTAACAAAAATATATAGTTACGCGCCATCCTGACATAGAGGAAATCTCCAATGGAACTAATTGTTTGGTTTTAACATTATGAGCCTATTTAGGTCACCTTTGACAGTTTCTTTTTTATCACCCACGAAAAGTATCCCCAATTTTTGTCTGAAAATTAATCTGAAAAGCAAGATGAACTTGATTAGCGCAGGAGCGCATGACGGTATTAAAATTATACCATTGCATATTACTGTTTTGTTGGGGCTTTTACTTGTATTGTTTTGTAATGAGAAAATGATTAGTTAACTCGTTCTATTTGGCTCACCTTATCAAATTTGACGTGTAAGCTCTACACACATAAGATGATCCTTCATCATCGGCTCAACCAGCAGTATTCCTCAGAGAGGCTCAAGTCGATCCCAGCCTTCCAGGCTTTGCGTTGAAATGATCATGATGAGGCAGTAGCGAGTCCAGCGGGAGGAGGGGGTATGAACTTCCTCCTCTTACCCTGGTGGTATTTTAGCCTCAAATTTGCAAGTTTTCCTTACTGCACCCAAAACCTGGATACGCCACCGTAATGTAGTGTGAACCTATCTCTGGGTTAATAAATTAAAGGCCTCTAGTTGTATTAGCGTAATACATGTAGCCTAACCAACCAAAAAAATGACCTGTTGAGCACAGCCTAAAGTTCCCAAACCTGTATTGGGGAGAGCTAGCTAGGCCTAGCTAGATAATTGTAATACTGACAAACCCCGCAATCCCCCATGCAAACCTCCGGGGATATGATAATTATTTTTGTTGTGAAGTAGTGCATTATTTTTAATACCTATATCGTACCTCATGATCACAGATTTGTATATTATTTGCAATTGGCCTTTAAAAACGTACTGTAGATCTATAGGCCTGTTTAGTTCAGATGCATGTGTTTTGTATTTCTAGGCCAACAATAAAGAACGACTAGGCCTGATCCTTCAACTGTTCCGTGTGAACACAGGTAGGCCTACACTGAAAAAGCAAATCCGTTATTTTACATCAAAAGTGATGGCAGCATGTTTTTTATTTTTACATCAAATGCTGTAGATTATTTTTGCAATATGTGCGTAAAATAATTAGAAACTTAATTGGTAAAATTACTTTCGTCTGTAAAAAATATGTTAGGCCTATATGTTACCAGAAAGAAATTGCACTTTACAGAAATGAATGAAGCGAGAACCAGCCTAAGTGGAACTAACTTATTACTATAGGCCTATATAGGTAGAGTGTACAAATGCTACAATAACCTACTAAACACTACAAATTATTGTCATGAGTTACCGTAGCTTTATATTAAGCTTTTCCCGCCACGATGAAGTCATTGTATCCCATGAACAAGTTCAATTTCTGAATACCAAAGGAGATGTAATGCGATTCTTCGCCTATTTTTGCAAAAAATCTAAATTTTACGTGTGGAATTGTTTGAATAATTACACATTATGGTCAAAAAGGTGTGTTTTTGGACTTAAGCACCCCAATTTAACATGACTTTTATGAACACAAATTTCCTCAGATCTGATTGGTCAGTTGCTGAGTAATGAGATTAGTGGAGGAGAACATTAGATCCTCTGTAAATAAACAACACTTCGTTTGTGTTGCTGTACATTACAGGAAATATGCTGTATTTTGACAGAGTGGTCTTGTAAATTTATATCCTCTTTGTATAAATTAACGCTAAAACACGAAAACTACGTATACGCGTGATATTTTCTAGTTCACAGTACGGTAATTTACGTCTAAAATCCGTTAAAACTAAAAACGGCGATTGTTTTTTTTGTTTTTTTAGAGGGAAAAACCCATTATTTTACGGATTTAAAACAATGTTTTACAGTGTATGCTCTCGAAAATGAAAATACATACAAAAACCACATTTGTATATTGCGTTTACCGGTGTCACACTATAAAGCTGCTGGTCGTGGGGGGGGGGGTTATTATATAACTGTGATGATCGGAGTATACCGGAGTAAATAAATATTTTTGGTCAAAAGAGGGCGCTAATCATTGAGACCGTAAACGTAGCAAGTTGATGCGCATTAATTCTAGATCACAGTTGCGTTATGAGGCTCATTAATAATTTAGTGTTAGTTAATTCTGTAAATTAATGAGAAGGCTAATATTTTGCAGTTCACGAGGTATTAATTAATACCTTTGATCAAATATTCATTGTGTGTATTTGGTTAGACCGAGATTTACAATCTTAAATGAGGAAGTTAATCGTCTATTTTTTCGAGAGTACACTCACTGTATACGTAAACCGGCATACAGTGCGCGCTCTTCTCAGAATGACTCTGCCTTGACAATTTCGATGACAGGACCGTTTCATAAAATGGGTTTCTGAGCTGCCAATAAAGACAAGGGAGAGCCTGAGCTTTAGGGCCACTTAAAATTGCATCAACTGGTCTTCGTCTTGGAATGGAAATAAATTGATTAACTCCAGCTGGAGAACCCCAGACCCAGGCCTCATCGCCTAGCGTCTTTATTCCTACTTGGGGGCGCAAAATTCCAGTTTCATCAATAATGACACTTTTTTATTATCACATAATGAACAGATATTTTGCTTGTATTATTGCGCTTATTGCTGTCACACTATATCTGCTGGTTATGAGGAAGAAAATAGATAACATTTTCAGGACACAATCTCTTGAATCCTTCGTTTATAACTACTATTTTGTTGATGCATCATTCATATGTACTGTAAGCACTAAACCTATTGTATATGAGGAGAGTGTCCTAACAGAAAACGCAACTTTTATTGAAAAAGTGGATATATTTGTTGACAGCATGTCACATTATTAAACCTGCTGGTCATTTAGGAGAAAACAAATTATTGTCGAAATTCACAATACCGGTAATCAATTCAAGCCCAGCTTTTAACAATGTACATTCAGTGTGGATATCCATATTGCTAGATGGTAAATCGGTAGAACACCTGCTGGTGCCGGGGGGGGGGGGGGGGTTGTTCTCCGAAACAGTCGTTATAACTCCCATGCACATTACCCCCAACGGTCGTATAGCTAGCTAGTTGCTTTATATTCTGATTCAGCATCATCGATCACCTTAACTATTGCATCTTACTGAAAAGGTTTGTGAAGAATTGCTGACAACACAGAACACCGCTTACCTGTTTCAATATTACGGCCGGATATACATGCAATAAAACAATGGCAAAACATGTATACACCAATTAATTAACGCAAGTTCTTAACTCTACTGCACATACTTAGTTTAGCATTATGCCAGGTACAAAACTGAGAAAAAAATACTGTTAAAATAGTAAAATGGAAAAACACATCTTATGCTTCCTTCCAAAAAAGGACTGAATACACATTTCGTGTTAACAACTAAATAATGGGCCAATACACATTTGTAAATTACATTTCAGTGAATTAATATTCACACTGGCCTATAGGTCTAATTGCATTGTCTGTTAGGCTTACACATGCTTATTTGACGCGTTTTTGTTACCGGTATTTATTATTTTCACTATTTATTTTTTAAATGCCAGTAAAGAATTGCAACTTTCTTTGAGTTTCCAAAACACTTGCTTGCCGTTTACAGGTCTTTTATTAATTTCGTTTTTTTTTTCCAGCGGCTGAATGCTTGGATTCTTAAAATTTCTTGCCAGGATAATTGATATTATCATACGAGTTAATTTCATTTTAATATTTTTGTTTTCTTTATTTCCAACAAAACCTCCATAAAAGGAGAGGACAAAATACAATTATATAAATATGTATGCATAAAAAATAAATCAAAGTACAACAAAATACATGTAAAAATAAATGTGACATTTAAATTTCATGTTTTTAAGTTTCATTTAAGAAAATAATTCCTTAACGATTGGTTTGATTTGATTACTCCATTATTCGTTTCGCGTTCTTAAAGCGTCCGAATTTTAAAATTAAGTAAATAATAACAAATTTATTACTAAAGCACTGTGCTGCACAATATTTTATTTAATCGATCATTATTTCAGTTCCTTTTTTGTGGTTAAAATAGACTATCCCTTGTCCTTATGTTGCTGGACGAGATCTTCAAGTTGCGATTGACAGCTTTTAATGTTTTTTAACGGGGACGCTCTAGAAGTTTATCCCGGCATCTCCGTCGTTTCTCCTCGGACTTTCGAGGTCCTTGGGCTAAAGCATTTTGTTTCAGTCTTGCATTATTACCGAAATAAAATGGATACTTTATTACCTTGAAAAAAAATGATGTTTTTTTCTATAAGTTTCCTTCGTTCCATCTGTTATGAGTTTTAAGTAGGGCGCCATAGGATTATCGTGCTGTTCATTGATCAAGGGGTTAGGTCCTATACCGGTACCCTCTGTAAAGAATAACTTCGAAGAAATATAATGATTTATTTTGTAGTTCATAAAAACGTTAACGCGAGGATCTCTCCATTATTATGCTTCACAGACGGCCCTTTCGAGTATCAGTCGCTCCAGTTATGAATATTATTATAAGTCTGATATTTAAAGGGACGTACAACATGAAATCGCTGTGCTACAAAAGAGAATTCTGCCATTTTAACAGTCCACGAGGTTTAACAGACGGTCCAAGTTCCGGGTACCAATCTGTTTGGTGGTGATATACTTTAGGTTAGTTTAAAAAAATACATTCTATTAAACTGTTGTGTTGCAAAACAAGTGTTGGTGGGCTTCGTTACAGGGTATACCAATTGATAATTCAGTTTGTGCAGATGGTTCTTCCGAGTATTAATCAGACATAATGGCTGAGTTCGGGCGAGTTGTTCTTGTTTGCTCAAGAACAACTCGTATCTTCGTTCGTGTTCCGGCCGCTCGAACGCCAAAGAACGTCTGATAGCCAAGAGCGCCATCTATCGCTGGTAACCACGCAAAATGTAATGGCTGCGCCCATGTACGTTATTCAAGCATTCGTTTCAAAAACCTGAATTTCAGACGCAAAATAATTTAACGGAAGCACAATATTTAGACTGCATTTTCCCCTAGCTTTTGTTCAGAAAAAGCTTTATTTTTCAAAACGTTTGGAAGGGAATTTTAGGCAACATTACGCCGACTTTCATGCTTCAATTCATCCGCCATCTTTGGTCGTCTTCTACGTCGCGTCAAATTAAGTCATGTTCTTGTAAACCCCGACTGGTAGGTGGTGTGTGATCTTGTTCCGAGTGCAATGTTCGCGGGTCGCGTTCCCGCCGTTCGGGCGCAAGAACAGGGAACTCGTGTTAAGAACAGACCGCCCGAACTCAGCCAATGATTCTGCCTAATACACACGCAAGCAAACAAACATGCAAGAAAACCCAACGAAACCAAACCCAACCAAACCAACCCAAACTACCAAAACAACAAGCAGCCTACCAACCAACCAACCGACCCACAAACAAATCAATTAACGAAAAACAAATAAACACATAAAAAGAAACAACAAGAACAATATGAAAATCCCCACTCTACACCGCAATTTCCTTGCTTAAGCACCTCAGCCATGCCAGGTCTGTTGCCTTGCTTGCAAGTTGCCTGCTTTGCGCTGCGCCAACCCATAAGGCTTATTTAGCTTACATCACATTCTATGCAACTCACATTACTTCAACTTTCTTACAAACTTACTGTCAATAACTACCACTGCGCCGTAAACAGGTCGTTGAGCAAATCTGTTAAGAAAGCATGTTTGAAGTAAGGATAACGGTACAAAATAGCCGATAAACGAGGCCATCTCGTAAATCGAATCCCCCCCCCCCCCCGAAAAAAAGGAAACTTTTTAAATTAGTATAGTGATTTTCAATTAGTAGTGTTTTTCAATTAGTTGTGTTTTTAAATTAGTGGTGTTTTTCAATTAGTGGTGCAAAAACAAACAGACAAATAAGACATTGCAGACAAGTTAAGATACAATTCACGACAAATACAAAAAAATCAACTCCACAATAAACAAAATCAGTAACAAAACGGGAGAATTAGGCCTACAACAGAAACAAAAACGGATAAATTAACTGACAGAAAAAGGTACAGAAACAGGAGCACAAACCAAGAGAGAAACAGAAACAAACCTAGCTCAGAAAATGTAACACAAAACCAAAACTTGACCAAACCAACGGAAATCATGCCTCGATTATCCACTCTTTCTAGTAATGCACGACTAAAGCTATAGATTCTTCGTTGCCTCAGTTTATTTGCTTGCGGTGCTGCTCTCTCAAGGAGCAAACATATGCAGAACAAATCGGAAAGTAAATTGGGATATGGTTTACTTTGCAAAATTTTATAATCCTGCTCTTTAATAAAAGAGTCAACTTGGGTAAAAGAAATTCAAAAGGTAAACGCGGGAAAATAAATATATTTCTTCGGCATTCTTTACAGAGAGCCCATGCACCTATGATCAGTGTTTATTGCATTGGTTCCATTGGGGTAGGTGCTCAAATGAACTATTTTGAGAGTGTCAACTTCAAAACATGTGATGTCATGGTTAGACACTGAAGTCCTGCGATTGAAGTAATAGCTTCGTGTGTAGCTTTGTGGATGATAACTTACGTATCACTTTCATCTTTAGGTGTGACTTTTTCGTAATGAAAACAGAGTTGGAGTCGAGTCCCTGCAAGTACTTTCACAAGTACTTTCGCAAGCCCAGTCAGAAGTCCTTTCATAAAGCAGGTCACAGGTAACTGGATGAACAATGACAAAGGAATGCCTTTGTCAAAGCTCATTTGAATAGCTTGTGATTGTGATTAGGACTGGAGGGCTTGTGATGGACTTGCAGGGACTTGCAGGGACTTGCAGGGACTTGTGATGGACTCGACTACATCTTTGAATGAAAATGAAGGATAAGGCTGAAGAACAATAAGATAACAACAGTAAAGAAGAAAATGTAGGAGACTTCGGGGTGGACGTCTTCACCATGCATAAGAAGAGTGCATTATCACGTTCAAAATTAAACCCACAAGTTCACAGCTGAAGAAAACAAAGCGCGGTTCAGAGAAGAAAACATTCCTTGATTCGAATTTTTTCCGTCTCGTTCTTGACGCTTGTGTTTCCATTATTTCATTTTGTTGTTAAAACTGCTTAATTTTATATACAAAGACACTATGACAATCCCAATTATTTGAAATTCTTCAAAATATATACATCAATCATATCAAATGAATCGAGTTTGTTTTAATCAAATAGGCCTGTCAGATATTTTTTTATCCAAATATTATTCAAGACATTTTGTCATTCCAGGCCCATAGCCGGGAAGGGATGTGGTCTCATCTCACAAATTTAGGAATGCAGGATTATAGACTCTTTTGCTGCCGCACCTCTGAGTGACCAGACGAGGGTCCTATTTCCCTCGGTCTTCGGCCTTGGGAAATGGGACCCTCTTCTGGTCACTCACAGCACCTCTGGGCGCATTACTGACCTCATTGCCAGCCCATTATGTGTATAATATCGTCCGCTTGCTGCCTCATAGTGGCGTATCCCTCCCCATGACATTTTGTCCTATACATTTGTTTTTAGAAATTGAAAACTCCACCGCTTCACAGCAATGTTGCCATCCCCCCCAACTAACCCGGACCACACTACCTCGCAAAACCTTCGCACGTTAACAATGCCTGGCATTAACTTTTAAAACTGCCGTGCCATCAGCGGTTAGATTTGAGCAAGTAAACTTTACATGTGAATTCATTCAAAATAAAGAATGTGACCTTTAACCTCAGTCGAATGCAAGTTTGATTTCTCACAACGGAGAGTATTACATAATAAACTCCTTCCGCCATGCATGGGTCATACAATGAGACATATTTCTTCTGAGCTGGAACGGGGTGTGCCCAAGAATGCCTGTTGGGATTCCCTATGGCCGAAGACAGCAACTGCCCACACCGGAGAAAAATTAGGTGCGTATTGCCAAATTTCTGCATGTTACATAGATCAAGGGTGGTCAAAATCAAGTCCAGTTCGGATATTATTATGATTATCATTTGAATTTTAATTTTGATAAATTTACCTATGTTGAAGACATGAGAAGATTGTTACATGCAATTTGTATGACCCTAAAATTTGTATGACCCTAAACGGAAAATTCACTTTCCCAATAACGGATCTCATATTCTTTGTGTAGAATTGCTCGCAACCATGAGGGTCATCCCTTACCATATACTCACTCAATCTAGTGAGGATGCTCCTAGCCTAAACTTGTACGTTTCTCTTATAACGGTATAGGAAATGTCCATTACTAAAAAGGGCAATTTCAACTTGAAGGGGCGGCTGCAACCTTTGTAGACAAAGCTGGTGTGGGTAGACCTAAATCTTCGGAAAGATTTTACTTTAATATCCCCCCACCAAAATCGGTAAAGAATAGCAAATCTTGGAAAATAACCATCCATTTGTGTTCATAATGGTATAAACACTTGGCACAACCTTTATTTTTGAGAATGTTGTTGGGACATTTTAGTGCAATATAGGGGAAGAAAGTTTGTGTTTTCTGTGTTAGAAGTTCTTGGCACCATGTATAGTCACTCTAAAGTGTTCACATACATGTTGATTTCTTCCTCATTTTTTACAGATTTTGATGACATAATCTTGAAATAACAGGTTGTACCACATGTTTAGACAGTTGTTATCACGGAGGGTTGGTCATTTTCCAAGATTTTGCCGTTCTTTACCGATTTTGGTGGGGGGTATTAAAGTAAAATCTTTCCAAATCTTCAATGTTATGACAAGATGACTACCAGAAAAAACTCAGATATTTTCCAAGGTTTTCTGTAGTCATCATGGTCAACTCTATGTTAAAAAAAAAACACCAAACAAACAACAAAGACAAATTCTGTGTCAATAAGTAAACACAGGCCAAAGGTAATTTATAATATCATGCATAAAGTAACATATGTTCGAGTATGGTTCCTTTTTCTTCAATCTGATATCTTAAAACACATCGTCAGGGAACGAAATATAAGTCTGCTGTTAAACAGGGGGCTGTGCTGTAGGTCTCTCTCAAATGACGTCACTTCCTACAAATTACCAATTTTTTTAATTTCTTTTTACTGACGTCGCAAAAAGGCAGCCACTGCGTACACCCACCCACAAAACTCAGCCAAAAATGTTTTTGGCCCCTCCCAAAACAATTTCCAAAAATTTGTTTTGCCCCCCCCCCCCCCCCAAAAGAATATTGTGTGCTGGATCCGCCCTTGGTTTACAATTGTTTAAGCGTAACAGCATATAGAAACAGCACAGTCTAGGGGTGGTTTTTGACTCGGTTTCGACCCCACCCCCTCTGGATCCGCCCTTGAATAATGCGCTTTATTGAGTCAAATTTAGGTTACAGATTAGAATTCGCATTCTGTCTTTCTGATAATTACAGGTGTTTCACGGCATCAGTTGGCAACACAAACTGCAACGATGAGCAACGTATTTGGGATTGCTCTCTGCTTATCTCTCACAGTAATTTTGCTCTTAGCCACCCAGGGCGACAGCCTGTCTAGTTTCCACCAAGACGTAGCTTTCTCGTACCTCGACACGAATGGCACCACTATCTTCCCATTGACTTCCTATGACTCCCCTCCCCTGCTGGACCGCAAGGGGACAGGGGCCGTATTCGAGGCTCCAGTTGCCGGAGTCTACGTCTTCACCTTTCACGCTGGGAAAAACGGGGTCGGCGTCACGGAACCCACGAACTACAAGATGGTGAGAACTTCCATTGGAATGGTCGAAGTGCTGCTGCGACTGACGACAAACGGTCCGGCGTTTGGACACGGCCTGGTTGAGTTGGAGGAGATGGATCGAGTGGAAATTGGCGTGTATAGGAACGGAACTGGTAGTATCGTCACACCTACTGCGAATACCACGAACCCCGTGATATTCAACGGATTTAACTTGTACCGTAAGTACGGAATCTGCCCTTTTTTCGCTTATTTCTTTCCAGTTATCCTTCACGAAAGGTGATTGGAATCAAGTTGTTACTCTGCAGTCTGCACTACAGACATCTGGCGTCTGCGCTAGTAGTACTGGTCATGGGTTCGAGTCCCGCCAGGATGCGTCAAAGGGTTTTTCTCACAGGCTCCCGGAAAGCACGAAGTCTAAATACGATAAAAGAGGCGATCCTTGTTTACAACTACATGTATATCTAACAAAAAATACCACCACACAAAAAAGAAACACAAAATACTGAGAGAAAAAATGCAAGAAAGGCGGCTGCCCTTTTTAAGATGGTTTAGCGTACGTGTGGCGTTGCCGACTTAGTCCGTGGGTGAAGAGGTGCATCCATGGGAGTGGGACCTCGGGAGCTCCCCACAAGATTTGTTTTGGTTCTGTTGTTGGTGTTTTTTTCTCTTTCCTTTAAAAACCCCTTGCGTACGTCTTTTTTACGGGAGACGTCGGGGTGTCGCAGCGGTTTTGGCAGCCAAGCGAACCGCTACAATATGTTTGTGCAGTCAAGCGTAATATAAACTATAATCCTACAATGGATTGAAACTGCACAAACGGCGGAAAATGGCATCATCCGGCCTTGTGGCACTTCTTTTTTTTTGACGCCATATCCGTACGCAAAGGGTTAATAATGCAGCACTTGTGCAGTGTGTCAGGCCTACAGATCAATAGCTACCCTGATGTTACGAAATATGGCGAACAAAATTAGCGCCACTTGGCAAAGTCAGAACAAGTCCTACCCCTTCAAAGTATCTTAATTAATCAGAATATAATTTTAAAATTTCTTTGAACAAAGTTTTGAAAAAATGGGCAAGTCCAGCCTGTATGACAAATCCGAGGCGCCAGTGCATGGGCGTACCCCCTCATCTTGCTTGTGTTTGAATATGACGCCACCAACGGGACAGGTTGGTGATTGCCCACTGACAAAATTGGCGTAAGGGTTCCAATTTATAGGACATCCGGGGTGCACCAGTTTCCCTAGACGGTAATTTTGGGAGAGAAAAAACATAAGGCTCAACATTTCTGCATGTACAGGGAAAATCCTGAGGGATACTAGAGCTACACAGTTATTTTGTTTTAACCTATAGTGCTTATTTTCCCCCACGTTTCCAGATCGATGTCTCTGCTCCCCACTAGTCCTCCGTCAGTCGGGCTTTTCCGCCGCCCTCACATTTAACCAAGGTCCCGGCAACTTCCCAATCACCTTCTTTAGCGGCATCCTGAGGCTCGACATCAATGACGAGTTCGACGCGATAACGGGTGTTTTCACTGCCAGCCAGCCCGGCATCTACGTGTTCATGTATTCCTTCCCCAACAGCGGGGTGGGCACGGCCGGGGCCGTCACCGTGAGTTTGACCGTCAACAACCGGGTGAGGAGCAGCGTGTCGTCCATCAGCGCCAGCGACCGTGCCACGGAGTACGCGGGTACCACGCTTGTGCTGGACCTGTCGGGAGGCGACAGGGTCAGACTCGTCAAAGACGGTGGTCCCATCAACTACCTGACGGTCATTGATGCAGGGAACGCTGTGGCGGCCTCACCTATATTGTTCTCGGGATTCCTCCTCTAAGTTGGCGTAGCTACAATGAACCTACTCTACAAAATGTCACATTCAAAATGTATGAAGCAAGTACAAATCCAGGAGGGGCGTGCAGGGGTTTCCCCACCCCACCCCACCCCTCCCCGGTCAGTTTTTTGTCGGCAAATTCGTGTTACTTTCTGCAAAATCATGTCGCCGTCGGCAAACAAGCAGGCGAAGAAAGAAATAAAACAAGGTTGCGATGAGTGCAGAGTGCATAATGCATTTAGTGACGCCATCGACGTCAAAGAGTTCCCCCTTCGGCCGGAAGTTTTTCGGGCCAACTCTTTCGGAATTTTGGGGGTATTTTTAATGCTTACACCCTGTCGTCAATTCATGTGAAGACGCCCCTGCTAAATTTCTGTTATTTGAAGTAATTGTCATAAATCAAGTGAATACTAGGCCAAAAAAGAAAGTTCCCGCCTTGTGATTTTTGTTTGAATAACTCAAGAATACTAATTTTAAACACTTCAAAGAGCCATAAATGCAGAAAAAGGTTCTGCTTCTAATGATGCGTCATTTATGACACACGACGTTTGCTTAAGGGGAGAAAATGAGATTTGTCGAATTGGGTGCAAAAATAAGTCACACTTTCATGACGCAGACTCAATATCGCATAGAAACTGTGTGTACAAACGTCATTAATGTCAACACTAAACATGGTTTATCAAAACTGCTGCTGGAATCGTGAGGATTTGTTACTTTATTGATTAGTGTGTAACAACTCGCGATTTCAGCAGCAGTTTTGATTAACCATGTTTAGTGTTGACATAATAGTGAACACGTTTGTACACACAGTTTCAATGAAATTTTGAGTCTGCATCATGAAAGTGCCACTTTTATTTTTGCACCCAATTCGACATTTCTTATTTTCCTTAAGCGAACGTCGTGTGCCATAAATGACGCATCATTAGAAGCAGAACCTTTTTTTCTGCATTTATGACTTTTTGAAGTGTTTAAAATGATTACAGTATTCTTGAGTTATTCAAAAAAGTACAAGGCGGGAACTTTCTTTTTTGGCCGAGTGTAGTTCAAATTTTAGCAACCGTTTGTATGGTGGGATTAGTTAACTGCACACTGGTGTTTTCTCTTAAAATAATTGGCGATTGTGAAACGGAGTCATGTTCAATATCTTGAGGTGTTTTTTTTTTAGTGGATGAAATTAATCGCATATTTTCCAATTAATCTAAATTCATTTCTTTAATTTTAGTACATTAAGGTTTGGCATTTCGATGTTTTTGTTTAAAAAATGTATTATAAGACTAAAGACAGAGATGTAGTCAAGAGCGGATCCAGAACACAATTTTTTGGGGCCAAAAAAAATGTTCTCAATTTTTTTGGAAGGGGCCAAAAAGTTTTTGGCTGAGTTTTGTGGGTGGGTGTACGCAGTGGCTGCCTTTTTGCATGGCCCCCTTTGCCCCCCCCCCCCCCCCCCCCCCGATCCGCCCTTGGGTGTAGTAGAATATGTAATCTTCCAGCAATTGTATTTTGTATGAACTGGTATTGTGTATGCTCGGCAAAAAAATTCGACCATTAATAGCGTCTTGTGATAAATGTAATTTAAGGCCTTGGTGGAGTTTTTCGGATACACATGAAGTGACTAACTCGAGAGAACTGCGGTTCGGCAAAGAACCCGAGATATTAACTCAACGTTTCAGTCAGCATAGGCTGACTGTCATCAGAATCGCGGGATATGAACATCTGCATTAACATTAGACAAAACGATCTGCATTTAGGGCTTATAAACAAAAATTGTTAGAAAGGATGTGGATATGGCAATGACATGGAAAGAGCTCTGCTTGTATAAACAAATCCTATTATGGAAATTACGTAGCCTTTTTCCGATTGGTTACTGCATAACAAGCCGATAATTGATAATTGCCCGTGACGATTCCACAAAGAGAATTTTCCCAAAACTATATGAGAAAAACAAGAAATAATTAATACCGGTAACATTCCAAAAAGGTAAAAATTACCTATTTTCTAAACCCGAGTCACAAAAATTTGTTATTTTTCCTTTTTTTTATTTTTTTTTTAAAGCTGTCCCTGCCTTTACTTTCAGAGGTATGGAACCCCTCCTCAACTAACGTGCATTTTGACAGGGCTGGTCTGCACCAGCTATACTACTAGTCCACTGCCTGGACTGTTTTCGTTCGATAGGCCGCGCGCCCTATCCTAGACTATTCCGTGTACGCGGCTGGCCCGCGAGTTTTTTTTCCGTAGGTGGGTGTATCAAGTGCAATGAATAATTCATTATTTTTATGAGAAAACATGTTTATTCATTATAATAGAACAGCGTCACAGTATTGTTATTGTTTAGTCAACTAGTTACATTAAATCTTTTTTTAAAAAACGGTTGTTGTCGAGCTGCTGCAGTGGTAGTGGGATGGGCTATGGATCAAAAAGGTCCCAAGTTCGAATCCACCTGTACCCATTTTTCTTTACTGTGATAACTTTGGGATATTTTTAATTCAAGTGGAAAAAGAGACCGAGAACCTAAGTGCTAGCTGTGCGGCAATGCAACACTGAATTATTCATGAAATTGATACACCCACCTACGGAAACAAATCGCAGCCGGCCCGGATACTCGCACTCTCGGGAGAGCGTTTGTTGGCTGGGTGGTGTTTGGAGAGGGCGCGCTACCGAACTTCTCTCCCGTTGGGCGCGGCCATAGACTGTGGGCGCGGCCGGCCGGGACATATCAAAAATACGACCAGAATCTGGACTACAGCCATACCTGCAACGCATGCATTTTGTACATTACCCGTATCTCGGTCACGGAAGCTCACAGTATTATGCAGCACCAGACTATGTTACCCAGAACACAGCGTATCCCACGAGCGGGAGTGGAACACAGAATAATGTAGCACACTACAAGTACATTTCCAACTAAATTTTCAATATAATGAAAGGTGCCAAGTGTTAATGGCTTGCTATTTTCCAAGATTTGATGTTCCTTGTCTATTTTGGTGGGGTAAAATCTTTCCCTTTGTTTTGGGGTGTTTTTTTGACAATTTTTGGGGGCTTTTTAAAAGGATTTATAGTAGATTTGTAACATTTCCCTTTATCTTCTCTGATAACATGTTTGCTTCGACGCTGACGCTAACGCGCAGTTAGCACAAGTTTGCTTAAACCTAATACTAGCGCCCTCAAGGAGGCCTACACGTACTGAGAACATAGAAACCACGGGTCATAGGCATCCACTGAGCCACTCTTATATTCACAACAGGTCATTCATTGTACAAATTACGGTGCGGTTGGCAATGTCGATAATGATCAATCTATTTTTTTAAACTTCTATTCTTGGTGACCACGTGATATTAGTTCCCTTTCAGTGTATGTGTAGTGTAGTGGCCCCCGCCTAGTTTTATTCAATTCGAACTTCATGCTTGGACAATAATTACTGTACCGAAGCCACAGAGCGTATCGGCCATAGTTGCGTATACAAAACGTAGTAGTAAACGAATTGTCATAGACACAAACAGCCAGTGGCGTATCCTGATTTGAGTGTGGCCGGGGGATGGGCCACTAACATTACAAATGTTTTTTTCTGACCTGAAAGAAATGTCTCTAATTCTTTTGCCCGTAAAATATGCTGGTGTTTTGTTTTTTGTTTTTTTGTGTTATTTTTTGGGAGGGGGCGGTTTTCAAGTGCTGGCGTTTTTAAGTTTTCCTATTTCATGACCAAACAGAAATTTATAAATGGGGAGTCCGCCCGAATAGGAAGTTTTCCCGTCCCACTCCCTCCCCGCGATGGGTACTCCAAAAATGGCCATCTAAAATACAACCCAATTATCTGCAAAGTCTGCAGTTAATAGATTGTCCGTTTTAGAACTGACAATGTGCAGTTCCAACTCCAACCACATTAGATATTGTTTTTGTTTTTTTTCTAGCCAGGGTTCTGGAGTCCGTTTTTCAAAAATCTTTTAAATCTAGGGTTTAAACATTTGATTGAGGGCAAAACTTGACAAAAATTGTGCTAATTGTGGTGTACAACAGACTGTAAAAATCACAAACTTTAAGTTATAAATCTCTGTCCGCCTTTGGGATTTTGTGTACAGAATTGTGCTTAAACTGACCCACAATGCAATGCCAGTGCAATATACACCTTCGCTGCCCACTATAGTATTATTATTATTATTTGACGTACTGGTGAGGAAAAAACAGGGTATAACAAAGGGAACAATACTGTCCTCACGTTTTTTCTTTTGTCTGGCAGGTGTCCTCACGAGTAAACGTGTGCTTATTAGTCTATGGGGATGGGTAAGTGTGGGGAATAAAAGAAAGTCCTGACCAGGATGGTGGGAAGAGTACTACTGTACTAGGGAATTTGTGTACGTACGCATTTTCATTGGCTGAAGTTTTCTTGGTTTTCATGGTCCGATCTGGGCTTTTTCTGAATAGTGGTACACGGTCGAAGCCATAGGCCCTACATTGACTAAACAGAATTAGGCCTCGGCAAATATTATTAATTGCAGTCAAATTAAATTTTCGAATTCTTTTAAAAAGGATGTTGATTGCTGAGTGAAGTCTGCGTATTTTGTAGCTTTATGTAGATTACGTATTGTAAAATAAAACAGCAAATTATTTCTGCTATGAAATAACAAAAAAGTGACTTTTGAGAGCAGTTTTTACCGGTATCAAGTCCCCTCCAGCGCAGCATGCATAGCCCGCAAGTGCAAGGTGTTATGACGTCAGATTTGTTTGCTGCCCGCAGCGACGACTTTCAAATAAATGGCACCAGCGGGCTAGAGGGGACCTGATAAAAAAATAGCTCTCAAAAGCCGCTTTTTTGTTATTTCATGGCAGAAATAATTTACTGGTTTTTTTTTACAATACGCAATCTACATAAAACTACAAAATGACCAGACTTCTCTCAACAGTCAACACCCTGTTAATTGAGCGAACTGCCCGCGGCACACTGAAAATATTAAGCGAAGGCACGTCTGTAGCCTTTACAAAGGATATGACGCTTTTGACTACACTTTTGTCAAAAGTTCAGGGACACTTCCCATAAAATCATGGTTGATTTTACTTCAGTGCAGTGCCGGCCATGTGGTTAATAACGGGTGGCAAAAACTGTGTTCCTGTTATATACACTCGGTATAATCACTGCAATCATGTCACAAGTTGAAGGACATTTCCCACAATGTTTTTTTCCACCGCAGAAATGTATTTTCCTGTTAGACAAAAAGTATTTCTATTCTTGCTAATCATGATCATTATCTGATGCCGATAACGTTTACTTCATGGAAACAAGTGACAGACGTGTCCAGAAGAAGTGCATAGGAAATGGTTGCATAATACTGGCTCCCGCCTGGGCGTATCGGTGTAAAAGACCACTACCGGTCTCCATACCATAGATTGGATCCGCCCTCAAATAATTGGGGACGGTTTACATGTAGCTCGTTTTGGTATAGAGTACCGAAGTCTGATGTCAGTTGCCGCGGCAACTGGTTCCAAACACATGCAGTTTAGAATGTATTCTGGTTCCAAACACTGCATTGATTGACGTCATGACTTCGGTACTCTGTAATAATTTCCCAAAATTATTATGAGTTGGATGCTCTTACAGAGAAAACTATTTTGCTTGTGCACATGTATTTTGGCAAGAGAGCAAATCATTTCTGGTAATGGAAAAGGTAATGGGTTATATATTGTACAAAATATAAAGGGTGGCAGTGTACTTGTTTTTTTTTTTTATCGGCTATGGCTTATCCAACTGCAAAAAAGTCTCATTAAAACTGACAATTTGGGAGACCGCCAACATAACCAGGCAAGATAGGCCCTAGTCCTGGTAGCTCATTGGTAGAGTGCCGTTGTAGTATTCCAGAGGTCGCAGGTTCAAATCCCACTCCTGCCAATGTTGTAGTCGAGACCGTCACAAGACCACACAAGACCCTGCAAGACCAGCACAAAACCAGCAGTCTTAATCCAAGTCTTAAGCTATGCAAATGAACTGTAACAAAAGCATTCCTTTGTCATGGTTTATATCTGTTACTTGTGCCTAAGTTGGTCTTGTGCCTGGTCTTGAAATGGTCTCGACTACAACACTGACTCCTGCCAGTTTTCTTTGTTTGAAAACTAAAAAGTTTAATTTTCAACCAAAATGTTGTTTAGAATTGTTTAGACTCCTTGAGCCTGATATTGCCAAAGCCATTCTAGAATGATAAAAGCCATTTAAAACTAAACAAATAGAAGTGCACTAGAGGTGTCCCAAACCTGGCCTTATTGGAAGTTGTGAACATTGTCAAAGTACTTATAAAGGTAGTGTGCATGATTGGTCATTGTTGCAATTTTCAGAAATGGGCGGGTTTGGAGGTCAGTGGCGTAGCTAAGGCTTGGGGGACGCACGCCCCCATAATAAATCGTCCCCCCCCCCACCCCCAGTCGTCACCCCCCCCCCCCCCCCCCACTGAAAATTCCGCAAACGCAGAAAATAATACCAATATAATGAAAAATCACTGTGAGCGCCCCCCCCCCCCCCATGTAACACCAAGCCCCCCCCCCCCCAATCTTCCCCCTATGGAGACAGCCCTGGCTACGCTGATGTTGGGGGTTGATAGGAAATATCGTTCCACTGACCTTTTCAAAGTTTTGCGTTGTTGGATAGCGGAACAAAAACGAGAGAAAAACGGCGCTCGTTTTCAACCGTCGGGCATATGATAGCCTTTAGTCAAGGCGCGCGTGGCTACCGTACCTGGACGCGTGACGCACCCGAATGCCAGCATGTCCGGGGCGCGCCACTCGTCCGGCCGGGTAGCCACGCGCGCATTGACTAAAGGCCATATAGCGCCACAGGGCAGTTTTTCAAATATTTCCACTTTTCTTGACAACGACAGCACACCTGGTGTCATCATTTTACAGGATTATTGAGACTACTATTAACTTACAGTCTAGTAAGGTATTTAGTAATAATTCAGTAAAAAAAATGGAGGATTACCAATCGTGTACACTACCTTTAATATAACAATCTTAACCAGCTTGAACCTGATTTAAGCCAGGTTTATGGTAATTAGTAGGGCCTACTTGCTACCGGTCCTCATTAAAGAAGAATGGAGTGACTGGGATATAATCTGCTAGCCCCAATATTTTACGTCAGAACAATAATGGGGGACCGGTGTCGCGTGAATATTCGACTCCCCGAACTCCGACTTGTTGGTTAGGGACCATGGATTAATGTCAATTTGCGTGCGCACGGGTCCGCACGCAATTGCACGCAAAGGCACGGGCCTCCTGCGTTCCATTGCGTGCCAGTGCGTGCCGATGCGTGCTGATGCGTTCCAGTGAGCACAGGCAATGCTCAACCGCATCTTTACATGTGCTGTTTATCAATCTGGGATTAACAATAACAAATGAACACAGGTTGGCCGGCCGGCCGGCCGGCCAAGACGGACGGATTTCCAGACGGAGAGGGTGTCATAAAAGGACCAGGGTTTCAAAAAGGACCAGTGTGCCACAATAGTGGACTGATGACTCATCTTTTGGTGGCTTTGGTCAGAATACACTTAACTAAACTGGCGATTCAAAGGCTTTCCTAACGTAATGACGATTCTAGCAGGACTTAGATTTGTAAAGTATTGTAGTCTATGTGGATTTCTTATTTGTTTCAAGTTTCCGTGATTTGTATTGAAACATTAGACCAAGACACTACAAATGTGGAAATCTGGTGAAAGACGGCATCATTTATTTCCTCAAATTCGATCTTTTCTGAGAGAAAAATACGTTTTGAAGAAATTACGCGTCCTAGATGTACACCATTATTCAAGTTTACCACGCATAAAAACAGCAGTGCTTCGTCATCACTGGATATAAATCTTTGGAAATTCAAAACACAGCCCATTAGGCCTATTGTACGAAAAATTGAAAAAAAAACAGTTTCAGGTTTTTCAAGGCGCAGCTATAGGAATACATTCAGAAGATTGTTTGCGTCGGGGGATAGGCCTACATGTTATCATTTATTTCCGTCAAGTGGAATGTTTTCGCTGCGTGATTGATGTAAACGTCGCACCCGTACGGGCAAGGCAATATAGGGCAGCAAATTTAAGAGTCTAGACTTAATTGGAAGTTAATGTTATTCTTTTCTGATAAATTTGCACATAACCCATCGTCCGCGATGTATACAACGCTTTTTCAAATAATATTTTTTGAGGAATAAATAGCATCGACGTCAGTTCAAATTTGGCGATTGCGTGGCTTAGTCTTGTTCCAGGATTTCTTTATTGTGAGATCATTACAAATAAATCTAGCATGGCGCGCCTACGAATTACGACATGAGCGCGAAATTCAAGATGGCGGCTCCCATTGATACAACTTTTACATGATAAAGACATGTGGACCTATAGAGTACTACGTGATGACGTCAATGCAATTTTTTGAACCAGAATACTTTTATCATTTTGTGTCAATGTGTTTTCTCATGACTGGCTGTTAACAAAGGAACAGTCGAAATCTCCATTTGTTTGGAGCCAGTTGTCGTGCCAACTATATTAACGTCAGACTTCGGTACTCTATTCACGTACATTTTGTACATGTTCACCTTTCTATCCATTTTGTCGAGTGAAGATTTCAACCTTCAATTCTTTCTTGCATTATTTCCTAATTTCTTTGCTTTATTGAGAAAATACACAAAAAACGATTTTTTAATTGCAAGTTCGTTAAAAATAAAGTTCTAACATGGCGCTTAGGAATTGCGAAATGGGGACGAAATTCAAGATGACGGCGCCAACTGAAACAACTTTTACATGATAAAGGGAGAGGGACCTACATGTACATGTATGTTTACCTTTCCATCCATTCGATTTGAAGAGTCAAGATTTCAACCTTCAATTTAAATAATCTTGCAGTATTTCATAATTTCTTTGCTTTATTGAGAAAATACACAAAAACGATTTCTTGATTGTGAGATAATAAAAAAAGCTCTAGCATGGCGCTTACGAATTATGAAACTGTGGAGAAATTCAAGATGGCGCAGCCAACTGAAACAACTTTTACATGGTGAAGATATAAGGACCTACATATATGTTCACCTTGCCATTCATTGAGTTTAAAGAGTCAAGAATTGGGTTCGGAGAGTCAAGAATTTTCATGGAGGACCTTTTCAAATTCTCGTATCTTTTAGTTGTCTCAGATTTGAGTTTTTTTACGGAAACAAGTCCGAGAATCTGTATCGCAAATTCTACAGAAAACCCTTAAATTAATAGTTATGAGAAATTGCGTAAGCCCCAACTTGCAGAAAGAAAGATTAATTCTACCAGTTGCACACTAATCCGGATTAGCGGATTATCCGGGACATAAAAGGTGCCGCCAGAGACGATCTCTATTGTACACTCGGCATCGGGCTGGTTGCAAATGAGTCCGTTTGCATGCCACTGCGTGCCACTGCGTGCCACTGCGTGCCACTGCGTGCCACTGCGTGCCACTGCGTGCCACTGCGTGCCACTGCGTGCCACTGCGTGCCACTGCGTGCCACTGCGTGCCACTGCGTGCCACTGCGTGCCACTGCGTGCCACTGCGTGCCACTGCGTGCCACTGCGTGCCACTGCGTGCCACTGCGTGCCACTGCGTGCCACTGATGATAGCTGATGCGTGCCAAATTTTCCCGCGTTTTACCTTGCACGCAAAGGCACGCAAAGGCACGCAAATTGGCATTAATCTATGGTGCCTTATACTGCGCATGATCAGTAGGCACCGTATAAAACAACGAGAAACGATAAACCCTGGCTTGGGCTTGGGCTTGGGCTTCGTCCCCAGCTACTTCTCAGCCCCATTGCCAATCTGAAGCCTTGAATACGTAAATACATAAACAGGCTCTGGCTCTGGATTAAAACATAAGACTTTGATGTACATAAAGCAAAAACAGTGTCCAAGATCTTGCCAAATCTGGGGATATAAAATTCCGCGAAGCCGAAGCCCAAGCCCAAGCCAAGGTTTGAGAAATGCCCATAGTCTGGTTCCCAGACCAAAATATTCTGACCATTTCTGATGAAGAATAGGTCCGGTAGCCGCCAATGTCACGTGACGAAAACGGGCAGAATTCTGCCCGTTTCCGAAAATATCCGAAGTTTTCCGAACTTGTTTTAGGTAACATTCGGCTGTTAACGTTGATGTTCGCAATAACAAAATGTCTGTCAGGCCCGTTGCAATTCCTGGAATTTTGAATTCTCAATTATATATAAAATCTGAAAAATCAATGTCACACTCTTCGGCAGAATTTTGCCGACTGCATTTTGCAAGACTATTATTAATTTGAATGATGCCACTGACGTAACTCTAACACTACACGTCATGATCTATTTTAAACCGTGGTAGCTATACCTGACCCAAGATATAGACGTCAGGGAATTTTCAGGTCAGGAAACCAGACTATGAGAAACGTAGGGTAAGGGTGAGGGTGAGGATTAGGGTAAGAAATAGGGTTAGGGTTGCGATTAGGATTTATGATAGTGTTACGGTTAGGGTTGGAATGAGGTTAAAGGTTATGTCACTGCCAAAACTTGTGTTCCTTATAAAAATCACATTGTGTTGCAATGCATCATGGGTGTCGGATATTCATGATAGTCGGGTATTCAAATACAACCGGGAACTAGTCCATACGACTATAGTAAACGCAGGGTGAACTCCAGAATTCCATGCTCAGAGAGCTAGAGACAAGACGATGGCCACATTTAAAGGCAGTGTACAGGATTGGTCATTGTTGCAATTTTCAGAAATGGGCGGATTTGGTGGTTAGTATTTTATAGGAAATATCGTTCCACTGATCTGTTCAAAGTTTTGCGTTGATGGGTGGCGAAAAAAACGAGAAAAACGGCGCTCGTTTTCAACCGTCGGGCGGATGATAGCCTTTAATAGTCAAGGCGCGCGTGGCTATGGACGCGTGACGCGCCCCGAACGCCAGCATGCCCGCGACGTGCCACTCGCCTGGGTATAGCCACGCACGCCTTGACTAAAGGCCACAGGGCAGTTTTCCAACGATTTCCAGCTGGAAATCGTTGGAAAACGATATAAATTTCCAATTTTCTTCACAACGACAGCACACCTGGTGCCATCATTTCACAGGATGATTGAGACTACTATTAACTTACAGTCTAGTAAGGTATTTCGTAACAATTCAGTAAAAAGGAAATTGGAGGATTACCAATCGTGTACACTATACCTTTAATCCCTTGAAAAACTCTTTTCGACTAAATGCGCTTATCTTTATCACGTTACATAAAAACAATGTGAGGCGCAGTCATATCTGATTGAAAGAGCATTAATTTCCTTCATCATTAATAGGGAACGCAAGTTACAGTTATGGTGGGAAATGATTCATGAGGAATAGGTAAGGAATGGGGGCGGTGCTCTAACCTTGCATAGGCCTATACCGTACTCTGTGTGGATCTGTGAACAAAAGAGGCCCACTCGAAGCAGGAGATTAAACCTTATGTGGACTTGCACACGTCCACACAAGGTTTCCCCCTCTCTGAAACACAGCTTTAGAGGCATTTTGGGGGTTAGGGTTATCTGTCGTAAAATGAAGGGGATTACCGTTCTTAAGGGGATCACGATCAAAAATTCGGGTTGAAAGAGCGTTCACAGTGCCTGTAAAATTAGCTTTTGTCTCAATTTTTCTTAACCACATGAAAGGAATGTCCACACTAGGTATGGAACGTAAAGCTTTGTGATTCTACGCGTGTATGCAAAGAAATCATGCAATCTATATGTCGGAACAGGGTTTATTTAGTTATCTTTTTCTGGTTTTTCCCGTTAATTTTGTTTATCTTGTATGTTTTAGAGGAGCACGAATTCTCGTAGCACATGTCAAGAGTTTACAAATAGGGCCTACCTGTTCTGTTTCTTGCGGTTTTTTCTAATGTAACTTCTCAGTATATCAATAAAATCTTGTCTTAAAGTCCCTCCTCATATACATGTTTAATCATTTGGATTTTGTTCACAGCTTTTGGATTTGTTTGCAGGACTGCGGTGTATCTGTACTTTCCACCGCAACTGTATGCAAGTTCACGAAGCAAAACGAAACCACCCCGATAAGTGACCCGGAAAATTCTTACTCAGCAAAACAAATTTGGTTTTTCCATGTTTAGAAAATACATCGGGGTGATATTCAACAAGAATCAGCACATGATTTTACGCACCCCTACATATACGCCACCGCAGTCTGGGTAAAAACATCGTTGAAGCTCAGAGTGTTTTTAAAAATAACCGCCGCATTAATTGTTACACCTAAAACTGCGGTGGCGTCAAATGCATTCAGCCGTATACGCTTGTATTCGTGTATTGTCCTTGTGTATTGGACGAATTGTTCAATATAGATGTTCTTAATTTAAAGGTAATATACAACATTTGCTTTTGCTGTAATTTTTCAGAAATGAATCATGGGGTTAGTGTTTTAGAACAAATATTCTTGCTATGACCTGTTTAAAGTTTTATGTTCATAGATGCTGGAAAAACCAAGAAAAAGATGCGTGTGGTCTTGTAGTCTGATTCCCTGACCCTACTTCAAAGGAAACAAGCAATTTATAGACATCGGGGAATAGTCGGATAGAATCGGACTAGCTGGCTTGCAAACAAAATGTGGACTAACTAAAGTTGATACATTGGGGGCAATTATGGGAGCTGGAAAATGATACAAAAATTCCACTTTCTTGAAAATGACAGCACACCAGGTGCCATGATTTCACCGGTATGTTTACTAAATGTCAAGTAAATAAGGTCTTTCATATTAATTTGGAAATTTGGCTTTTTGATCTTTGCAAATTTTACACTGTATTAAATATACACCTTTCACACGACGGTGTTTACAGTGTATGTGGGGGAGGGGGTCTGTCAGTCTCCATTTGAATATAATTATGTCCTTGGTCATTACCCAACAAAGTGACGTCAGGTCTGCAAGGATATCTATTAATATCATAGGCCTACTTGGTGTAATGTTGGACGCCGCAGAATTACGGATGTGCCTATATTCGTGGTAGTTTGGTAGGCCCTACATTAAGAAGAGAGTCATACCTGTTTCATATTTTCCACATAATTAAACCCATTATGGCCTGTTTTGTACCTTCTTATATTCAGCCAGGCCCGTCGCTCATCAGGGGATGGGGGAAGGGCCAGCCCCCCCCCCCCCCCCCCCCCCCCGGAAACCAATTGCCACCACCCCCACCCACCCCCCGTGGCAAAAACTTAAATAAAAGCATCAGAATTATATATAGTTGTGTATGTTTTTTTCTTGTGATGCCCCCCCCCCCCCCCCCCCAAGCTGGCACTGACCCCCTCCCCCCCCCCCCCCCGGACTCCAATGGCCGGAGCTGGCGACTTAGTTCAGCCATAGAGCAAAAGCTCAGCATTTTCAAGGATAGTTCATTAGCTCCTAAACTGACTTGTTTAGTCCTCGTCTCAGGGCTTTATCTTGCGTGTTGAAGTTAGCCAGAATAGTAACAGCAATGTTGGCTCTATGTTTTCAAAGCTTGTATAGTGCATTGGGCCAAAAGTTTAGTTTGCCGGTATCAGCTATTTTCAAATTCTTAGAAGAGACACATGACGTATGTACCTCTGTATGGCTTGATTCTTAAACATTTTTATATCATTTTGAAATCTCTCATGCTGTCGGAAGTCTCGTCGATACTATAGTTATGATACGTAACCGTATTTTGTATTCAATATTGACAATAGGCGCATTTCAATGCGAACACGTCACCGAGCGTGTTTGCATTCCGGCTGTATTGTGCTCGCATAACAAAACGTTGAGAAATATGTGGAGTGCTTGGCACATAAATCTGGTTTAATAATTAGCCAACTCACGGTTGCGATTACAGAGTGTAAACATTATTGGCAGGTGTTTTTTTTACCATCGGAGGAAGCTGACTTCAAGTACGTTTGAACGATATAAAACCATAAAAACCACACACGCACGTACGGTCTGGTACAATCATTTCCGGATAAAGTGGAATACCACGGAATACCGTGCAATCAATTGAACACACGGTGCCTGGTCAATCAAGCGTGAGCGAACGATTTAATCAATACACGCTTTCAAATGCTAAAGAACAGAAAGGACTAACTCTGCCCCCATTTGTAAACCCACAAAGCTTACAACCCGTAGCTACAGGTGTGTCTATAGATTCCGATTACAGGCAACTTGAAAGCGTGACAGCACCACCCATTCCCCCCGTGAATCCAGTTGATTTTAAACGAAAAGATGCCGTCTCCGGCCTATCGCGGAGAGCGGGAAGATGACGGGTGGATTCGCCCCTACGATCCACACAGAGACGTCGGCGATTGGGTAAGAATCATAAGAGTAAATAATTTCTGAACCGATTGTATTGACTGTGTGTCCCTTCATCGCTACAGGCAGAAAACTATCCAGCACATTCCTATTGCGATAATGTCTTCCTCGCCTCTCAGATATACCCCAAAGATGCAAAACTGATCGACTTATAGTTTCTGGATTATCCTTTGTGGAAAGATTTTACTTTGCTACCCTTTAAGGGTCATTCTTCAGTTGGATTTTTAGATGACAATTAACTAGAAACCTGCCACTTTCCCCGAGAAAAATCTGGGAAAATAACACTCCCTTGATTGAACAACTGGCACAGCCAATACTTTTCACAACCTGTTTAAGATTAAGTTGGGCTATGTCAGTAAAATTCGTGAGAGTCAAATCGTCAGAGTCAATGTACTGACATGTAAATTACAGGCCAATTCTATCGTACCTTTCTCTCTTATTCTGCACAAACTTTCTTGCTAAAAGTAACGTAATCATTCATCGGTCGATTTTTTAAATGTTTCATTGGAAAGCTCATATAACCTATGTGCTAACAAATGAACAATTAGGTTTTGAAATTTATTTTCCGGAGTGCCACGCAAAAAACACTTTTGGTGGAGATGTAACAGCACAATGTTTCCCAATTATGACAGGCTGCGTGTTTGTTGATATTTTCCTCGCCGTGATCACAGTGGCAAGAATTCAACTTCTCTCTTCTGTGTTTTGTTTTTACCATTACAGTCAGCAATTCTAAAGCCGTTGGGAAAAATTCAAAAGGGGAAACTTACTTCTAAATAATTATACTAAAAGTAATAAGTTTAGCAGCGGCGGCGGTTTCTCGTCAAGGAAAAAGCACTGATCTTTGTGTATAGGCCTATTCTGGTGCATGTAAAAGCTAGTGACCCATAAAATGTATATGACCATGGGACAAAGTTGTTTACAACCGCGTTAGTCAGCTATAGATACAGATAAATATCAAAAGTACAATTCAAAGACTAACTAAGCTTTCGTAGCTATACAACTGCATCTGATGAAACATGCAGCTGTAGCTACGAAAGCTTATAATTAATATGCCATAATTTTAAGTGCTACCCCCAATATTTTCAGAGTGCCCTTTTCCCTTCTCTTTTTTCCCTTCTTTTTTCTTTTTGGTACCCCAAAATTTCCGTCATACAAAAAATAAATACCCTGTCCTCTATCTATCTACGACATACCCCAGGCTGTTGGTGTTTGATGTCGCAAGCTGTAGGAACGGGGCCCGTTATAAGTATGCACGATCGACGCAACATTAAAATAATTTCCTTCATGCTGCTGGCCCTAGTGTGCCTTCAATGGAAATTATAGTTCCCCGTGCCCCCACTGAAAAATGTTAGTTCCCCCAGGCCCCCATTGGAAAATGTTAGTGTGCCCTTGAAATGTTAGTGCCCCCTGTGCCCCGATATATCGAGTGCCCTTTTTCACGTCTACTCCCCCCCCCCCCCCCCCCCCAATATATATGACCTTGTTGTGCCTATGAACGGGGCCTGTATAAGTACACAATCGCCGCAACATTAAAATAATTTCCTTCTTGCTGCTGGCCCTATTTTGCCCTCACTGGAAATGATAGTGCCCCCTATGCCCCCACTGAAAAATGTTAGTTCCCCCAATGCCCCCACTGAAAAATATTAGTTCCCCTGTGCTCTCACTAAACATTCTGGTGCCCCCTGTTAATTGTGTCCCCATTAAAAATGCTGGTGCCCTTGCCACAGCCAGTTGCGAATGCTGGTGCCCCGGGTCCTCACTTAAAATGCTGTTGCCATGCATGGACCCCCCTCCCCCGTAATTATTGTGCCCCCAATGAAAATCCTTGGCAACATCACTACACAATTCCCCCCTAAATTGTTAAGAGTACGTAGCTGGCCATATTCTAAGCTGTATACGAACAATATGAATCTATACCCTTTCCAATGCACTCCGGTCGAATGTGTGGAGGGAGCTGGATTCAAGCACTCTCGTTGATCAAAATAATAACAATTGTTGGCTCAGTGGAAGAGCAAGTGGCACATCTGCAGGCAGTACTTGGATGGGAAACCACACCATGTATTGCTTGCATTAGCGTGCCTGGTAACAATTGTAGGACCCTTTTGGGCAGGTTTGGGCTAGCCATTTGGGACCCAAGTGGCCCCATCGGCCAAAAAATGGGGCCCCATATATGGGCAACCCAATTGGGGCCCACTCAGTTGCCCATCAAAGGCCAAACAGGGCCCCACAGGGCTTGCTGGCTGGGAAATAGTGCATTGATTGTTCTGGGGCACGACAGGCCCTTATTCATCTCAAAAGGGCCATATCCTTCGGATGGGACGTTAAGCCGCAGGTCTCCTGTGCTCTATGGGATCAGTGCACGTAAAAGAACCCAGAGCACCTGTCGTGAAAGAGTAGGGTTTGCCCCGGTGCTTCTGGTGCCCTCAGCACACATCCTGTAATTGGCGCTTGCGCTTTTGGATGTTGAATGAAATAAAATAAATAAAATAGAGTTGCTAAAAAAGTACATGAGTTGTTTTGTAACAGAAATTTTACATTAAGTTTATTTTTTGCAATTTAATGTGAATGACAGCAATTCTTTTTAAAGTATAATGTGTACATTTAAATTAAATTGCATGTCTTTCAAAACAAATCTATTGATCAAGATCGAAGTGGTTATATATCGAATGTTTTTTCACTTCTCACAGCCAATGGGCCATTCAGATCTTATATAGGGTGTCTGAAAAAATGCCCCTCTCATCAGGGTGATAGCAAAATTCGAAAAAATGAAATGTTATATCTACTTTTTCTAGTTTTCTTACATAATTGTGAAGTATGTCCCCGCTCCCTTTTTGATCTGTAAAAAATCCCTGTCTACCTCTGAGCATGGATATATCGGGTGCACTTTTTCACGTTTACCCCCCCCCCCCCCCCCCCCCCCCCCAATTACAATTACCTTGCTACGCCTATGCAGAGGATTTCATTTTAAGCACTGTCGGATGATGGAATCAGCAACATTTCTTAAAGGATTTGCTCCTAAGTTCAGCACAGTACCAAAAGGAAAATCCTTTATAGGGCTGCGAGATTTTGCAAAACTTTCGCCAATTTGATAAAGACCAAAATGATGATGTCTTGAAGATTGAGACAGGTGAATATTCACTGAAAGGATGTCTGAAAACTACTTTCCGCGGAAAGGAAAAAGCCAAACTTCGATTGCAACGAAATGTATAGGCCTACCGGCGGAATTAAGGAAACTGCAATCAGAAAAGGGATGAAGAAACTTTGCGAGAAATTGTAAGTCTGTACCCGGCCGGAGAAGGAAACTCCACTATCATAACTTTCCAGGCGCTGTTTGGCAAATCTTGTCGTGATTGGTCTAAAATAAAACGGAAAGCGTTCGGTTGCATGACGTCATTAAAATGGCGGCCTCCGCAAATCTCACGGCGGTGCTGCAGTGTATAGGCCTACTCAAGTACAGTTCAGTCGTGACACAGGTTTTACGTTTCCGAGTGAATTTCCAGTTTTTTTTGCTCCAGTGTTCCGCTTGAAACTTCTCAAGCTGCGATAGGTACCAAGTTATATTTAGGTAATGGAACAGCTGAAGCGTTTGAGGGTTAATCATCTCGATTTTATTGTAAATTGTCTTTCTTTCCAAACATTACATTGCATTGGACTTTTGGAGCCGAAACATGTTCCAAACACCATTCGCCGATTGGGGACTCGACTGGAATTTTATAATTTAAACCTTTTTGACATTCTCAATGCATTGTGGCCTATGTGAGTATAAATGACAAGCAAACCATGTAATTTATACACAGACCTATGTTACTGTGAACCATGGAGGAATTTATTCCTCCATGTGTGAACCAATCCAAACATTTATTGATTTTATTATATATATCTGTTTTGAGTTGAAACTTGAGAGATACTCTTTTTGCATTTGCATGAAATAAGGAATACAAGATAAGGAATAGGCCATCCTCGACTCCATGGGCGCGTGTGCGTTCCTTCACTAACTTAGGATCGAGCAAGGCATGGTGGGAAAACATGGCGCCGAAAGATCGTACCCATGGTAACGAGGTTGGGAATAGGCCTAAACCTTTTCGACATTCTCAATGCATTGTGGGTATGGAGGCCAAACAAACCATGTAATTTATACCATGGAGGAAGGAATACACAAGCCTATGGCACTGTGAACCAGTCCAAATATTAATTGTTTTTATGCTAAATATCTGTTTGAGAGATATTCTTTTCAAATATCTTTGCATGGAACATAATTAAAATAATGAAAAATCAATTTTAAATGGCAATAAAAATAAAGGAAATAATTGGGGAATCCCTTTCAGAGTACCAGTTACTGATGAATGCAACTCTTACTCTTAGAACAGCTAATAATGTCACATTATTAGCCAATCAGAAGAGGATTTTTGCAACCATGACAAATTGACAACCAACATGATGATGTGACCAATATGTGCTTGCTCTTCTCTAATGCCAGCAAGGGCTGCATGATGCTTCCCATGATGCTTTGAGAATGTCGAAAAGGTTTATTTTTAATCATGTTTTTATAGTAGGCCTAGTTACTGATGAATGGGTGATTGTGTAATATGTAGGGCCCCTCTTCAGTTTTGATCAAATTAGTCAAGGGTATTTTTTCTCATTCCAAAATGACTTTTTCAACCTAAAGCAGACTTCTCCTAATTCTTCTGACGTTTTTTTTCTCTAATTTTGAACAGTGTATTGCGGTAGAAAATTTTATTACAAGCTTAGTACGGCAGTTGCCATGCGATGATCGCCATGCGATGCATCGCAGTGATCGCCATCTTTATTTTTGCATTGCGTTTTGTCATCTTCATCGTCGCTTTACCCCAAAATTTCCCTCAAAAACTAAAACCCTGATCTTTATCTACGGCATACCTGTTGGTTTGTAATGTCACTAACTAGTTTGGCAATTCCAATATTAAACCTAAAAAAGTGGATTTTGTTCCATTGTAGGGAGCAGGGCCCTATAACACTACACAATTGCCGATGAAACACGTTTTACTTGTTCACGCGTGTTCAACATTGTGCTTGTTGAAAAAATGATATATAAAATATGGCCTGACATTGTGTTTTCATTTTACAAAATGTGAATTGTCCACCAATGCATGATCAACACGATTTGAAGCTTTGCATGGTGGGTACGATACAAGAAAGACTGAGATTGCGGGTAAACACCATGTGAAATAAATCTCATCTGGGAATCCCAGAAGAGATTTATTTCACATGGTGTTACCCGCTGTGTGTTGGGGGAATGGTTATTAACCCCTTGAACCCGGGCATACGGGGTATTTCATGGGAGCGTCGGGACGCCAGGCTGGGTTATGCAGCCAAGCGAAACGGATACAAGAGGCTTGTGCAGCCAAGCATAACGTACACAATACCCCAATAATGGATTGAAAATGCAGAAATTGGCATGTAGACATCAACCGGCCAGGTGGCAATTTTCAATCTGCACATATTTGGGTAAACCGGTGGCAAGGGGTTAAACTCGGGTACAATTAGAACACTGCCCATATCAATGTTTGGGACCGTAAAAGTTGAGGTTTAGATCAACACTGTTGACATAGCACACCATGATTTTCCCCGGGCCAGTAATCGGTCGTGAACGTATGATGGCCAGCACTTTTTTTATTTATTACTTTTCACCATGCACATCCTTACTTATCATTTTCTCCTGATGTAGTCAAGACGCCCACATGCAAGCAGTGGTCAACAGAACTATGGCTTTGAAAGAGAACGAGAACCCCGCTACGACCAATACTACAACAGACCCTACCACATCTCAAATAATGGAGACAGCAGACTGCAGAGAAATCCATCTGGAAATTCATCCTCAAGCAGGTATTGCAAACAGAGACTGTCATGGACACTTTTACGAATAACCCACCTATGGGGATTTGTGTGAAACATTTTAGCACAAATTGTCCCACATGTACACGTGGGTCATTCCATAAATTTGGGGTTCAAAATGTGACATTGTTTGGTGTCCCTGTTACACCTGACCTGTGTAATTTCTAAACATTTTAAACATTTAAACGAAAACAAAAATCAAATCCGTTTAGAAATTTTCCCAAACAATTAAACGGAACTCAAATTTCAAAAATGGGACCTTGTATTTATGCAATCTACTCTGCAGTTAATATATTTACAGCGAATCTACGATGTCTATACATCTATTTTTTTCCTTTAATTTTTTGTATAAAGTTTCCAGGGTCTTTGAAAGAAAAATAACCAAATAAAATCTCAGCTCCAAAAAAAGCCTTTCCATCCAGAGAATGATTGACAGCCTCATTGTTCAAATTGATACAATGTATCTCTTGTTTTTGCAAAGTATCAGTTTTGGTTCAGTTGCAGGCCACTGGACTATATCACTGATAATATCTCGGCCAATTAATGAGCAGAGTTCCCTGCAAATAAATACACCATTGGTTGGGGTTCCTTCCATGAGCTTTGCAACAGTTACATTTAAATGAGAAATACATATTCAAAACAAGTCTTTCCTAGAATTGTAAGTGATGATTTAATTTCAGATTTTTAAATTAATTCATGAAAATATCAAATCTCAACATGGAGAGTTTCTTGTGATTCTCCGTTTGGAGAACTAAAAGATGGTACTTCAAGAGTCAAGTGAATTTCTTTTTCATAAAAAAAAGGGGTTTTTGTTTGATAATTCGTCAGCAGGAAAGGGTACTTGTTTCTGGAGAGCATGGACAGAACATTTTTAAACTGTTCATATTTAATTGGTAATTTTGAAAATTGCATAAACCTTGAGTACATTTTCAACAAGTAAATCTTACAAATCAAAAAATTAGGTGGCCTGACGTTTCAAACTTAAGCAAGTTCTTTCTCAAAGGCAAATGACAGCTAGAGTACAAGAAACAAACATGTAGGGAACACACTTGCATGAGTGGGTGGTATGGGTGGACAACATAGAAACACTTGAACAAGAAGACAAACTTGCTTAAGTTCGAAACGTCAGGCCACCTAATTTTTTTATTTGTATATTTCAGGTCCATTCCGTCAGTCAGCAGTTTGCAGCAGTTTAATTCATTTTCAAGTAAATCTTACAGTTGTTTACACCAAGTTTCCTTGCTCTTACACTTAAAGTTATTGGACAAATTTATTGATACTCTTGTCAATTGAAATGTATAAACCTTGAACCACGGAGGAACCATCAGTGTGATCTGCGGCCAATTTCATGTAGCTGCTAAGCACACAAATTTGCTTAGCATGAAAAATCTTCCTTGGTAAAAACAGGATTACCAACCAAATTGTCATGTGATTATTGCTTGTGGCTGGTGTGTTCATCAGCTGTTGGTTGGTTAGCAAGAAAATCACACGTACAAATGTATGAAGATTTGGCTGCTAACCTGCTTATACAAAGCCAGATTGTTGTGCTAAGCACAATTTTTGTTTGCTTAATTAATAGCTCTATGAAATTGACCACTGTGTGTCCTTGCTCCAGTGAGCAATGAGATTCGGTAGTTGGCTACATACACAGTGTAGATTTTTGTATATGTGCAGTTTTATTATAGTCTGACACACTGTTCATAAATACCTATTAAAGACAGCTAATTACCCATTCCTATTGGTCGAGAGCGGAAAGTCCGTCACGTGGGTGGTTTTAAAAGGCCGATAAAACACCGACCGGTTTTAAACACTTTTTCCGGTGTCTCACGAAATTTAGACTCCTATGAAATTTGGTTTCTTTTATTGGTTGAACACTCGCGCGTCCAGTCACTCTCCAAATTACGCAAGCGCAATACTACCGTTGCATCTGTATTTCGAGTCCATCATTTTACACTACACCGGCACTGCTGCGTTCTGTGCCACATCATGCCACATGTCATGCGCGCGTCACCACGTGCGCGTCAATTTCTATATAAGGAAATTTCTAGCACTACTCACATGAGGCACAAACCATTAAATACATGTAGCTAATTAAGGGGTGTTTGACAAACCAAGGTAAACAAAATTAACAAAATCATTGGAAATTTATAATTTTCGGAGTTTTTTGCTAAATTACACAAAAAGGTATTTTATGATTGGGAATAAATATGTGCTGGGCCAGTTTTAGACAAGTACGTTTAGAATCGCCTTGGGGCCTGGAATCTGATAATGACCCTTGTCTTCGGCTCATTATCAAGCGCCCAGGCCCCAAGGCGGTTTTCAACGTACTTGTTTAAAAACAGGCCCAGCACATATTTATTCCCTTATTCACATTTGATTTCTGGCTTGGTAAAAAAAAATCTGGTCAAATAATGCTTTTCGCAGAAGTCTGCAACAATGCCCAATTAAAACTTAGAAAATGTATAACAGGAAAGCTTCCGATGCAGTCTTGAACCTTAATTTGGAAATTTTCATCAGTAATGGGAGACTTTTGAGACGCTGGTGGCAGCAGACATGCCGGTCCTTTTCCATCGTACGTTCTCGCCAGTTGTGCGCATGCTCAGAACTAGGCACGCATGCTCAGAACTAGGCACGCATGCTCAGAACTAGGCACGCATGCTCAGAACTAGGCACGCATGCTCAGAACTAGGCACGCATGCTCAGAACTAGGCACGCATGCTCAGAACTAGGCACGCATGCTCAGAACTAGGCACGCATGCTCAGAACTAGCAAAAAGGACCGGTGTGTCTACTGCCACCAACGTCTTAAAAATCTCCCATTCAACAGTGGCATTGGCTCTACTGGCTTTCCATTCAAATAATACATCTGCTCTCCTGTTTTTTTATGTTGTCCCTCAAGACACGTGCCAATACCCAAGTCAGAGAGGAGGAGATGCATCTACTGGGCTCTGACGATTTTCTCCACTCTTGCCTTGCTACTTCTGGTCTCTCTGACTGTCTTCCTAGTTCTTTATGTACTTGGTGAGTATAGAGGAACCTTCTAATTGGATAGGCAGGAACAACGCGGGGGGTACTTGAAGAGTAGCTCATAAGCAATGACCGGCTGTTGACATTGGAGTGCATTTGAAACCCAGTTCTCAAGTGACTCGAGTACAGTGTGCTTGGGTCGCCGATTTCAAATAATTCCTACTTCGAGAGGTTTCGTTAATGCACGGTTAGAGAGGCGACTACGTTTAGTTCCCGCGACGTCATCATTTTTGTGCTTGTTTGACGTTTTCCTCACTCATCCTAAACGTAATCACCTTGTTTACATAGACAGCGGTCGCACTACACGTAAGTAAGAAACGAATAAAACCAACAAACATTTTTTACCAATGTTCGTCGCGTACTGTTTACAGCTAATCGTGGGCGTACGTACGCACTAACCGTGCGCTAACGAAACCTCTCTAATATTAACCCTCCTACTACTATAACTATCACAACCTATCAAAAAATCAACCGCCTTCCTCTGTCATAGCTTGTATGTTACAACCTATCACTCGATAGGGTAATTTACTCCATTTTGGGACCAAGAGAGGGAGGGTTAATGTAAATCAACTTTCACACGTAGCACATAATGAAACGATATATTTAAGCTTATCTGCTTAATGGCACACATTGCCTTGAAATAACTAAAATTTCATCTCTTTGGTTAGTATTACTAACCTAACTCCAAGCTCCGAGTGTAAATATTATACCATAATGTGTCATATTTACAGAGAAATGTGGGGGAAAAAATCAAAGCATTGACAGCCGTACATTTAGACTGGTGCCCCACGTAGTGCAGCCTGTATGCAACCGAAGCACTACAGACCAAGGGCACCACTCTGAATTTGTTCAATATTTCGGTCTTTTTTTCAACCAAGCTGGCATCCCCGAAATGATTTTCGTCAATGATTTTCTGACAAACGGCGCATTTTTAAGGGATGGTCGTGTACATTATTATATTCTATTATGATCTTTCCAACCATAGCCATCATTTATAAGAATGCTTTTTGTAGCCCAGGGCAATGTTACCTTTAATATTTTGACACACAACCGAGGATTATAGTTTTGTTTTCCTTGTATTAAAGACCTTGAGAGAAACAACTCGGCAACATCAACCACAGCACCAACTCAGCTGCCCGGTAAGTCAAAGTTAGACACTTTTAGAAGCAAAAAGGACCAAGCTCGTCCCCGTCAGTTTGTATTTTTTTGATTGGCTTGTATTGTTACTGTGACATTTTTCAAGTCAGAAGTAAGATATGTCAATTACTGAATTCTGAATGTGCCATAAATTTGGGGTCCAAAAGTGTGGCATTTGTTGCTGTCCCTGTGCGTAAGTTCCCATCAAGTATCATTAAAATTGATTTCACATTATTTTTTACTTGTTTGGCGGGTACTTTATAATCACTCTTTGAGAAATTATTTTTTAGAGGAGTATTTTGTCGCACTGAGTCTCTCTGTGACACGTGTCATTACAGCAGTCTAGATACTGGCAACTACAAAATACTACTTCTATGTAATACAGTTTAGTTACTGGGTAAATTATATTTGTGTCAATGAATTGGATGGCTAAGATAAAAAAAATGTATCATATCTGTTTCTGCCTTATGATAACAAACATTTTTTCCTCTAAACCGAGCAACCTTAGTACAGCATTTTGCTCCATACACTATTTGGGGGGAACTACCAAATAAAATTACTACATGCATAGAGGAATCCCACAACGACGAGTTTAGCGCACTTCCGTGTTTGAAAACGAGGATCTCAATGTCACAGTAAACATCGTTATGCTGATCGTGTGCCTGCGCTGCCTTTTATGGTCTGATTTATTCATGCATGAATGAATGTGCTGAAAAGTGTTGTTTTGTTTGCCACCGACATTCTCGCTTTTAACCCGGAAGTGCGCAGAAGGGGCTAATGTGAAATTCCTCTATTGCACACAAGTAGCACAAGTTGGTGAGAGTACTGCATACTACATACTACATTTTACTACTTTTTACTACTTGTAGTTGTAGTATTTTGTAGCTTTAGGTGATGTTAGGGTTAATAAAGAATGATGAGCCTTTTACACATTGGCTTCAGCTGAGGGTTTCTCAACCAGCAGAGGATGAGGACGCTATGACTCAGGATGTTGTGTCTAGATAAATTTAAACAAGATAGGCCACAGGTGCCTGGTACTTCATACTTCAATTCCTTTCTCGGTATTTGAAAATCAACTATTTGAAAATCAGATTGTCTGCTGGCATTTTTTACCGCACTGGCAAAAGCCAAAGTCAGTGGACGCAATTTCAAACGGAAAATTCCCCTGAAAAGTAAACATTTTTCAAATGTAAACTTTCGTTTCCAGAGGCACTCACAACATACCACTTATATCACAGGGTTATTTCGGAAACAGTTTTTTTCTCAGGTTTTTTTTCTCTGATTGTGTCACCGTATTGCTCTTTCACGTGGTTCTATGTAGACAAAGTGTGGGCGGTTAAAAATGGATGACACAGCTTGTTGTTTTCCTTTGTTTGTATTGTGTCTATGTGGTCTCTCGATTCGAAAACTTGACAGTGGTACACACAACACAGCAGGGGTGGAGTGTGACATGTTTGTTCAGAAAATTGAACAATAGTAGTCATAGCAGTGGTACTGTGATATCATGCAGAACTAAAGGATACAATACCATAAATAGTTAACTCAATAAGGCCAAAAAAAAAATTTGTTTGGTTGTCCTCCACACCCCTTTGATTTTTTTTTTTTTTACATTCCCCGGAAGTCCAACTTTAAACCATACACAAAGTAAAACAAACACACAAATGTTGTTAGGCCGATAAACAGTTTAATATACGTAATACGGCTGCTTCTTCAGCGATGGCCGCAGGGTCCTTCACCCCCATCCGAACAACACATACCGTAGCCCTAAGGCTGCCAGTGCTGACACTGTCTCCTGGGGCTCAATGGACCACTTTTTGGTGGACGCGACCTTTGTCTGTTTCAGCTGTATTTGAGCTGGCTCAACATTCGACCCAAAAACCTCACGAAGTTTCGATGTGGTAGCCACACTGCACATACAATCAAACAAGACTTTTATTAGTACACCCAGTTTGCAATGAATGCTGAGCGTGTATTAAAGACGCCATCTTGGCTTCCCCTGTGCATATATACGTTCAGTTGATGCATTTTTTGTGTTTGAATATTTATTATTTAATCGTTTGTGTAAATATACAAAAACACAATTCCAAACTAAATATTAAAGTGATTAAATATAGTGATTAAATAATATATAATTAGAAAATGGTTGAGATTTTATTTTTTCATAAGTTTAATTCTCAAAATGCGATTTTCATAACATTTTAGCCTCGTGCGTTATACATGTGTGCCACTAGACTGTGATGTGTGCACTGTGGCCACTCTTGGGATTTTTCCTAAGATCTTGGGAATTTTGGTGGGAAAAATATGGATTGCACATGCGCAAAGTGCTTATTCCGATGCTCTTTGCACAGTGTTTTCCCATCGCCTTGGGAATTCTTGGGAATTTTACTGGATTAATCTTGGGAATTTGAAATTTGATGAGTGGCCACGCTGCATTTGTGTATTTCCATCAAGATATTTATTATGCGAAGTCACACACTGATACTAGAATATGAACTTTCAAACTCTGGAGTAAAAGGTAGGGTCGTGTTTGTGCATTACAAATAACAAAATAAAGATGGAAACGAGATTGGAACGAATCAACCAGCGAAATCAATTCGAGTTTTGGGATAAAATAAAAAAATAAAAACAAATAAAAAAATTAAAAAATAGGGCTGGGCGGTCGAGGACAACCAAACAATTTTATCTTTTTGGCCCAATGGTAATTTTACAGTATAGGCTACAATGTACATGTACCTACATTGGCAGTACTACATGTATGGATAGGTTTTCCTATGTACGGTAACCAGATTTGCATTAAAGTCAATTCCAAGTCTTGGGTCATGTTGGCTGGTCATCCAAAAGTCATGGGTCACAAAGCTGGAGTCGTGGTCTGAATATCTAGTCAATGGCAACTAAATTAACCATAACGAAAAAAAAAAAATCATTGTTGAATTTCTTGAATTCGTTTGTATGGCTTTCATCAAAATCAGAGTTTGCATACTGAAAATAGGGGTATGAAATTAAATAAGAGAGCTTATAGGGCCTAATTAGCACTGAAACAATATTTAATAGGCGGATTTTTATTTATTACAAAAGTTTAATCTTGAAATTTGTTTCTTGGGAGCAAGGGCCAAAAAGGAGTCCAAGAACCTGGTACACACCCAGCGGATTGAATTAGTCCAAGTCACTTTTTTGTAAAAGGGCAATTCCACGGTTAATGGAATTTCAGAAGAATCTGGGTTGTATTTTTACATGCTGTGGATTAGTCTTATGGCCTACCTGATTACAAACACTTTTATATGGTCTGGTTATACCCCTGCTATCATATCAAAATAAACAAATTGAAACTCCCTACATGTGGAATTACTTCAGAAAATTATGGAATATTTTTACCTTATTTCCAAATAAAATTCTATGAAATCTATATAACCAATATATTCCCAAAACAGTTTTTGTTTCCTTGCTACATGTAAGCATGCATTAAGCCACTCTAGACATGTAATTTAATGGTGATTTGATCAACTTTAAAATTAGTCATTTTACTCATTTCCCATATGGAATTGCCCATAAGTCTTATTTTATTAGTGTTGGCTGATTTATATCAACGTGATTTAAATTGGCCAACCCTGCTTTTAAGTGCTACCTTCAATGATAAAGTGCTAATTTGTAGCATTACAACAGTTACTTTTAAATAAGAAAGAGATCCAAAACAAATGTCATAGAATTGTAAGTGAAGATTTCATTTAAGATTTTGCAGTTAATTTATGAAAATAATATCAGATCTCAATTTGATTGGAGGGTTTCTTGCGATACTCCCTTTGGAGAACTAAGAGTCAAGAGTCAAGCCAATTTCTTTTTTTTTAAGAAAGTAATTTTCTTTGATTCGTCAGCAGGAAAGGGTGCTTGGCACCATTACTTAGTCATTTTGTTGTGATTGAAGTCCGAGTTCAGTCCAAGTCGACAAATCATTACTTGAGTGTGACTCATTTTACTACCCCAAGCCTTACAAACTCCAATAGCAGGTTGTGTTGAATTCTAATGGGTTCAGGACTGTGTAGCGCCTTGGCACCATTACTTTACATGGAGCTATGCCCCAATTTGTCTAAGTCCAAAGAATGTGTCAAAGGTATACTGCACAGTGTTGGATTTTGACGGGTTGCGGACATTTCCTAGTAAAAATGCCTAGGGGGTTAAGGTTAATTAATCATACCAATGACAGTAACCATTACAATATATTTTTTTTTGCTTTTTCAGAAGTGACGACACGAGCTCCAGCAGCAGGTAGGTTTTGGTTTGCAACGGAAAAATGTATGACTAACCATTTCAAGAGACTTCTTAATAAAAAAATATGTACTGAGCTTATTAATTTTATTCTCTATTCGTAACTGTTCTATTCTTTATTCGTAACCGTTTTATTCTATGATTGAACATAAACCCCAAAACCCCAGGCCCTCCAAAATTGTATCTATTGTGTATTTGAGGTCATTCCAGCGGGCAAACAGTTTGTAGCAGTTTTAATATTTCATTTAAAATCTAAAGATGGTTGATTGGTTTGCCAAAAGAGTAAACAAAATAAAATGAGCCTTTTGCTGTTTTCAATTTTCCAACAAGCCCCCTTCCTGCCCCTGAAAGATCATAGAATGAAAAAAAATTAATAAATGCGAATAAATTTCATAAAAAAATGAAACCATTTTAAATACACATTCATTTACAGTTGTTTGCTCTACAGCCGTGATTTCATAGATTGATATCTTTTTTTTTTATCTGTACAATTTTCAGTGACTGTTAACATTGGTATGAAGTTGTTGAAGCCATTCTTAACAGCCTACAGTGATCCCGGTTCAGCAGAGTATATGCAGCTAGATGACAGCGTCACCACTTCTGTAAGTTCAAAAGGCTAAAAACCGGTCTTACACATGTGCTGTGCTGTTTTCCTAAATTGAGATAATTTGAGTTACCGGCCCCTGATTTATTCTTAACACGGTTTGAATACAATTGGATTTGTTAGTGGTCTTTGTCACCCATTTTATACTCGTTGACTTGTCAAATTGAACTGCTTTGTGCTCGTTCTAATGAAATATAAAATATGTTGACAACATTTAGTTTTTCTGATACATGTAGTTGGTGTGTATGGCCATTGTCTCATTTAGGAACCTGTTTGATAGACAGGCAAGTCTAATTTTAGACAGACAGTTGATGGCTTGTAGAAAATGAACAAACCCGTTTTTAAATTAGTTTTCCCTGCTTGTGGTTTGTTTGATTATTCTTTCCACACTGACAAATAGTCTCAATATTCCCCCTAAAATAATGAGTAAATACTAAATAGTCGATAGGCTCGGAGTGGAGAAAAGGGGGTGGTCGGATATACAATGTATAATTCTAATTGGTTTTTAATTGTAATCTTTGACAATATCAGCATCTGTTGTTTCAAAACGGTTTCCAGTTATTGGAATCTTAAAGAACTGAACTTTGGAAAACAAAAAAAACCTGTAATTTTGGGAAAAAAATCTCTCAATGGAGTCCTTTTTTTCATAAATAGAAGTGGTCAGAAATAATTCTCTACATTTCCACACTTTTCTTGATGTGAAAATGTGAGTTATAATAAATTAATTCAGCTACAACTGCATTTTTTTCTTGTTTTGGCAGATGAGGATTTTGTTTTTAGCGAGCGATCTCAGCGAAAGTTTCATAGGAGCCAACGTCAACAGTTTCAAGTCAGGGAGCATAGATGTGAACGTCACTCTGTCATTCACTAATGCCATACTCTTCCTGACACCAACGGCAGACCCCAATGACAGCGGAACATCCAAGGAATCACTGATTGGAGTCAAAGTGGTAGTGACCATCACCAGTGCAGTTGATAGCGGCACATGCTGTCAAGAACTACAGATCAATTCAGCCACAGTCCAAGCCACACAAGGTATGCTGGCTAGTTGCATCTGTTTCTATCAGGGCTGTAGTCGAGTCCATCACAAGTCCATCACAAGTCCATCACAAGTCCATCACAAGTCCATCACAAGTCCATCACAAGTCCATCACAAGTCCATCACAAGTCCATCACAAGTCCATCACAAGTCCATCACAAGTCCATCACAAGTCCATCACAAGTCCATCACAAGTCCCTGCAAGTCCATCACAAGCCCTCCAGTCCTAATTCCAATTGCAAGCTATTCAAATGAGCTTTGACAAAGGCATTCCTTTGTCATTGTTCATTTAGTTACTTGTGACTGGCTCTATGAAAGGACTTGTGACTGGCTCTATGAAAGGACTTGTGACTGGCTCTATGAAAGGACTTGTGACTGGACTTGCGAAAGGACTTGCAGGGACTCGACTACAGCCCTGGTTTCTATCAAGTTTCTATCAAGACCTGCAAGTCCAAGCAAGTCCAAGCAAGTCCTTTTGCAAGTCCTTTTGCAAGTCCTTTTGCAAGTCCTTTCGCAAGTCCAGTCACAAGTCCAGTCACAAGTCCTTTCATAAAGCCAGTCACAAGTAACTGGGTCATTCCACCGGGTTGGGACACAGTGTATGTGTGATATGACCATATCATTAAACCATCATTACATTTAATTCAGTTATTTCATGAAACAGCAAGAAAAAAACAAACATGCATGTTTGGACATAACAGTGGACACAGTGTCCATGTTACATCCACACTCGCGTCTATTCTTGCTGTCTCTGCTATATTTGGACACTGACTACCATAAAAAATGTTCTTGTGTTGCATAGTACATCTTTTAATTAGTACACATGGTGAATTTCCCATATTTATATTTAAAGTGTTGAAAAAACACAAAAATGGAAATGTGGATGTGTCCAATGTTTATACGTCAAACTGACACATTTTTAATCATATTTTTGGTGAAATATAATTTACATGTTTTAAAACTTTCTAAAATATTGCCTAAAGGAATGCTTTTGATTGGAATTAGGACTGGAGGCCTTGTCTGATGGACTTGCAGGGACTTGCAGGGATTTCTGTGTCATTTTGTAGTTCTATGTAGATTGCGTATTGTAAAAAAAACACAGCCAAATATTTCTGCCATGAAATAACAAAAAAAAAGTGACTTTTGAAAGCTATTTGTTTATCAAGTCCCCTTTAGCCCGCTGGTGCCATTTGTCTAAAAGTAGTCGCTACGGGCAGCAAACAAATCTGACATCATAACACAAACTCCCCTTTTGTGCCATGTTATTTTATGGCAGAAATAATTTGCTGTTTAATTTTACAATATGCAATCTACATAAAACTACAAAATGACACAGACTTCTCTCAGTCTCAGCAATCAACATCCTCTTTAACCGTTGCGGTATCTGCTCACCGTAATACACTCAAGTCTAATAACAAGCCTAGTTATGTTAGATTGTTGCAAGAATACTGCAATCTTGCTCAATAATGTTGTCCTAATCTTGTTGGACTGGCAGCATGCATGTAACAAATTAAATTTTATAAATTAAAGCACTTGTGTTAGCATCAGTCAGAGTGAAATAGTCAGTCACATTAACCCTAACCTACCTAAATCCATCAAAAACCAAACCTTGTTTTGGAGGATTTCGGCAGAATTCAGGATACCTCCCTATTGAAAACTGGTGGATTTTGATGGATTGAGGATTGTAAGCCTAGCAGTACTGCAGGATTTTGATGGATTCAGGATATCTCCATATTGAGCAGTCACAAAAACCAACTTTTTGTGCATGACAAAATAGGTGAATTTTTGCGGATTCAGGATACTTTCTATTAAAGTTACCCAAGGGGTTAGGGTTAAAGTGATATCCCTTCTCATTTCTGAACACAGCCCTTGGAACATCCAAATCTTCCTGCCCTGAATTTTTGATGATGCATCCCCCTTGATTATTTTTCATCTCAGTCACAATTCATATCACGCTAACGTCGGCACCAACAGTCCGGCCATCCACCTCAACCCCACGACCTCCAGTGACAATGCCGGCGACAGTAGCTGCAACACAGATGCCGGAACCTGCAGCTACCACAAAGATTGCAGCAGGTGCCCGGACCACTCTCCCTCCTGGCCCCGGCACGACCATGGCAAAGGTGCCTGCAAAAACCACTAAGACTGTCGTTGTAACACCAATGGCAACGACACCTGCTATTGTTGAAACAACACGAGCTGAGGTAAATTTTGAGGTCAAAGTAGACCTTAATTTTCTTTTAGTTTCTCACAAATTGGCTTAACCCTGCGCTGCACTGCCAATTCCTACTGACGCGGTGACACTGCCTGCTTCCTTTGGGGAAGCATGTGCTTGTAGCATATATAATTTTTTTTTTTTTAAACACCACATGCCCTCAGGCTCCTAAAGACCTTGGGCCTTGACTACAAAGGCCTGGCCATCTGGAGCTGGGCTATTGACATATCATTTACATGCCTGTGGTAAAACCCATTGTGCACAACCCTATGGGACTTTCCCTGAGACATGCATTTCTATGGCTTACCCTGGCTTGCCCTCCAACCCAGGCCACAAAGTGACTATACAGTGCTTTTTGGCAAGGACCAGGCTAGGCATATCTGGAGTATCAATGTATGGGGGCTTTTTTGGGTTTTTTTATAAGGAAAACAACAAAAACGACATCCGCCAGTGCTGCGCAGGGTTAAACAATAAATGTTTGTTAATAGGCATTTTAAATGTGTAGGCCCTAATTTGTGGTGGTTTTGTTTATTTGTACAGGTTGTTTTTTTCCATGATAATCCTCGCTCCAAGTTCAGAAGAAAAATATTTTGATAGGGACTCATACCCATACTTAGCTTTAAGTCGACAAAATATAACGAATGGGTGCTACAGTGAAGTGACATTCATGTTCCTTTTTAAATAATGACCTTGGTCAAGCACCATCATAGTACAGAGACTGCCCTTCTTAGGGTCAAAAACAATATCCTCTTGTCCCTCGATAATAACAAAGCTATTCTCATGGTCTTTAATACTCGACATGTCGGCCGCTTTTGACACGGTAGATCATGATATTCTCTTGCAGAGACTTCAGAGCCAATTTAAATTGATGGTACTGTAAACTCCTGGTTCCGCACATAACGCAATGAATGTACAACTCAAGTTTCTATTCAAGGTGATATCTCTCGGGAACATATCTTAACCTACTCCCTCCCTCATCAGGGTGCCATTGTTGGTCCGTTAGGGTTCATCATGTATACTTCTCCCATAGGGGATATTATTCGTAGATACATCATGTTCCATCAGTACGCTGCTGATATCCAACTTTACAGTGAATTTGACCCGCGGAGTGATAGTGATCGTCAACGAGTACTTTCCAGTCTATCATCTTGCATACTATACAAATAATGAATGTTTATGAGTGTGATGGTAAGAATAATTTCATGAGGTGACAGATGGCATGTTCTATTCCACGAGGCGAAGCAGAGTGGAATAGAACATGCCATCTGTCACCGAATGAAATTATTCTTTCCATCGCACGAATGTGAAACATTCATTATTTGTTTTATACAACGCCTGAATAAATCCGACAGATTGCATGCATTTATTTCTTGGTGTAATGTTACAACGTGCCGTTTACCTTCTCAGTCCCGCATAAAACCGCGACAAAAAATTGTCGAGTTCCGAATCAGTTAAAGCTTCAATTGTTGTTCCTGCTTGTCTTGCGAATTCATCAAATCGTTTCACTGCATATTTGATTTGTCTCTTTGTATTTGGAGCGTCAGCATTGCTTACAAGTTCCAATATTTCGTCGTCTGTTAAGAGAACAAACCGCGGCAGTTCGGGTAACTCGGCCGCCATGTTGTGTGAATGACAGCGCTGTTGTAGCGCCACCTAGTGACTGTGAAATTAGAAAAGTTTTTGGGTTCTATCAATGCGCGCGCACCATGTGATAGACCCATGTGATAGAACGTATTGGGCGGGGCGGGTTCGCATCGTTTGATGGGTCGAATAATTCAATGCACATGGCGGGGATTTATTCAGGTGTTGTATAAATGCAATTATGCATGGATGTCATAAAATATGCTGCAACTCAACCAGGATAAGACAGAATTCTGTGTCTTTGCCAATAATCGCATACTTCCCTCTCTCACCGACCTGGAGTTAAGATTGAAAAACCTAAACGTTTACACTTCCACATCTATTAACCCTAACTCCCTAGAGTGTGTGGAAAATCATATTAAAATTGGAGGATTCAGGACTGTTAGGGTTAAAGATTTAGGTATTATCCTGGATTGTTCCTTGAATATGTCTAACCATGTCGGCTCCATTTGTAGAATTGTTAATTTTCATATTCGTAACCTGTGGCGCATCTGCCGATTTCTTACACAAGAAGCCTGTCATCATGCTGTCAGAGGTCTGGTCCTCTTCCGCCTTGACTACGCCAACTCTATTTTGTTTGGAGCACGTGAATGTGACCTGAAGCAAAAACAACGCCTGCAAAATAGGGCTGCGCGGTTGGTCTTTGCATGTGGACGGGACCGGCCTTCTGGTGGCCTGCTGAGAGAGCCACACTGGCTTCCTGGTTAAGATAGAATCTGTTTCAAAATGTTCACACTCGTTTACAAAATTCTTCATGCTCGAGCCCCGTCTTATTTCGCCGATTTATTACACTTACATATCGATAGTGTCCCTGATGAACACGGGCATCGACTCCGCTCATCTTCAGACTTGACCCGGCTTTCAATTCCAAGATCTAAAAGGTAGGCCGGGGACTGTGCCTTTGCAGTTGCAGCGCCCCGCCTGTGGAACACGCTCTGAGTCCCCACAAGTCTAAGAGGAGCTGCTTCGTTGCCTGTTTTCAAATGCCTCCTCAAGACATTTCTATTCCCAGAACCTTCTGATCCTAATATGCTGTTTTCCTTCGTTAGTTGGTAGTCTTTAAAAAAAAATTTTTTTTTTTATGTTCATGTTTATTTTCCCCTCCCAGTATTGTTAGGCGCTCTGTTCTACGTATAGTGCCATATAAATGCTTATTTTCCTCAATTGCCGGATAGGGTGACACATAATGCTATAAAAGAGTGGGTTTGGGTGACACGGTCGAATAGGGCGACACATAACTGTCACCCTATTGTGAAAGTCGCCCCTTTGGAGTGCTTTTTAGTAAGGCGCGTGGGGAAAGTGCTCTAAATAGGCGACACTCGTGTCGCCCCATAAAAACAGGCCTGTAGGGAAACCAGGATGTTGCACAAACTGTTTGTTTCTAAACTTTATCACGTTAATTTTTGTTCTAATTTTTGTAATATACAGTGACCAAATTTGATAATTTGTTCATATTGCTAAAAACCGTATTTTCGCACAAGGTGCTGATTATAACCCCTTGCATACGGGTGACGCCAAATGCCACAAAGAAAATTGCCACCAGGCCGGATGACGTCTGTACACGACATTTTCTGCATTTTCAATCCATTGTTGGATTATTGTGTATGATACGCTTGGCTGCACCAACCTCTTGTGTCCGTTTCACTTGGCTGCACAGGCCGCCCCTGCACCCCGGCGCCTCACTACGATAACCGTACTCAAGGGGTTAATAAAAAACTAACAGAAGAATAACTTATTTTAGATTTCGGTGGATTAAAATTACTTATCTTGATTGTTCCGGTTTTCAGGTGGTGACAACTGCTGCTTCTACTGAGACCACAACAGAGGAGCCTACCACTGTAAAACCAGGTCAGTGGATGTTGAGTTTTTAACAGTGTGGGTTCATATCCCACCAGAGGACATTATCCTTGATACTTATTCACTTGGGACAGGTGTTCCACCACATTTCTCCTCATGGGCACCTATGGCAGGCTTTCAAGTATTCCTACTTTCCTACTTTTCCTACTTTTTCCTAATTTTGTTTTACCTTTCTCCTACTTTTTCTTGAAATTCCTATTTTTTCCTACTTTTTTTCCCCCCACAACTCCGAAAAATTAAATCTCATTCAATATTTGTCATAATGGTGTTTACACACTGTCATATAAAAATCACACAATGAAGACCCAAGCCTTGGGTGCAGGAGTACTGCAACTTTACGACCAGGGGGCCAGTTTCATAGAGCTACTTAAGCAAAAAATTTGCTTAAGCACAAAAAAGCCTTGCTTAATAAAACCAGCTTACCAGCCAAAACTCCATGTGATGTATATTGCGTGTGACTGGTATTTAGCTGTTGTTTGCTTAGCTTGACAGTCACAGGGAGTTTTAGCTGTCAACTTGATTTTACTAAGGCTTTTTGTGCTTAACCAGTTCGCGTTGGAGTACGTGTTCACACGATCTGGCTGTTTTTATACATGGGCACGGCTGATGGGTAAAAATGTCGAGCTTGCCTCGACTCACCTCCAGGTGATGTCTCAACGCGCTAATCCCTCATTTGTTTTGTACACACACACAAAGTCCGAGAAGTCTGTGGAGGCGGACCGTGTGTTCAACTTGAACTTGGCCGCTGTGCACAGCCTGTTGTTCTACAATTTACACTCCAGTGGGCGCACCCGGAGTTTTGAAATATATGAGGTTTCGGCAAGAAATATTGTACAAATACTGTTGAAATGACTCTTGCAAATCAGTATTTGTGGCGTTTGGCTGTATATCAGAAGTTGGCTGCTATATTTTGTCTTTTTTGAAAATAGAAATGTTCAGCAAAAATAATCCCCGCTCGCGAACTGGTTAAGCAAATTTTTTGCTTAAGCAGCTCTATGAAATTGGCCCCAGGAGTTTAGTTGAGGAGGGAGCACAATTGTTGTGAGTACAGAACATGCCAAATGAGGCTTGTGATGCTGTGGACCTGGGTGAGCATCAATGAAAACTACTCCCGAAAGCCCACAAAAGTGTTATTTTTATCCTGATTTTGTTCTTCAAAATCCAACTTTTGTCCTATTTCTTTTCTAATATTTGGATCCTACTATATTCTCCTACTTTTTCACCTGGGTCTGTTTGAAAGCCTGCCTTGGGGGGAAAGTAGTCGCCTTTGAGGGCGGGAGTAAATCGGCAAGTCAAAAGAGATTTTAAATTTAATAATGGGTTTTGCACTTCACCAACAAATTTTATAAACACTGTATACTCAGTGTTGTCCCGAGAGATTATTTGGAAAAAATCACTCAGGTGGGACTCGAACCCACGATTTCTTGCTTTCTAGTGCAGACATAAGTGGTAGACTTCTGCACTAGAAAGCTGGAGGTCATCATGGGTTCCAGTCCCACCCGAGTGATTTTTTCCAAATAATCTCTCGGGACAACACTGAGTATACTGTGTTTATAAAATACGTCGGTGAAGGGCAAAACCCATTATTGAATTTACATCACCCCAACGCAAATTCCATTGTATCTAAAGAGATTTTCTTTTCTTTTTTTCCTTTCTATTTTTTATTGAAAATTGAATTTATCGATTTTCAATATAATTTACCTTGACCCACCCACCAACATTGTCGAGAAAAAAAAAACCACTGAAGATTTTGAATTGCCCCTTACTACAATAAAAAGTGTCCATGAGAATTATGGACCTGTTACTTTCCACTTAGCTCAGCCTTTAATATAAAGAGCTTTGCATAAAGGGTGTGCTTAAATTTTTGACGATTTCTGTCATCCTGGTATTCCCTCAGTTCTTTTGTCTGGCTCCTTTAAAACCAGTCAAAGTAAACAAGAAGACATTGTAATTAGTCCATGGTCACTCATAATGTTGTTAGTGGCCTGTCAGCATTGCCCCAACTACTGCCAGAACATGCAGAAGAAAAGCCTCAGATTTTTCAAGGTTGAATTCCCAGTATGGCTGGTTCAGTATTCCTTTGTGAATGCCAGAGACCATGGGACTAACTTGTATTGACAGTGGTGCTTTCGGCTGCATACTGTGGGGGGATTATAAATAAAGCTAGGAAGAATAAAGTAGGTTTAAATTGGCTATTTTATAACTATTTTATAACTTTTTCAAAGTGTTTATTGTTTGATGAACTATTTTATAACTGCTTTATTGAGCTCAACACACAAAAACGAAATGTCTATTTTGCTTTGTGAAAATCATGCAGGTATTAATGTTTGGTTGAGTTGTTGGAGTTGATTCTATGATTGAACAGGCAGTCAGCAAGGTAGACTGGTTCCTGGTCCTTCCATTATCAGTCTGATATTCATTGTGGGTACTACGGTACAGGGGTCAATCCAGGAATTTTTGTAAAGTTTTTATAATAAATGCATTGTTGACACAGATATGTGCGGATTGAAAATCGCCACCTGGCCGGTTGACGTCTATGTCTGTCAATCTCTGCATTTTCCATTATTGGGGTATTGTGTACGTTACGCTTGGCTGCACAAGCCTCTTGTTTCTGTTTCGCTTGGCTGCACAAGCCGGCATGGCGCCCTGGCGCACCATATAATACCCGAGGTCAAGGGGTTAATCGCTGCAGTGTCAAAACACACATAAAATTGGTCGAGTGGGTAATTCGTCTGCACAAATTCAGGAAGTCGTGGGTTCGAGTCTTGCCCGATTAAGCCTCTCAGACAGCATATATTACACAGGTCAATACACAAGCTATTAGTAGAGAAATGAATACTTCATTTGGTCCCAAATTATTCATCCATAAACATACGACTCATTTGTTTACGTCCTTGTAGGTATTTTAAATCCGCCAGAATGTGGCATGTCCACGCAGGCCCCACCCACTGTCCCCCTCACATCCAGAGGTGTCTGGCCCTGGGTAGGGTCACTCAGACTTCGCACAGGCCATACCTGCGGGGCAACTCTACTAGGCCGTGAATGGGCTGTGACATCGGCCAGCTGCCTTGGGTAAGATGACCAGCCATTCCCATCACCAGTCTATTTTACATAGTGTGACCTGGCACCACAGAACAGGCGAACAGTAGCAAAAGTTGAAAATTATCGTGGTATTTACGGAAAATACATGCGACAAGCTTTAATTTAATTTAATGTATTGTGTATTGCTGTAACTCATTCCTGAGACATACTATAACCTTTTGAAGTTATGAGTCTTGACCCCTAATTTGAGAAAATGAAGCTCAAAGTTTGTGACCACTGACCACACTATTTGTACTATAAGTATAACCCGAGTTCGAAAAAGAAATCAACCCTCAAAATATTTTTGAAGTTGAATTTTTAGGTTTAGGCCTATTGCTTGTAACTCAGAAAGCCATGGTGTGACTTTTCATTCATTTCGTTCTGCCAGGTCACATTTTTGTTCTAAGATCTGTAGTCCAAGAAGCTCCTCAGGATATTTTGTTTGCACTAAGGTTTGATTTTATGGAGGGGGGAGAGATCACTTCCCTTAGTGATCTCATGGGATTCACATGGGATTCACATGGTGCCCAATTCACAATAAATTCCCATGGGGTTTTGCATTCCAATGGTACGTGTCCAATTCACCATGCAATTCGGGTTTTTTGCATGGGAGATTTTTGTAAAATATAAACCTCCCATGGGATTCCCATGGTGTCCAATCCACCATTCAATTTCCATGGGGTTTTGCATTCCAATGGTACGTGTCCAATTCACCATGGCAATTCCAATGGGGTTTTTGCATGGGAGATTTTTGTAAAATAAAAACCTCCCCATGGGATTCCCATGGTGTCCAATCCACCATTCAATTCCCATGGGGTTTTGCATTCCCATGGTGTCCAATTCACCATGCGATTCCCATGGGGTTTGCATTTGTAGAACAAGAATCTCCCATGGGATTCCTGTGGTGTCCATGCAATTCCCATGGGGCTTTGCATTCCAATGGTACGTGTCCAATTCACAATGCAAACCCATGGGGTTTAGCATTCTTATGGTGTCCAATTCAGCCTGCAATTCCCATGCGATTTTGCATGGGAGATTTTTGTAAGGGTGATAAAATATATAATAATTAATAACATTATCAAAAAGTATAAATAAGTGACAAGCCCAAAATGTCTTCTTTTTGGTGGGGGGGGGGGGGCCTTTTAAAGAAAAGCAAACTTGAACATCCCTGATTTCATTTGGAATATTCCTAACTTGTATATTGGCCATGCCAGTCAACACATCTGTTCAATCAGCCCAGTGACTCTGTTGGTGTTCCATTGTACATATCATGAAGCATCAGTCATGATGATGTAATCGATGACAATAATTGGGCAGCTATCTACAGTGCGAGTCAAAAAGAAACTATACACTTTTAAAATTGGCCATAGTTTTATTCTGTAGCAATATAGATATGATATTTTCATATGTACTTTTAGAGTAACTCTTCCTGCTTCTTTTTGGTGACATTTTTACTGGATTAGTTGTCATGCATGACTGCACAGGAGACAATTAAGGGGGTCGGGTGAAATCTGAGTTGCGCCAACTGGTCAGGGCTGGATAAGAAAGAGACAATTTAAAGGAACACAACCATTGTCTAACAAAGGGACAAAAATGAATTTCATTAGCTTTTAAACTTTGTGTTTATTTAAAACATTTAAATTAAATTAAAAAGGCAATTAAATTCCACGGTGTCTTAGTCCTCAACATGGCCACCATCCTGTTCATCAATGCACAGCTGGGCTCGGCACATCATTCCTGCAACAGCACGGCGAATCATCTCCCTGTCTTGTCTGAGAATGTCAATTTCACAAGTTATCCTTTCCTGGAGGTCATCCAGATTTGCTGGAGGAGTGGTGAAAACCCGAGCTTTCAGATATCCCCATAAAAAGTAGTCAAGAGGGGTCAGATCAGGAGATCTTGGGGGGCCACTCCACCGGTTGATTCAAGGCAATGACCAGTTGGCGCAACTCAGATTTCACCCGATCCCCTTAATTGTCTCCTGTGCAGTCATGCATGAAAACTAATCCAGTAAAAATGTCACTAAAAGAAGCAGGAAGAGTTACTCTAAAAATACATATGAAAATATCTATATTGCTACAGAATAAAACTATGGGCAATTTTAAAAGTGAATAGTTCTTTTTTTTACTCACACTGTATATACACTAATAAACTACACACTGAACAACAGTATAATAAGTGACAACCTCTTGGGGAGGCTACCAGGGTGATCAAAACGTAGACGGTGAGGGAAAGATCCGCTTCACAAACTTGATCATGCACCTCTAACTCTTGATGATGCCTTTTGAATATTTTGGCAGTTTTGTCAGGAATTCCAGCACCTGCTGCAGCTCAAATATTCACATTCTGTTCTCTGAAATGTGGAACAATATTAATTATTGAAAGTTTGACCGGTCTTTTTTGTACTGGTCTTCATATTGCTTTGTAGACTAGGATATGAAACTTTAAAGATTAAAGAATCATTTTTTAATGAATCCAAATTCAGGCGTGGTGGTACGTTCACATCGCTAGTCTTTGGTGACATCACAAGTTCCTACAGCCAATCGGATGTCCACGTTGAGCAAGCCATTGCGAGAGTCCATCCCCATCCAGGCTTCAACCTGGTGACTTACGACAACGACATCGCGTTCATCAGAATGACAGGTGCAGTTGAGTACAGCGAGGGCGTTGGACCGGTGTGCCTACAGCATGGCAACCAGGCAGGGGGTGGTGACGTTCAGACATACGGCAATTGCTACATAGCAGGATGGAGTACTTCCAGTGGTAAGTATGTATTTATTTTATAAAGTACATCATTATACCTGCAGCTTGATGGGTTTAAAGGTAGTGTACATGATTGGTCATTGTTGCAATTTTCAGAAATGGGCGGATTTGGGGGTTAGTATTTTTATAAGAAATATCGCTCCACTGACCTGTTCAAAGTTTTTGCGTTGTTGGATGGCGAAAAAAATGAGAGAAAAACGGCGCTCGTTTTTAACTGTCGGGCGGATGATAGTCTTTAGTGACGTGCCCCGAATGCCAGCATGTCCGGGATGCGCCACTCGTCCGGGTAGCCACACATGCCTTGACTAAAGGCTACAGGGCAGTTTTAGATTTCCAGCTGAAAATCGTTGGAAAACGATATAAATTTCCACTTTTATTGAAAACGACAGCACACCTGGCGCCATAATTTCACAGGATGATTGAGACTTTTATTAACTGACAGTCTAGTAAGGTATTTCGTAATAATTCAGTAAAAAACATTGGAGGATTACCAATCATGTACACTACCTTTTAAGCTGTGTCTGAAAAAAGCATTCAGCTAATTAGAAAATATGTTATGCACTTCATTGTGAATCTTAAAGCCAGCCACAGCTGGACAAATTTAAGACATATGGATCCGGAGCCTGATGTTATAAACACACGATAATGTGTCGTGTGAAAGTGTAGCCCTGTTACCAAATCACCGGCGTCCCACATGGATTGTGACGGGGATCGAGACCTCGCTCCAGAATATCACATTGATGTGACATTAGATCCTGTGCAACAGTCACCGAGATTAGTCGTGTGAATGGATCCGTGCAATGTTCAGCGGGGTTTTTGCAATGATGTATGTCATTTGGCATGCACAGATTGGCCTTAATTATACACTCTAAAAACAGATTGGTTAAAAATAACCATTTGATTGGTAGATATGTGTCCAACCAATATATTGGTAAATTTTAACCAAAATATTGGTCAAAATAACCAATGATATTGGTAATTTTACCCAAATATTGCTCCAAAAAAACAATGATATTGGTCAATTTGAACCAATATTTTGGTTAAAATTGACCAATATCATTGGTTGGACACATATCTACCAATCAAATGATTATTTTCAACCAATCTGCTTTTAGAGTGTATATTATCCTTATTATTAAATATCTAAAATGCATACAAAATCAGAATAAAAAAGGCAAGATGGTATCGTTGTAACATCTCCCAAATGAACAATGTAACAAAGATCACGGCCCTTACTCCATTAGACCACCACTCCTAAAGTATGTGTCCTACTGACGTCTCTCTCACTTCAACAGATTTGGCACAAGACGATCTACGGACTGTCTCTGCCTCAATCATCTCGGAGGGTCCTTGCCAGGAATCGGGGCTACTCCTTGATCTGACAGACAAATTCATCTGTGCCCAGTTTCCCAATGCTGATGCATGCATTGTGAGTAGGAGACGGACTATGAATGTAGAAATATAGGGTCACCTCATCAGCTCAGTATTAAACCGTCTTTTGCGCAATCCAATTGTTGTTGTGGACCTACTGAGCACAGAATACTGCTGATGAGCTAATATTCCTGCTCAGCAAGAATCGGGGGGCCAGTAAGCCAGTTCAGTATTTCAACTGCGCATGTACACAATGACATTTTATCCCGAATGACCCGCGTGACCTAACGCGTACGTGTGAATGCAAAAGGGGGGGTCGCACAACACGCACGTGTTAAATTCCATTAGAATGGGCATTCTCGTAACATGGCGTGACCTTACGTCAGCAATTTTATCCCGAATAACCTTTGACCGTTGAGATACGGAACTGGCTTATTTCACGGAGCTCCTAAGCACAAGAATTTGCATAATAAAGTCTTGCTCCGTAAAAACAGGTTACCAGTCAAAACTCCAGGGACTGGGGGGTTTTGACATTGACTGTTCTGATTAACTTTGCATGCACTGATGAAGTTTTAAGAAACTGGTGCGTGCTTAATCTTAATTGCTGTGGTGCATTCTATCAGAAACTTGCTCAAAAAAATCACTGGACCATGTTGGTGATGGAAACCACAAGCCCAGCATTTAAATCGCTGAACACCGTGACATGAACACCGCAGCCATACATAATCAAGCCCTGCATGTACGGGCTTGGCAATCAAGGTGTCATCAAAGAAATTACCACCCGAGTGATTATTTTCCAAATAATCTCTCGGGACAACACTGAGTATACAGTGTTAATAAAATGTGACCCGCTCTGCAAAAAGGGCACAATATAAGTCGCTGTATGCTTTTACGCGTAATGGGCCGTTTTATGTGAAGAGGGTGAAAAATTCTTCAAACAAGTGATTTTTAAGAGAGGTTTTTTTTTGCATCTTTGATACCTATATTATCCTTGTTCATAACAAAAATCTTTGATTTCGGAGAATAAAGTTGGAAAAAGAATGTGTTTGTGACACTTTGTGTCGAGTGCTTCAATCTATTGCTTTGCTTTTTTTTTTTTTTTAAATGGCTTGTTTCTCCTTAACCCCTTGTCCTCGGGTTTTAGATGGGAGGCGCCGGGGCACCAGGTCGGGTTGTGCAGCCAAGCAAAACGGAAACAAGAGGCTTGTGCAGCTAAGCATAACCTACACAATACCCCAATAATGGATTGAAAGTGCAGAGATTGACACAAATAGAAGTCAACCGGCCTGGTGACAATTTTCAATCTGCACGTATTTGTGTCAACCGTACGCAAGGGGTTAAGTCATTTCAAGAAATTCCTGAAAAAAAACATGCACATTTCCAAATATCTCGCGAATGCAAAATGCTACAGGCCTCAGGCGTGTACCATATGAAAGCTTATAAAATGGCCTTTCCGTCTGTATATGAAACACTATTTTCAAATTTTGCAACATAATTGCCCTTTTTGCAGAGTGGGTCACAAATACGTCGGTGAAGGGCAAAACCCAACATTGAATTTACATCACCCTGACGCAGAAATTTCATCTCATGAACAAGAAATTACCGGTATATTCTCATTTACCCCACAGAGTGACTTGGGAGGAGGTCTGATGTGTCAAAATAACATGACAGGTGTCTGGAGTCTAGTGGGCCTCATTGACTTTATCTCTGATGACTGCAGTGTGGTCAACTTCCTGAAGATTTCAAGTTATTGGGACATAGCTTCTTCAATTGTTGATGGAGGTAATAATTTGATCAATAATACAAAATAAATCAAAGAAACAAATCTAAATTATTTAGATTTGTTTTTTTAAATTTATTTTCATATGTTTGTTTTTGTAATTTGTGCATTTCTGTCTCCATTTTCTTTAACCCTAACCTCACTGAATACTACAAAATACTACTTGAGTAAACTACTGGCTTATGAGAATTGAGTAGTATTTTGTAGTACTTTGTACTGTACCCCAAGTGAATGCCTAGAACATTAGGGTTAAAGGAAGATCTAAAAAAAAATATAATAAAATATAACTTGATTCCCCAAGTCAGATTTACATGTACTTATATTTATATCTAAAGATCGTTATATTTGGGAGGGGGGAAGGGAGGTGCGTTTGTCGCACCGACAGTGGAAGTTACCCCAAGGTCTGTAGGTCTAAAAATTGGCATAATTTCTCTGGTATCTGTTGAAGAAATATCCTCTATTTAGATCTGGACCCAGGAAAACCATACGGGTGGTAGGGTTGGCAATTGAAAATGTTGCCAACCCTTAAACCATTTACCTAGAGTGGCTTTTAGCCTTGTGTTGGGTGATTTCAATACCAAAAAATATCGATTTATGTTTTTTTTAACAAACCTATAAAAACCTATCCCTCTACACTACTTGATCTAGGGGTGGGGTTTAAACTCGTGTTTCTTTGTCCAGTTCCGAGAAAAATTGTTCAGGTCTCCAAACTTGTTTGTGTTTGTGCTGTAAATCTTGTTTTATTTCAACTGAACCGAAAATTGATTTTAGTTCATTTTTGGTAGTAAAACAAAGGATTTTTCAGAAGCACATATTACAGTAGCTTGGAAGTCTGAAAAAAAAAAACTGTTCAGTTTTTACATGTACAGTTGCAAGGAAAATCAACGGAGTTTAATAGACAGGCTCTGAAAAAGCCACTCCATATTTTGGGTCCAGGACGGATTCGAACCCAGGTCACAGAGGTGGAAGGCTAAGTAAGGAGCACTGTGCCAATGTGAAGCTCTTGATGTATAAATACATCAGTGTCTAGTTGTGAAAGCAAAGCTTTCAAAAAAGCAAAGTCTGTCACGAGCCAATGTGGCCCATCAGGCCGGCATTTATCTCAAGTTTCAGTAGCATGAAACGACTGAGAATATTTCTATTCCCCCTGGACGGGATGCTAGTCCATCGCAGGTTACTCCCCAGCTAATGCCGGTACCCATTTATACTCCTGGGTGGAGAGAGGCAAGTGGGGATGAAGTGGCTTGCCCAAGGACACAACATATGACCAGTAGCTGGATTCGAACCCCTGACCCTCTGATCATGAGTCACAAATCCTAACCACTAGACCACACACTCCCACTAAGTGTCTTGTGAAGCACGTCATTATTGATGTGAACTACAGGGCAGTCTGAGCAGTTTTTAGTTTTATTGAAAAGATTGATATGTAATTCTAATACTTGTGGAAATGACGCACATGTTTTGGATTGACAGATGTGAAATTGCTGGTCATCTGTCATGTCTGTTGCATCCCCCTATTTATAGTTTTCACGCACCATAAAAGCAAAGTCTGTCCAAGGAGTCACATTTTTTTGGGCTGTATATTATATGAAGCATCTTTATTTCGTTTTTCAATGAAATTCCTTGCCCAGTGCATGTTTCCTGGTATCTAGCACGATCTCCTTCAAGAGGAATCTCAATTCCTGTATACCTTTAACTCCTTTGAGTTTTTTCTTATTGTAGCCTTGAGTTGCGCTTAGGCCTCATTCATGGTAGACTTGATTTCAAGTCCGAGGTCGCGGTTATTTTTTTTGTCTGCATCAGCCACGCTAAACGTCATTACCCCTATTGGCTATCACACACTAACTCGCGATCTCAGACTTGACCCTCATGTGCATATATATGGGATATTCTTGCATTCATAACTGAAATTTACATAATAAAACGAGGCCATAGAGAGAGATGCCCAATCAGAAGGCCACAAAAAGCCGTGTAGGCCGCGTCCATTACCAATAGGTTGCAATCACGTATGTTCTGTTATACTGTTCAGTCTCAAATTTGTATTATACTTGGTACATAATGGTATTTAAAACCTATAGCTAAATAAAATTAAGATCTTATATTAGTGGAAAAATACCAAATTAAATACGTGATTATTAGTTTTTGTTACTAGACGAAAAACATGTTACCTATATGTTGAATGGAATCGTTGAGTAATTCTCCTAGTTTGAATATTCATGTTATAGAAGGCTTTTGGGGATTCTGACCGATGAGCTTGTTCTGCCCACTTTTGGACGAATTCACCATAGGGTGTGTACAAACCGATAAACAAGATTCCCAAGTCTGTGATCGTGATCAAAGGTTAATCCACAAGAGGGCGCTATTTCCGACAACCCACGATCACAGACTTGGAACCAAGTCTACATTCATGGTGAACTTGCGTCTAAAAGAATCCTGACATACTTCTTATTTGTCTTCCATCAGACGCTACGATTCCATGCGATCCGATCCAAGTCCCACAATGCACCTCAGCTCTGCCCTATTCCTCCACCTACCCGACGACCCAATCAGCAGTCACCGACTTGATGAGCAGTGCGCAATCGTCTGGTCTCCTGAACTGCCACATCTATGCCAGTGCTGTCTTATGTGCAGCTGTAATGCCCGAGTGTAGATCCAACGGCACCGGACTAACTCTCTGCCGACAGACCTGTGAAGATGTGAGCAGTGATTGTGAAAATCTGTTCAACCAATTGTCTGTGGAACTGGACTGCAGAGTATACCCCATGGGAGTAGCAGATTCCTCCGGGTTGTGCCAGAGTGGTAGGTTAACAGATATTTTTAAATTTTTTTATTCAGGTCGCCCAATACAAGGCTAAAAGCCACTCTCGGTAAAGGGCTACAACAGAGGTAGTAGGGTCCAGATCTAAATAGAGGATAAATCTTCAATAGATACCAAAGAAATTATCCCAATTTTCAGACCTATAGACCCAGATTTTCCAAATGAGGTATTTGTTTATCTTCAGTCTTGTAAAAAAAAAATTGTTGGAACGTTGATTTATAGATTAGATGGAAAAATTGTATTCCAAAACTTGAACCAGGGTTCTATCTTGCTTGATTGGAATTCAAGGAAAATACCATTGTGTGATTTTTGTTGTCCATCCTAAATTAGGAATTACCTTTTTAGAGAGTTTTTGGTCTCATAGTTATTAACAAAATTTGGCATGTTGTTAAAAAAATTCAGAAGTATTTTTGAGACCTTTGCTTTTTTAACCCTTTCCTTACCAATGTCGAGTTTACTTGACAAGCCTCAGCACCCCTGTTGCTTACCAATGTCGAGTTTACTCGACAAGGAAACCACACACCAGAGTATCCGAACAACAATTATATTCACCATGTTTCAACGAACTGTAGTGCTTGTGTTTTTCGCTGTCCATACATGATCTATATACCAACGGAAAGAGCTTGTCCGGATCTTTCCAATGGTGCAATCAAATTCATGTGTCACCATTACAATATTTTGAGAAAACTGTATCCGAAGTTACCCTGAAGAGTTATGTGTCAGAGTGCCATTGGTTCATGTGACAAACAACTTTCCTGTTTGATAAAGTGGGCCAGAAGAGAAAACAGCCGTAACTTTGCTATTTGAGCAGTTATGGCTTTAATTTTTACACCATATGAAAGTGAACTTTTCGTGGAGCAAACTTTACACACAACATTTTCCTTTTCAATCAATTCTTGAGGGTGAAATTTGTTGTTTAAAATACGACCATTCAGCAAGCAGTCAGCTGCTTTTTCTGCTTGAGTGGTTCACGCTTGACTGAACAAAGAATGTGGTACTGGGGGAAGATAAGCCAATAAACAATGTGGTAAGGAAAAGTTAATGCAGATTTTTTAGAGGAGAGAGTTGTCTTTTTTTTAAACATTTTTTAAATTTCTGGACGGACATTTGTCACAAAATGTCAGTCCATGTTTGAACATAATCTATATCACATCTTAATTTGTTAAAATACCTCAAAATTTGTCATAATTCCCACTGATAACAATCATGACATTGTTAGAGATGTAAACTGACCATCATTTTGGAATGTTACCAAATTCCTCTTTTCTTTTTCCAGTCAATAATAATGTCTTGAAGATGACCCTCCAATTTCTTATATATCCAGAGTGTTATCCTATTTTTTTAATGTCAGTGTGATCACTTACAGCTCTGGAAAGCATCAGAAAAACATTTGGGCAAAATACTTGATTTGATGTCCCTCTTCTGTGTCTTACTCCCATTGCTATCTTTTGATGCTAAATGGTCCCTTTAGTGTGGACAGACCCATTTACAGTTTATGATGGAAAACAGATACTGTAAACATTTTCATCCACAGAATGCCCGTATTCACAGGCTGTCAAATTGGGTAATGCATGAAAATGAAGAGCTTACTCTGATCTTTCCAATTCTTTCATGAAAAGCTAACCGGTACAAATTGTTCAGAAGATTTTGTTGTTGTGGGATCTGGGGTCGATTTCACGAAGCACTACGATCGATCGTAACTCAACTTACGATAGATAACCCATCGCAACTTACGATGCTTCTTGAAATCGATTTCACGAAACTTACGATGAGTTGAACCCATCGTAAGTACCTTGACAACGGCGTGACACACGTCGTAAGTTAAGATGTGTCTGTGGGTCGTCGTAAGTTATGAAGTGTCTTTTCGAAGCCAGTTTTACGGCATGACAAGTTAAAAAATAAGACCAACATCATGTGATAATAATCGTAAAATTATAGGTAAGGTGATGTTACGTACATGTGATTTACCTTGACAAATTAGCAGAAAATTCTAGTCAAACAACTGTTTGTCTCGAGCAATATTTTGTAGTCGAATCAACCATTATCGACCGCCATTTTGTTTTAGTGAAAATCCGACGACTCTTTGCTGGTAACCAGACGACTGTTTCTTGTTCAAATAATGCATACATGAAACAGTCACTGTAATGTGCTAAAAATAGTCTTGCGATACATCGCTGTTACGATGAGTTTGGTAAAATCGATCGCAGGACACATCGCAGCTGCGATTAATCGCAGCGCTAAGACACATCGCAACTTTACGATGCATCGTTAGTTACGATGAGTTTCGTGAAATCGACCCCTGGTCTAATTTTTGGAGGATGGGAGGGACTAATCTGAATTTCAGGAGAAGTCTTACTCCAGCCCGACTCCCTTTTAGTGCACCTGGTGAAAATCGGTTCAAAGGGTTTCCCTATAATTAATCCGCACCAATACTTTATTTTCCCCCATTTTTCAGGAGAAGATTATTCATGCGGAAATCAAAACCTTTTGCTCCTGGCCGCCTTTGACCATGATATCATCTCATCCCCCAACCATCCCATGACCTACCCTGGCTATGATGACTGTGTCTGGATCATCACGGCACCCAAGAACTCGCACGTCATCATTAAATTCCTGTCTCTGGAGACTGAGTCTTGCTGCGATACGCTGACCATCGGTGAGGGGAGCGACGTTGAGGACAGGACGACCATCCATGAAGTTGTGTACAGCGACTCGCCACCCTTACCCGTGGTGATTCCCAACTCTGTCGCTTGGATCCGGTTCCAATCGGACCGTGACATAAACAGGGCAGGCTTCCAAGCCGAGGTGCAGGCTGTGGGTAACACAGGTAGGTAGAAGTCAGGAGGGATGAAGTTTGTCATAGTGTTTGTAACCATGGCGATGAGGGAGGTCAAGAATGGGCTTCCAAGCCGAGGTTCCAGGCCATGGTTAGCACAAGGATGAGGCATCGTCATGGTGATTGCAACCTTGGGGATCGGAGTTGTGGTGGAATGTGGTCTTCTTGGATGAGGTCCAGGCTGGGTGAAACACAGATGTGTAGGAGTAAAGGAGGGTGAACGTGGTCATAGTGATTGTTACCATGGTGATTGTATAACCATGGTGATTGTATTTAACCATGGTGATTGTATTTAACCATGGTGATTGTATAACCATGGTGATTGTATAACCATGGTGATTGTATAACCATGGTGATTGTATAACCATGGTGATTGTATAACCATGGTGATTGTATAACCATGGTAATAAGGGTAGCATATCTAATAGTTTGTCCCTATGCAAGGCACCACAACCCTTGAATGGTCTTCAGAAAATCTAGGTTCTACCAATTTAGTTCCCCTTCCTCTTCCCCTTCTACGTAGATATTTCCCAGCACATTCCAACTGTAGCGTAATTATTTTAGATTCCTCACCATTTTTGTTTATTATTGTTCTCCCAGGTTTAGCAAGTATTTGCTCCGAGCCTTCAACATACAGGTGCTCAGATGGTGTCTCCTGCATTCCATATCGTTGGCGGTGTGATGGCATCTATGATTGCGTAATCAGAGACGACGAATCGTGTCGGGGTAGGAATCTAATACTCATGTTTATCATTGTTTATTATTTATTTGTATATTTATTTCTTAATTATCCCGAGTAGCCTGATCAGTGCATTAGCACTGTTCTGCCCCGGGAGCCAGCTTTTTCAAATGAGAGAAGACGTCAGAGGAAATTTCAGGTTGGGTAGTGGGAGGGAAACCGCACAGAATTGTTTCCGGGGAAAACTCACGCAGTCTGGTAGAACTGAAAACCCAATCCACGTAGTGCATGTGGACGGGAATCAAACCGGAGGTCACCAGAGGTGAACGTCGAGGAAAGAACCAATACGCCAACCTGACCACTGCATTATTACCCCTGCTCATCAGGCCAATCAAACATTCCTGAAACCTCAGCTCCCTTGGGAGCATGCAGCCCCGGCTGTAAGTTAAGCGCACAATGGGCTAATCAAACACATAACCACCACTGCCCTCACAGGTACCCGTTTACTCCTGGGTGGAGAGAAGCAACTTGTGATAAAGGGTCTTGCTCAAGGACACAAGCACCATGACCCCCCCTGGCGGGGCTCGTACCCACCATCTGTAGTATCACTGAGATCTGGAGTCCAGTGCACTATACCACGAGGCTACGGCACCCCATAATGAAGCGTTTATGAAGCATTGATACTACTTGTAATACTGCTGGTTGAACCCTGCCCCCCTCCCAAATCACTCTCTAAATATGTGACCCGCTCTGCAAAAATGAGTCCGATATCGCGCATTACACTTTCACGTATGGGGTGGTTTAATGTCTCAGACTTTTCAATATAACTATAAGAAATCGCACACTTTAAAAAAATCGTAAAGAAACCAATGCATCACACTACAGAGTTGTGCCATATATGAAACGAAAGCTTATTCCATGCTCTTTCAGACCAACTGTAAAGCTTAAAAATTTATTTTTAACACATCAGACTCATTTTTGTAGAGCAGGTAACAAATATATGCTATATATATATATGCTAAATTATCCTGATCCGAGTTAACTTCCCTTATCCATCCATCATGTGACCAGTTATTTACCAAGAATTTATGCTCGGCATCAACGGATACCAGCAGATCGCCTCGCCCGGCTATGCCACGGTAGGCTACGTCAGCTCTGCCACCTACACCTATGTGGTCGTCACTGACTCGGGCGGGAAGCTCCTTGTCGATTGGTATGGTTTCAGCACGGAGGAGGGTTTCGACTTCTTGGAAGTTGGGGATGGGAGAGACCCAGACGACAAGACTACCCGGTTCTTCTCGTGGGACGGAGCCGTGTTACCACCATTGTTGCTGTCCAGTGCAAACGAGATGTGGATCGAGTTTAAAAGCGACCGCCTCATCAATGGCATCGGTTTTGATATGGATGTCGTTGCTGTTCCGGGTTCAGGTATGATAACGAGCTAGTTTTATTTATTTTTAATTTTGTTTTAGTCATTGCTGCTTTTTTGGGGGTCAGTTTCACCATAAATGCATTTTTAACAGCATTTAATGTTTAAAACCCCGCGAATTGCCGTGGTACTGTTTTGTACAGTCCATTGTGTTTTTGTGTTTTTTTATTACGCTGTCATTTTTTCTTTAAAAAAATAATTGAAATTGTTTTAAGGGATATACCATGTTTTATTACGATGTTTGAACATAGAACCTAAACAATTTCAGATTTTTTGAAGAAAAAATGACAGTAGTAAAAAAAAAAGGCACAATGGACTGTACAAAACAGTACAGTTATAACGAACATCGCGGGATCCACAGATTTTGATTGGTATAGCGATCGTTCGGTGTAGCGACTTTCAGCCGCCGCGTTCCCATTTTTCAACATGGCATCTGTTCTTTTTAATAGCGCCCTAATTGCATCGTATTTGAAGTACTTACACTCTCTTTTGATTGTAATTGAAGGTTTTATTCAATTGTACTACATATTTCCCCAAATTTTGCGGTTTTCACACATTAGCGGCACCCTCTTTTGACCATTGTCAGTGTAGTAGCATTTCTTGCACCCGTGTGCGGAGACACGAAACCACTGTCCATTCATCTTGGCAGCACGTCACCCTGCACACCCTGGCGGTTTATGACGACTTTGAACATGTACCGGCCATGGAATCATGTAATTACATGTTCATACTTTCTAAGCTTACCGAATTCTAAAGCAACAGTTGGCTTTTCCCTTCTATTACTTGGGGAAAATAATAGCCACCTCTGTCACTCTTCAACATAAAGCTGCGGCCGTTTGGGAATTACAAACAGCCCAAATACAAAGTACATTTTTTTTAATCAGTTGCATTGTTTTTTTCCACAACAATGTTCGGTAAGTTGTTTACACAAAATTTGGGAGCCAAGGATGGTGTTCGGTAAAGCGGTGTTCGGTATAGCGGCGTTCCACTGTACCATGGCAATTCGCTGGGTTTTAAAGAAACATGTCTTTGTAGATATTGAGATTGCTTCTGTTTTATTCCCAGTTGGAATGTTGTAATGCGCTTTTTTTTTTCTTCAGACATGGCACACGGGCACAAGTGTCATTTACAGTGTTAACCCATTGCCACCGGTTGCCCCAAATACGAGCGGATTGAAAATTGCCACCTGGCCGGTTGACATCTATTTGTGCCAATTTCTGCGCTTTCAATCCATTAGTGGGGTATTGTGTACGTTATGCTTGGCTGCATGTACTCGTTTGTTGTGACAAATGATTGCTAGGGAATACGGAAAGCTAGCTTTCGCTGCCCGATGGGATGCTACGTGGGCTTTCGTTGAGTATAAAACCTTTTACCATGCAGAGGTAAAAGAAATTAAGAAAGACTTTTTTGTACTCAGCAAATTTCTGTGCTTGACGGCTCAAGGAACTTTTCTCCAGGCGTTGTACAGTAACAATCAAATTTATTTGAGGGTAATTTTTGGGCAGGAAGTGGTAAACAAAGTTGGTTAACCAGTTCGCGTCGGAGGACTTGCTTGCCTCGACTCACCTCCGGGTGACGTCTCAACACGCTAATCCCTCATTTGTTTTGTACACACACACAAAGTCCGAGAAGTCTGTGGAGGCGGACCGTGTGTTGAACTTGAACTTGGCCACTGTGCACGGCCCGTTGTTCTACAATTTATGCTCCGGTGGGCGCACCTGGAGTATTGAAATATATAAGGTTTGTACAAATACTGTTGAAATGACTCTTGCAAATCACTATTTGTGGCGTTTGGCTGCTATATTTTGCCTTTTTGGAAAATGGAATTTTTCAGCAAAAATAATCCCGGCGTGAACTGGTTAAAGAGCGGACATTACTGAAAGAGCATAGGATACTACTACAACCGTCTTTAACCATGTTGGATTGATTGATTGATTGATTGACAGAGTCCCTTGACTGTACGAGCAACCAGTTTGACTGTGGGCATTCAGTGTGTATCCCATCGAGCTGGCAGTGTAATACAGCTGTGGATTGTGTAGATGGCGCTGATGAAGCGGGATGTGTATCTCGTAAGTTTCACAATTACTGTTCATATGTTGATTACATTTCTTGATCCACTGCATGCCCAAACAGTTAAAAAGCAGTTTCCGTCCTGTGTCCACTACAAAATACTGCATGTACGGTTTAAACAAGTGTACATACACACAGTCGTACTTCCCTACTACGTCCGAGGACGAAGCTTTGTGTTTCCTTTTGTTCCCTTGATATAGCCAAACCCCATAGACTAAGCACGTATCCTTACGTTCGAGGACCGATTTCAACAAAAGACTCTACGTTCGAGGACTGAAAGGATTCTTTGTGTCTCCTTTCTTCTCTTGTCCTCGGAGATATATTGCGTGCACGTACACTTGGACAGAAGATATTTCGGAACAATCTTGGAGTTGTTCTGGATCTAGGGCTGATCATTTTTTAATAATTTAGTATTCGATTATTCGAAACTGGATTTTACCGAATATTTGATACTCGCCAATCAAGTTTTTCACTGAATGCTGTGGCAGTAAAAAAAAATGCATGTAAAAACACGCCGGTGTTTTACATGTGGCAATTGATATTATGGACCGTTCGATCAGCATTTTTTTGCATGCCCCTGTTGTATCAAGGGTTTTACCGACAGGAACAATAAACTTCCGTCCACAAAAAATTGCGATTGACAAAAATGCGGCATTTGACACTGCTATAAAGTGCCGTAACTTTTCTATTAAAATAGCATCAGAGTCGTATCTGTACGTGCATATATATCTTTTCAAATATTTGAGCTGGCAAAATGGTATTTGAATATTCGCTTGACGATCGAATATTCGGTATATTCGGGACAGCCCTACAAGGCGGCTAAATTTCCTGGCGATCGCGCCTCCTTCCCTCGTTAATAATTGATTGGAATATTAACCCAATCCAGGAATTTTTACATGTATATTTACTTGAGACTACCGACAGCTTCATAACGTTTAAACTCTTTTGGAGTTTTGCAGGACTGCAATGTATGTAAACTGTCAACCGCAACGGTACATACAAATGAAGAAAAGCCCAGCTAAATACAAAAAAAGGCTAATGTGTGATGAAAACAATTGAAATTGAGTTTTATATAATAGCATATCCTTTTTAGTGCTGCCCTACACGGACCTAATGTGTAAGTTCATTATCCAAGAACTTTCTGTTAGATGAAATCAGTTAATTTGGTACTTCTGTACTGAATTCTGAAAGACACCGTTGTATTTTACCCGAAACTAGACAAACTAAGTCCGGTCGTAGTCTATAGATAGTCTCATTTGATTGATATCCCAAGAGCCAGGACATATTCTAATTTGTTCTTATTGATTCGTCAAACAATCCACAAGGAAAACTGACTAGGTAAATTTGAATACATTTTCAAAGTGAACAAAGAAACAGGCATGAGCGGGATTCGAACCTGCGACCTCCTGTTGTACAATTGTTTTCATCATACATTTAGCTTTTTTTGTATTCAGCTGGGCTTTTTTTTTCTTTTGTATGTACTGGTACGGTTTTCGCAGGTTCGAATCCCGCTCATGCCAGTTTCTTTGTTCACTTTGAAATTGTTCTTATTGAGTTATAAATAATGTTGTGGTTTTTTTAGTTATATTATAGCCATATGTTATTTTGTCTTTATCTTCTTGTAAATCAAACATTGTTAGTCTACGGACTCGCTGTTTGGTCATAATGATTTTAAAATAATACTAAATGAATGAATGAATGAATATACATTAGTCATCGGTAAAGCTAAAACAAAGAAAACTCCATGCATCGTGTATTTGTGTATCTTTGGGATCTAATGTAGATTTTGGGATCTAATATGTTTCTCTCTGTATGCTTTTATAAGCATTCATTATTTTGATCAAAGAAATTAGGGTTTGACGTTTCAATCCTAGCAGCGTCTTTCTCAAAGGGGGGAGGTGAGTTGGTGTCACCAACGATGGAAGCTACCCCGCCTGGGTCTACAGGTCTGGTAATTGGAATAATTTCTCTGGAATCTGTTGAAGAATTATCCTCTAGTTCAGGTGTAGTTAGATCTGGGCCCAGGAAAACCGTAAGGGTGGCAGGGTTGGCAGTTCGAAATGTCGTCAACCCTGCCACCCCTGTTCGCAACCCTTCACCAAGAGTGGCTTTTAGCCTCGTATTGGGGGATTTCAATTAAAAACAATGAAATAAATTATGTTAAGTATTAATTGTTTTTGTTTTTGTGCTTGTTATCACTGATCAAGGGAGTTTGTATCAGACTTTAATGGATTGCTTTTCGTTTTGATTCTTCTCTCGGCAACAGTGACTGCGTTGGGCTTCATGACACTACTGGCTCCGTTTACGACGGAGCTGGAGAACAAGACCTCAACAGAGTATCTGGACCTCAGCGAGAAGTTCATCAGTGCTGTAAGCTCAATACCTGGTTCATTAAAAAAAATTCTTGTAATCACCACGACAGAGGGCGCCCTTGAGGAGGACAAGGAATAGAAAGTTGCGACATGAGGGTTCTAAAATAATACCCTTCCATTAAAGCTCCATACATGACTGACGTGTGGTGCGTGTCTGGGGCTGTGTATGCTCAATATGTCAAAAGGCGGAACTTAAATAGATCAGGCTATTGAGGGGGCTATAAACATGGTAGTGCATGTGCTATCGAAAAAGGACCATCAGCACAAAGACTAAATGTCCTGATTCTCGTGGTTCTATTAACCCCATGCGTCGGGCTGTTATTGATGGGGGATGGTATGCCAAGATCAGGGCTGTGCAGCCAAGCATGAATGCAACAATAGGCACCACACTGAATAGGTAGGTCCTATTCATCACACTTGGAGCCCCCCCCTCCCCCCCCCCCCTTTCGTGTGATTTAAAGCTTTGTCTGAACAAATTTCATCTATTCATTACAATATAGTTGAAACATGAATGGACTGAGTAGGTGCAGAAATGCGCCTATAGACATCAACCAGCCAGGTGGTCTTTTTCAAACTGCGGCTATGACAATCAACACAAAGACTGCATGCACCTTTGTATGCTGCATTGTGGGCCGTACATGTCGTCGTTCTTACAATGTTATTTATAATTAGCTGTAGACTTTTGGGCGACTAAACTTAAAATTTGACAAATCTCCAGGTAGAAATTTGGGTCAATTTTTTCAAGTTAAGTATTAAACCTGATTATTCAGTGTCTCGCTTGTTCCATTCCATACTCAACAGAGGCTATTTCTACTTCTTAGTCATAGTGGTGCATTGGATTGTGCATTTATCATTGCGGGGCCTTACTGTTTTAAAACTCTTCTGAAAGTTTACGTACAAATTCAGTTGTTGAAGAAACTAGGGCTGTGCGTCCGAACGAGGTACCCGAGTACCCGACTGCTAAAGTCAGGAACCAATAACTTAAATGTAGTGTACACGATTGGTAATCCTCCAATTTTTTTTACACTGAATTATTACGAAATATCTTACTAGACTGTAAGTTAATAGTAGTCTCAATCATCCTGTGAAATGATGGCACCAGGTGTGCTGTCGTTGTCAAGAAAAGTGAAAATGTATATCGCTTTCCAACGATTTCCAGCTGGAAATTGTTGGTAAAACTGCCCTGTAGCCGTTAGTCAAGGCGCGTGTGGCTACCCGGACAAGTGGCGTGGCCCGGACATGATGGCGCCATGGCATATCGGGGGCGCGTCAGAGCCCACATAGCCACGTGCGCCTTGACTAAAGGCTATCATCCGCCCGACCGTTGAAAACTAGCATCGTTTTTCTCTCGTTTTTTTCAACTTAAAACTTTGAACAGGTCAGTGGAACGATATTTCTTATATAATACTAATCCCCAAATCCGCCCATTTCTGAAAATTGCAACAATGACCAATCATGTACACTGCCTTTAATTAATATATTATATTAATATTATATATATATATTATATAATATATTATTATAATATATTATACATACTAATTCGCGATTAGGTCGACCGTTTTTGATTATTTTTCAGACCTTAGCGAGACCAGTGGCATTAGGGCGACCGTTTTACGGTCGTCTTAACGAACAACCCCCTTAAATATTTTGAATTTTACTGTCGAAAGTGAGTTTTATCGATAGAGGATGGTCCAAAATAGAAATGTACCAAATTTTGGTTGGTTTGAACAGGGAATATTTGGGTTAGGTTACATTAAAGTTAACAACATTTTGTGCACAAGTCTATGGGACGGTCGCCCTATTAGCTATTTGTCGATAATATATATTATTATAATATTATTATTCGCGAATTAGTATGTATATTAATATTTATATTAAAGGTAGTGTACATGATTGGTCATTGTTGCAATTTTCAGAAATGGGCGGATTTGGGGGTTAGTATTTTATAGGAAATATCATTCCACTGACCTGTTCAAAGTTTTGCGTTGTTGGATGGCGAACAAATGAGAGAAAAACGGTGCTCGTTTTCAACCTTCGGGCGGATGATAGCCTTTAGTCAATGCGCGCGTGGCTATGTGGGCGTTATCATGTCTGGGGCGCGCCACTCGTCCGGGTAGACACGCGCGCCTTGACTAACGGCTACAGGGCAGTTTTCCAACAATTTCCAGCTGGAAATCGTTGGAAAACAAGAGAAAAACGGCGCTCATTTTTAACCGTCGAACGGATGATAGCCTTTAGTCAAGGCGTGGCTACCTGGACGCGTGACGCGCCCCGAATGCCAGCATGTCCGGGGCGGGCCTTGACTAAAGGCCACAAGGTATAAATTTCCACTTTTCTTGACAACGACAGCACACCTGGTGCCATAATTTCACAGGATGATTGAGACTACTATTACAGTCTAGTAAGGTATTTTGTAATAATTCAACAAAAATTGGAGGATTACCAATCGTGTAAACTACATTTAATATATTACTTAGACAATGACAAAGTTTTTTTTAATGTCATTTGTGGGGAATTTTCAAAATCGAAACCCAGGGTACATGGGAAAAAACAGAACAGATTAATGTTTATGATGCTTGCAAAAATGCAGTGTACACCGTAAAGCTATAGAGTTCACTGTACACACTTGCATCTTGCTGCATTGATGCACCGATTTAGTATTATTAATGTACGGACCTTTATGAAAAATACAAACTGCAATTTCCAAGATTCAATTTTTGGGATTGGCTTTCTTTAATGGGTACCCGGGTACCTGTGTTTTCTTTTTGATACCCGATTCCCACACAAACCGTAAATGTACACACGTAGAAGAAACCCTCCTCAATATTAACCCTTAACCCCGTATGCATTCTTGCCAGGGAGGAACCTTCCTGAATCCTCCAAAATTTAACAATGGGTAGAAACCCAATAGTACATTCTTTTTACTTAATCAAGGGACCTCATCACGCCCAATGTTAAAGTAACTGCTATCCTCAATGTCATTTTTCTTTTGTTGATAGATGGATGCAGCCCTCGGGAGTGGTCTGGGAGCTGAGTATATCTACACTGCCACCCAGATCAACAGTTTCAGGTAATTAAGTGGAAGGTTGATCTCTAATCAACAGATTTGCCCATGCAATTTATTTGTTAAACCCTTTCGGTACCATATATTTAACACTAACCCCTGTGGCACTTTTACTGGGAAGTATCCTCAACCTGTCAAAATTCAACACTGTGCAGTTTACCTATGGCACATTCTTTGGACTTTTAAAGACAAATTGGGGTATCATAGCTCCATGTAAAGTAATGGTGCCAAGGCGCTATAGTCCTGAACCCATCAAAATACAAACATGGTGTTGGATTTGGGCAGATTTGGAACGGATAGGGTTAATACACATTTGGCCTTTAGATCCCGCTTAAATATTCAGGCTGGAAATCCTGCATGCATGGTCTGACAAGACCATGGATAGAGTGCAACATAATTGCCAGGGGCCAATTTTACGTAGCTGCTATTCGTCTATACAGGAATTCGCCGACGCCATTTTCACAGTGGTGGTGCCGCGCTCGCGTGCAGGCTGCCCGCGTTCTTCAAT